>WOXC01007370.1:0-322302 GCA_011680675.1 Gymnobelideus leadbeateri | reverse complement strand
AGAAAAGTTTTGTAAAACAGCTATGGTATTTTATCAGTTTTGCTAATTTTGTCTTCTGTTTATTTTATGTGAATTGGATTTTTTATGTTATAAGATTTGACAATTTAAAGCTGTTACATTTGGGATACAAATAGGTAGTAATAATGCTGCTGATATTTATTGTGATAGCTGGTTATTCATTTAACTTTTTGGCTATTCTAGAAATATGCAGTGACAAAGTTATAGTTTCCACATTACTAATGATGAAGTGAATGTACACAGGGAATTGGAAAGGCATTTTGTAGAATTCTTATTGAGCAAATGAGAAACTTGGGGAAAAAAGGAAAAAATATAGAGATGTGGTTTTCAAGCTTGCTTCATCTAAGGATGTATTTATGATAATTTGAAGGTTTATGGATCACCACATTCACCATCTATGTGAGATTCCAGAATGTAATTAATTTTTAGTGATAAGCTGATCAGGTGTGTGGCAAGAAGAAAATTTTAGTTCTGTGTAACTTCAAAAACTTGAGTTTTAAGGTCACCAGATTGGTAATTCTTTGTTTTTATTTCAAAGTTCAAATTTAAGAACATGATAATTGTTTATGATATTGTTACTGGTAAAAAGTTGCATTATCTATGCTGTATAAGAAGCAGTTTTTTTAAAGTCTCAAGAGTATTGTAATTTGGGAAATCATAAGCTTCCAAATCTGTCTTTGTTTAAAAGGAAGTTTCAGTTAAGATTGTTTAAAACTTGTAAGATTGTTAATTAAGTTATTTTGGCTACTGTTTCAATGTTAAAACCTAAAATTGTAATTGATTACTGTATGTAGAAAGGAGGAGATTGGATGAAAACTTTATTCAGACTAGTTCTGCCCATTCAGAACAGTCCTCCTGCTTGTATGAGAATTGGCTAAGCGGGGGCATCATTATTAGCCCTTCTCCCAGTCTCTCCTCCTTATAATTCATATAAATTTTCCTTATGTTGTAAAACTGCCAAATCCCCTAGAAACTATCTCTAATAGGCAAGGTCATTCAGCCTGGGAAAGGAACTTGTTTAAGTGTAGTTTTAAATGAACCTAACTTGCTAAGAAGTTGCAAAGATTAGAAGGATTTCTATCAATTGGCTTTTAGATTTCAGAAGGAAAGAGGGTAAATGGAATTCTTTACATTTGTGAGACCTGATAAATCATCATTGCTTAGTGCAGCTCCATGAAAATAATTAACTAGCTCTAAGCTGTGATCAGTGAAGCTTGTTGTGTGAGGTAAAAGGCACTTGGGACCATAACTAAATTTTATTTTGAGTTTGAATTTGGGTATAGTTGTCTGCATTAAATCAGTATCTTGGAGAAAATGCCACAAGCTACTCAGAGAGAATGTGATCCTGCACTGCTGATAGGTGGAAGTCTACATTTGGTAAAGGCCGAAGGGACAATCTTAGCCTCTGTCTGGGATGGGATCCCTCCTGGCTCAGTTTACCGATGGTTTTCCTTTGAAAAGGAATGTTTCCCACCTATTCCTGAGTCTAGCTATAAGATGGAACAGATACTGCATGGTTGGATATCTGTGACTTTACCTGAATTTAAACAGAGTCAAGGATGTTTTATCCTGTCATATTTGGAATGTCACATGTCCCTGTTTTTTTTTCCTTCTATAGCAAGTTTCCATGATCAGAGCACGTAGTCAGTAACAGATATGAGTTCTTTCGTGTAAGCTTACTGGAAAATCTAATATTATTTTTCATTTGGAATTGGAACATGTGCAGAAAGTATGCAAATTGCTTAAGGTCATTTTGAAAGTTTTCAACTAACTTTCTTCATAAAGTTTAGTGATCAATTATAAATCTTGAAATTGTTAAGAGAAGGAAAAATACTTTTAGAAGAAATTTTCAAATCTCTAGTGTCATTTTAAGAGGCCTATTAAAACTTTCATTTGCAAGAGAAATTTATTGCTAAACTAACGTAATGAGTTGTGAAAACAGAAGAGATCTGGCTCTTTTGATCCGAATTTGTAGTTGTTTCATGCTCTAAGCAAAAGTTAACATTTGTAACTGAATGTATGTTAAGGATTCAATTTCTGAATTATCTTTCTTCCTGAGTGAATCTGTATTCACTGTATACTGTATACTGTATATATAATCTGTGTACCCAGCTTCCTATGAAACATAGATCTACCCAAATGATTTTGGGTCCCAACTGTTTAAGGGGGAGATGATCAGGTCCTTGGATTCTCAGTTTTGACTTCCTTGAGCAGCCGGCATCTGAAATTTTCTCAGAGCTCAGAACTCAAGGCTGAGAAAGTCCAGACCATTCCCTAACATATGGAAGATTACCACCTATTCTTCCTATAATCTAGGAAGACCTAAAAGCTGAAATCACTAACTCTTCCCTTTATCAAGTTCCTTCAGGGTCTGCAGGTGATTCAGAAAAAAAACTCCTTCCCTCAGCTCTCCTGATCCTGATCCTGATCCGGAGTTATGCCTCAGCTTACCTGTTTCAACCTGGGGATTCTGTGCTGGTAAAAAGAAATTCATGGTCTGGAGCAGAGGTGGAAGGGACCACACGTCACGATCCCCACTACACCTACTGCTGTCAAAGTGGACTCTATTCCCACATGACAACATTACACCAGAGTGAAGCCTGCTGTTTCTATGCCAATCGCTCTGGGGTCGTCAGGGATGGCCTGAGCCAATTATGAAAACGTTTGGCTGACAGGGAGGAAGCCCGCCAAGCCCAGAACAATTGGTATCAGTCTCTTTTTTCTGCATCCCCTTGGTTGACTACTTTACTGACCGCTCTCGCCAGCCCTTTGGTTTTATTGTTTCTGGCCCTTGTTTTTGGCCCGATCCTTCTCAGATCTCTTTTTACCCTCCTCAAGTCCCACACTGATGAATTGTGCATCTTGTTCCTCCGATCCCGTTACCAGAAGATCCCTGAGGAACATTGTGTTTGAATCTAGGATTCGATTCCCTTAGATAAAAAGAAGTGGGGAATGAAATGGAGCCAAATATGAAATAGGGCCAAACCTCAGATTATAGAATAACCTTGTTTTTTCTTGAAGAATGCATGCTTTCCCAACCCTAACCACAATGTCATGTTGACCTATAAGATTCAGGAACTGAGTCAACTGCCTCAACTGCTATCCACGCTTCACCTGTTTGCTCTCACCCCTCCCCTATAGCCCATGAAGTTGGCATCAAGCCTCTATCTCCAAGACTCAACTAAGTCTGCTAGCCAATCATTTCCCGCCAACTCCTTGTCTCTAAGAGTTAGCTGAGTCTCACTAAGCCAATCAGTGAGCTCAATATTTCCTACTTTCCCCTCATAATTGTATAAAAAAGCACCCGAGGAGACACTCGGGGTCCTCCATCTAAAATGTATGGTGGGACCCGGGTTCGAACTCGTAATAAATTTTTTTCTTTTTCTTGCCTCAGTGGTCTCGGTTTGTCTATTATTCCACCCCACGTTTCAAATGTACATTAAAAAAAATTATAAGTCAATGGTCAGTAGTGAGCTTCATTTTAACTATAATTTTTCTCCACTTCTCCCAATATTTTTTACAATAATTAAGAAACCCAAAACCTGATAGTTGTATTCTTGGTTATGACAAATTATATGTCCAGATTGACGTTAACTAAAATGTCTCCAGAACAGTAGCTACCAGCACAAATCACAAAGAAATAAAATGTTGTATATCTACATTTTGGAATTTTTTTCAAAGAATTTCAGTTCATAAAATAGCAGTTTAACATACACATTAACTGTGGCTAACATGTCCAAATGGAGACCTAAATGCAAACTTATCTTTAATGGTTAGGTGGCCTATCAATATCTCAGGACTTCTCTCCCAACCCCCAATATGTAAATTCAGGGAGAACACATATTTTGGTCAGTTTCCTTATGTATTTTCAGTTATCTCTGAATTACTTGTGGGAAGAACTTCTTGGAGGCCCAATTTACTTTTGTAGAGTTTGATGTAAGTGTCCACCATTTAATCTAAATCATGTTGTATATCAAAGTTTATATTAAGCAAAGCCAACTTATGTGACCAGTACACTGTCAAGGTATCCCCCAAGTATGCTTTAAGACATTTTCAACCATTTTCAGATCTCTCATTCTTGACCTTCATCCCTGGGAGTATGAAGAGGAATTTAAGCAATGCATAAACATTAGGAAAAAATTTGATGTCTGGTAGATGCAGGGTTTCATAAATTGTTGCTGAAAACTCGCTATCTTTTCTTTTTCCATTTGATTCTCCAACAATGAAATTCTGCAGAAAGAGTGTCTGGGTTAGGAATGTCACTTTTGTACATATCAGCATGGTGTTCCTCCCATGCATTAAATTTCAGCTGTCCCATGACAGAGGGCACTAAAAACAAGCATTTCAATGCTTTGAGGTGCTGTTCAGAAAAGATACCCTTCAGTTCCTGAATTATGTGCTCCACAGTTGGGACACTCAGCACCTCTTGGTAGTAGCTTTCAGATGTCACTTCAGGTTCTAGGTTAGCTTGCTGAGCCCAGCAAACTTTTCCTGGAAGTTTAATTTCTATATCTAGCTTAGTCACCAAATTTGTGGCTTCCTCAGATCAAAATTCATAATAAACTTCAGTATTTTCCATCACTTCATTTAAAGAATGCAACACTGCTGTCAAACTGATGGCTTCAAAAAAGGAATCAGAGTTCTGACCCTGGAGATTCTTCCCAAAGGCTCTTGTAAAAGAAAGTCTGCTTTTTAGAACCACCACAGTAACAGGGAAATCAAAATCTACTAATGCACTACCAAATACAAATGCTTGGCCAGCAATAAAGTTATCTCATCTAGCCATTGTGTCTCTATTTATATTATCTAAGCATAAAACAAGTGCTTGTAAAAGGTCTACTAAAATCTCAAAGGCATCATGCCCGCCTGTCCATTGAGAACGACAAATCTCCTTATGCTCATTACCTCACTATTCTGAAAGACAACAGATATAACACTATCAAGTTCCACCAGCAACTGTGGTGATGATGGAAAAAATAACTTCTTCAATTATTCCCAAAGCAACAGGCCCTCCCACCACAGAAATGGATTTTGCCAACCATGTGTTTAAGGCACAGGAGGAGCCGAGGGTGTAGACGGCTTGGGGGCATTTCTCCAAAAATCTCATGGTCACAATTTTCATCTTTGAAGAAAACCCACTGGAGACAATATAGGCCTGGCTGCGACAATACTCCATATTCAGGCCCCATTTTTCAGTAATAGTGGTGTGAAACTCAACAGCCAAGATTTCAGCATCAGTGTCATAAGGAAGAAAACCTTTGAACTCTTGTCTCAAGTTATGAGAGTCGTCCACAAACCTAACACCAGTAAGTGCTCCTCTCCAGCTATGTCCACTCCATCATCTATCACAATGGAGAAGTGAGAGTCCCGAACTTCCCTGAGCATCTCTTCTTAGATGCAGCTCTCATACTTCTTCAGCATCTGTTTCTGCAGTGTTTTAGAGAAGAGCATGTTGACTGTTGTTGTCTCAAAGCGTTTCCACAAAACCTCATCACCAGCGTTAATTCTGCACTGAAGCAGGGCTTGGAAGTCATCTAGCATAAATATCCCTTCTGGAATTTCATCAGTTTCATGACCATCTAAGGGTATATTTTGTTTGCCCATGAGGAGCAAAATTTCAAACAAAGATTTAAGGTAATCTTTATTTTCCTTCTCTTCTAGTATTTTTGTTTGTTTGTTTTTTGCTTTTTGGAGGGCAATTGGGGTTAAGTTACATGCCCAAGGTCACATGGCTAGTTTTTGTGTTAAGGGTCTGAGGTCAGATTTGAACTCAAGTCCTCCTGACTCCAGAGCCAGTGCTCTATTCACTACTCCACCTAGCTGCCCCATTTTCTAGTATTAAAGGTAAGATTTCTTCATCCTATTCTCTTCCTTCTGCAACTGCATTTGAGCACTCTTACTGTTATGTGTTTCTTGATTGGTTTGCTCTTGTTCAGAAGTTTCATCAGTTTTTCTCTCCTTCAGTGACTTTATTTCATCTTCACTCAACTCCTTTATTCATTTTCTTATGCCTACTGTGTAGATTGTTCAGATGACTTATAAGATCAAGTATTGTTTGCACAGCATTATCTCGGGGGAACTGTTCTATAAGGGCTACTTTTACAGATCATAAATGTCTCAAAGTGTTTGGCACAAAGTTGATAAAGCTTATTGAGTTGATCAGGTGTTTTATCTTCTAAGTCAGCTCTTCTACAATTCACCCACTTTTGGCATCCATCAGAGTCCTGTGGGAAGCTAAAGAAGGCCGAGTCTGACTGTGTGCTCTTCTGTGTGCAGTTTGGGGCAGCGCAGAAGTTCGGCATTGGCTTTCCAGAATGGTTGGATCAGTTCACCACTAAGTTCCCTCTCCTCTTTCTCCTTGTCCCCAACCCCAGAAGCTGACAGGGTTGGGCTAGGGACAAGGAGAAAGAGGAGAGGGAACTTAGCTTTCATTTCCACAGAATTTTGAGTTCCGATTTTTTCTCCCTACCTCCCTCACATTCCCTCTTCTGAAAATGATAGGCAATTTGATATAGCTTATACAAGTACTATCATGTAAAATACATTTCTATATTAGTCACAGCAGTGAAAGAAGAAACAGATCAAAAGGAAAAAAACACATGAAAAAGAACGAAATAACTGAAAAAATATTCTTCCATATGCATTGAGAGTCCATTGTTTCTTTATCTGGGTGTGGATAGCATTTTCCTTCATGAGTCCTTTGTACTTGTCTTGGATCATTGTGTTGCTGAGAACAGTGGAGTCATTCATAGCTGATCATCACACAATATTGTTGATACTATGTACAATGTTTTCTTGGTTCTGCTCATTCCACTTTGTATCAGTTCATGTAAGTCTTTCCCGGTTTTGGTTTTTGTTTTTCTGAAATCTGCCTGTTCATTATTTCTTACTGCACAAAAGTATTCCATTATATTCATATAACACAGCTTGTTTAGCCATTCCCCACTTGATGGGTATCCCCTCAGTTACCACTATTTTGCCACCACAAAAAGAGTTACTATAAATATTTTTGTATATGTAGGTCCTTTCCCTTTTTTGTGATCTCTTTGCTATACAGACCTACTAGTGGAATTGCTAGATGAATGGGTATGCACAGTTTGGTTACCCTTTGCACATAGTTATGGCTTTCCAGAATGGTTGGATCAGTTCACCACTACACCAACAGTGCATTAGTGTCCCAATTTTCCCAATCTTCTGCAATACTTATCATTTACCTATTTTTGCCATATTGGCTAATCTGATAGATGTGAGTAGAAACCTCAGTGTTGTTTAAGTTGCATTTCTCTAATCAAGAGTGATTTAGAGCAATTCTTCATATGTCTATAGATAGCTTTGATTTCTTCATCTGAAAATGGCCTATTCATATCCTTTGACTATTTATCAATTGGGAATGGTTTGTATTCTTATAATTTTGATTAATTTATCCATATATTTGAGAAATGAGGCCATTGTCAAAGATACTTGCTATAAAGATTGTTTCTCAGCTATCTGCTTTTCTTCTGATCTTGGTTGCCTTGGTATTGTTTGTATAAAAGCTTTTTATTTTAATATAATGAAAATTATCTATTTTACATTTCATAAGGTTCACCATCTCGTCTTTGATTATAAATTCTTCCCTTTCCCATAGATCTGACAGGTAAACTATACGTTGCTCTTCTTATTTTCTTATGTTGTTACCCTTTATGTCTAAATCATGCACCCATTTTGACCTTATCTTGGCATATGAAATGAGATGTTCCTCTATGCCTAGTATGTGTTCTATTGTTTTCCAGTTTTCCCAGCAGTTTTTGTCAATATTTTATCAAATATTTTGTCACATAGTGAGTTCTTATCCCAAAGGCTATCTCTGGGTTTATCAAACATTTGTTCAATGTGACCATTTCCTACTGTGTCTTGTGCACCTAATCTATTCCACTGATCCACCACTCTATTGCTTAGCCAGTAGACATAGTTTTGATGATTGCTACTTTATAAAATATTTTGCAAACTGCTATGGTCGTACTACCTTCCTTTGTATTTTCTTATTAATTCCTTTAATATTCTTGGCATCTTTCTTCCAAATGAATTTTGTGCTTATTTTTTTCTAGCTCCATAAAATATTTTTGGTAGTTTGATTGGTATGGCACTGACTAACTAAAGTAGATAAGGCAGAATCATCATTTTTATTATATTGACTCAGTCTACCCGTGAGCACTTGGTATTTTTCCCGTTGTTTAAATCTGACTTTATATTGTACTAGAATTGTTCTTTGAATATTTGATGTTTGATAAAAATTGTTTCCTTAGTTTTCTGCTTTTCTTGTGTATTTACTTGTGTACCCGTATGTCCCTAGGATTTGTTTTTTAAGGAGTTTATTAATATCTTGTTCAAATAATTTTTCTAAGATAGAGTTATTGAGGCATTTCATTTCAATATCTATTCATCTGTATAATTTATATTTTCCTAAATACTCAATGATTTCACTCTGATTGTCAGATTTATTGGCATATAATTGGGCAAAATACTTCCTTATTATTGCTTTACTTTCTTCTTCATTGGTAATGATTTCACCCTTTTAAATTTTCATACCAGGTATCTGGTTTTCTTCTTTCTTTTTTTAATCAAATTAACCAATGGCTTATGTACCTTATTGGGTGTTTTTCCACGAACCAGCTCCTAAATTTATTTATTAGCTCAATAGTTATTTCTTTTTTTAAAAATGTTAAATCTTATTAATCTCAACTTTAATTCTTGGGATTTCCAATTTGGTTTTCAACTAGAGATTTTTAATTTGTTCTTCTCCTAGTTTTTTTTAAAATTGCATTATCAATTCATTGATCTATTCTTTTTCTATTTTGTTGATGTAAGAATTTAGAGAAATAAATTTTCCACTAAGCACTGCTTTGGCTGAAACCCATAAATATGTTGTCTCATTGTTGTCATTCTCTTCAATTAAATTATTGATTGTGTCTATGATTTGTTGTTTGACCCAGTTATTCTTTAAGATTCAGTTGCTAAGTTTTAATTAATTTTTAATCTATCCTCCCATTGCCATCTATTGAATGTAATTTTTATTGCATTATGATACAAAAAGAATACACTTAATATTTCTGCCTTTTTACATTTGATTTTGAAGTTTTTATACCCTAATAAATGGCCAATTTTTGTGTAGTTGCCATGTGCTGTTGACAAAAAAATATATTCCTTCCTGTTCTCATTCAGTTTCCCCCAAACATCTGACATATCTAACTTTTCTAATAGCCTCCTTAAATTCTTCCTTGTTTATTTTTGGTTGGATTTATCAAGTTCTGAGAGGGAACAGTTGAGGTTCCTCACTAGTAAAGTTTTGCTAGATATTTCTTCCTGTAATTCATTTAACTTTTCCTTTAAGAATTTGGATGCTATACTACTTGGTGCATATATATGTTTAGTATTGATATTGCTTCATTGTCTATGGTACTTTTTAGCAAGATGTAGTTTCCTTGTTTATCTCTTTTAATTAGATTTATTTTTGCTTGTCTGGGGTCAGGATTGCTACCCCTGCTTCTTCTTCTTCTTCTTTTTTTTTTTTTTACTTCAGCTGAAGCTGAAGAAAAGAGATTCTGTTCCAGCCCCTTAACTTTATGCTGTCTATGTCTCTGCTTCAAGTGTCTTTCTTGTAAACAACATATTGTAGGATTCTGGTTTTTGATCCTCTCTGCTATTTGCTTCCTTTTTATGGGAGAGCTCATCCCATTCACTTTCACAGATGTGATTACTAACTGTATATTTACCTCCATCCTATTTTCCCTCCTGTCTGTCCTCTTTCCTTTCACTCTTTCCCTCCTCATCAATGTTTTACTTTTGTCTACCACCTCCCAGAATCTGCCCTCCCTTCTGTCAGTTCCCACCCCACCACCTACCCTGGTTACTTAATTTCCTTCACTCCTGCTTCCCTATTGGGTCACATGGATTTCTATATACAACTTGTTGTGTATATTATTCCCTCTTTGAGCCAATACTGTTAAGAGTAAGGTTCAAGTAATGCCCATTGTCCACTCTCCCATCTTCCCCTCCAAACAGGTCTTTTGTTCCTCTTCATGTGAAATAATTTACTCCATTCTACCTTCCCCTTCCTTCTGCACCCAGTGTATTCCTCTTCATCCATTATTTTTATGCCATTCCCTCAAATTTTACCTTACTCCCATACCCTCACTCTATGCCTATTCCTTCTAGCTGAATTTTTGAAAATAGCAACTATCATCTTCCCATATAGGGATATAAACAGTTTAGCTCTATTGAGTCCCCCATGTTTCATTTTCCCTTTTTTTAAACCTGTTGATCCTTCTCTTGGGTCTTGATATTGAAGATCAAATTTCCACTTCAGTTCTGGTCTTCTCCTTATGAAAGCTTGAAATCCTTCTATTTCATTGAATGATCATTTTTCCCTTGATGTATATTATGCTTAATGCTGGGTAATTCTTGGTTGTAGACATTGCTTCTTTTTCTTCCTGAATATCATGTCCCATGACTTCCAGTCTTTTAATGTTGCAGCTCCTAAGTACTGTGCTATCCTGATTGTAACCCCCCAATATTTGATTTATTTCTATCTGGCCAATTGTAATATTTTTTCTTGATCTGATTAATTCTGAAATTTGGCTATAGTGTTCCTTGGAATTTTTATTTTGGGATCTCTTTCCTGAGGTGATTAGTGGATTCTTTCAACATCTATTTTTACCTCTGGTTCCAGGAAATCAGGGCAATTTTCCTTGACAATTTCTTGAAAGAAGTTTAGGTCCTCCTTTTGATTATGGATGTCAGGCAGTCCAATGATTCTGATTTATTGTCTCCCCTGAATCTATTTTTGAGGTCAATTGTTTTTCCCATGAGGTATTTTACACTTTCTTCCATTTTTTCCATTCTTTTGAATTTGTTTGATTGACTCATGATATTTCATAGAGTCTTTAACTTCTACTTCCCCCATTTTAACTTTTAAGATGTTGTTTTCCTCAATTAACTTCTGTACTTTGTTTCTCTTTGGCCAGTTGTACTCTTTAAGGAGTTGTTTTCTTCAGTGAATTTTTGTATCTCCTTTTCCACTTGGCCAATTCTATTTTTTTAGTTTTCCAGAGTGCGGAGTTTTTGTTTTTGCTTTTCTTAATTCTCTTGTATCACTCTCATTTATTTTCCCAATTTTTCTTCTACCTCTATTATTTGATTTTTAAGCTCTTTTTGAGCTCTTCTATGAGTTCTTTGCTTGAGACCACTTTCTGCTTTTTGGGGGGGAGGGGTTGCCCATAGGTGTTTTGACATTGTTGTCCTCTGTCTTGATCTTCCCTGCCACCATAATAACTTTCTATGGTGAGATTCTTTTTGTTGGTGGTGGTGATTTTTGCTCATCTTTTTTGACCTTTTTCCTTTCTTTTAAATTTGAGCTCTGCTCCTGGGGTGGAAAGGGTACCGTGTCCAGCTTCTTGGGCCAGTAGCTGCCAGCCATGACTGGTTACCTAATGCTATACTGATGTTGCCCTGAGGCCCATGTGGGACCCTCATGTCTAGTACTGCACTGAGGGGGGTGGCATGGGGGTGAATGGCACTCAGGGAGGCTGTAAAGTTCTGGCTGCTTACTTATTGCTGAGCCAGGGTCCTAGTGCCAGTGTTTGGCTTGTGCCAAGGCTGGTGGGGTATTTCTGCATTTCTCCTGGGGTACATAGTAGCATGTGGTGGTCCGGCCTCTAGAGGCTGCCTGTTTGCTTAGGCACCAATGGTGTTGTCATCTACCTGTTTGCCCAGGGCTGCACTTAAGCAGGTAAAAGTCTGGACACTGGAGGTTGCCTTTTTGTCTGTGGCTATGCTGAACCATGTGGTAATTCTCAGAGGGCTGGAGTCTGTCCTTTCTCTGGCTATGTGGCTATGTAGAGGCATGAGGGGGGTCTTGGTGTTGGTGTTTGCCTGCTTCATTGAACTAGAACTCAGAATCTACCACTAGTTTGCTGAGGTGGGGCTGCTGCTGGCTTTCTGAGATACTTCTTGTTCTGAACTGCACTCCCCTTTTACCCTAGTGAAACAGACCTTTCCTGTCGATCTTCCATGTTTCTTGGACTCAGATTATTTCAACCCATCTTTTTGCTGGTTCTGCTGTTTTAGAATTTGTTTGGGGGCACTATTTTATGGTTTTTGGGGGGTGAATATGGGAGAGTTACAGTGATTTATTGCTTTTTCCTCCATCTTGGCTTCTGGAACTCTCTCTCTTTTAACTTTTGTCAGTATTAAGGTTACTGTGGGGGAAAAAGCCTTGAATTGTGTTATTTGCTTTATATCCTTTATCAACCACTAGTTCTCTTCCCTAATGTTTTTAAAAGATGAAATGAGAGGGAATATGTCACTGCCTTACTCTTCCCATGCTTTCAGTGTTTCATCTGCAGGTAACAGTCATTGATTTTTGCCTCAAAGTTCATACTTTGATGTTCCTGAGTTCTCAACACAAAAATAAATGTTCCAGGGCATAGAGGAGACATATAAGAGCAAGATCTTAGGACATGCAGAGAAATAATTTGGAGCAACAATTGCAAATAGTAGACAATCAATAAAAATGGCTAAATGACTACTTTTCATTTTAAAATAAGTTATTTCTTCCAAAGAAAGGATTTAAATATTGACTGTTCAATGCAGTTAATTATGAAGCCATTTTTATGTCACCTTCTTTCTCCTCAATAGAGATGCAGTCACTGTTCCCACTAATTTTAATGGTAGGGTAGAACTTAAGTCTAAATGGGAAAACAAACATAATGACTTTTGAACCTTTAGAAAGTCACAAAATCCATTCAATTGTCTGACAAACACTTATTAACCAGTTAATATATCTCAGGCACTGTGTTTAGAGATAGAGATATGAGGATAAAAAATAATAATCCCTGCTCTTAAGGAGCTTATATTTCTCCTTTACTCATGCCTTAGAGAGAGGGGACTTAGGTTTCACTAGAGCAAAAGGATGGTTTGTAGAAGTTGTTCATACTTAAACTACCTAGATGAAGATCAAAAAGGTTGATGGAATGAGAGAATAATGCAATATATGCATTAGAAACAGGTTAGGGTATACACTCTTCAGGGTTGAGACGCCGTTTGAACTGGCTCATTACAAAGGATGGAAAGGTATATTGCTTCTATCCTACTCATTCAAATGATAGGATAGTGTAGGAAAAATTATGTCAGGGATATCTTCACCATCTTCTCCATTCACCATTCAGGGAATTTTGACTAGGTTTTCTTTATTGAAAAGTGCTTATCTATTGAAACATCACTTTGTCTTAATCACTCTACTGATTTTTTGGGGGGGATACCTTTGCTGAAGATGGGCTTACCCTCAATCTTTTCCCTTCAGAAAAGGCTTCCAGTCTTATGAACCTTTCCTAGCCCATGTCATCTGTCCTCTCATCTCTTAGATCTCCAGGCTTGTTATAAAGTCTGTCTCTAAACAAAATTAAGATGACTGATTGGCCCATCACTTCAGGAGATTAAGAAGTCACTTCATGCAGGTTTGCTCTCCACCTTTATCACCTCTATCCCATTCTGATCCACTGCCTTCTCTGTAACTGACTTTCTTCTTACCCTAGACTAGCTCCTGAGAACAGTATGTGCAGATATCAAGAAAGGGGCCCAGGACAATACTGAGAGGGTGTTCTGAGAAGCCTTGCAAGTGGATCCCAACCTTAACTGTCTTGTTGTACTTATCTACTGTTTTAAACCAGTGTTGTTAATGCTGCATTCCTGGTTTCTATTCTCCTCCACTTGCTTGTCACCAGACCCCACTATCCTTCACAATTACCCTTTGTCCTTCTTTAGAAACTAGACTGTTCTCATTCAGGAACCTCAATTTACTATCAAAGTGGAATTCCTCCTGGCACACCACCAAGGGCCAACTCCAAAGGCATAAAGGTGGAGAAAATTTTCCTTAACACTAGCATTGCAGGTCTGCCCCAGACTCTGGGAATAGCAAGGAGACTCAGGATAAGAACCATCAGAGGTAAGCTGATTTTAGGGGATTTAATGTTTTGGGGGTTTTTTGTTGGTTTTTTTTTTCTGTAAGAAACACTTCATGACTGGTTCTCTCTTACTTTCTATTCATATAATTCCTGTGCTATTTACATTTAAAAGCATCATAATTTGTATTATTTTGTGAGATAATATAAGTTGTCCCTAGGATACCTGTCATTGGACCAGTGTATAGCACAGAAACACAAACAATCCTTGGGTTCTCACTAACAGAGACACCACAACTCCCCTGATACTGTTCCCCAAAGCAGGACAATAAGGCCCCTACATAAAGGTGCTAACAAAAAATGTACATGCAGGGACTCTTAGTGCCTATTGCCTGGGTTGTGCTACAAAGATATTCCTAGAAACTCTTCTTGATTCTTTTTTCCTGTTTCTGTCACTGTCTGTCTCTGTCTGTGTCTCCCTATCTCTATCTCTCTCTGTCTCTGTCTCTGTCTCTGTCTCTGTCTCTGTCTCAGTCTCTCTGTGTCTCTGTCTCTCTGTGTGTCTGCCTGTCTGTTTCTGTTTCTATCTCTGTCTCTCTATTTCTCTCTGTGTTTCTGTCTCTGTGTCTGTGCCTGTGTCTATGTGTCTCTCTCTGTCTCTGTCTCTCTGTTTCTGTCTGTCTGTCTCTCTCCCCCCACTCAAGCAGGCTCTTTCTTCAGAATATTGCTGTTATTTTTTACAAAGACTTTTTGTTCTTTTCCCTTAATATCCTAAGTACTAAAGCCCCAGACTACTAATATCAGCATCCGTAAGTGGTAACTTCTCAGATCCCACACATTTGGCACACTTCAACTGAATTATTTTATTCTTTTGTTTCTCTCTGGGTTCTTTCTTTTGATTAAATTGGCAAACTAGCTGTGTGACCTTAACTAGGTATTTTAACCTCTTGGAGTTTCAATTTTATCTTCTGTAAAATGAAGGGGTTTAATCTCAGAGTTTGAGTGATCTTTCCAGCTCTAAAAATTCAATATTACTCTTCCTTCCTGTATACCCTATACTACTTCTACTATAACTAACATAATTCAATTCAATAAATGTTTAAGAGATCCTTTGTGTAAGGCATTTGTAATGGTAATGGAATTGTTGTATTGGCTTGTTTTTTGGGTTGAGCGTTGAAATCCAGAGCTTGTGACTCCTGAGGGCCAGTTGGTGCTGCCCAGGACTTTTGAGAACTGCCACCCAGAGCTGCTGAGAACTGAGGAGGTATGACTGTAGTGCCGATATTTTTTCTGTCTGTTTTGATGTTGTTTTGCCAGATTTTTCTGCTGGTAAAGGACAGTGCTGTTGTTGCAGAGGTCCTGGTCCTGGAAACTTGATGTTGGTTTAGAAGCCCTAAAGCAGGATTTTCTTGTTGTATGTTTACAGAAATCCTGGAGAAGGTTCTTGCTGATTTTTTTCAGGGGTCCTTAGACTATTCTGCAGGCAGAGAGTGAATTGATGAAGACATTGGTAATGTATATTGTGGCTTTGTTAAGCTTTGTCTCTTCAGGAACAGAGATTGCTGAGAACTTGACTCAGGTTGAGATAAAGAAGACCTCTCCTGGGTTATTGAATGCTGTGATAGCTTAACCTTGTTGAGGCTTAGGGGTAGATGGCCTTTGTGCTCTTGACTGCCCCTTTTGAGAAGGTGCTTGGCATTAACTGATGATAATTGTAATTCAGTTGTGGTCCAGGGGTGAGAAACATTTGACTTTTTGTGCTCTGTGACTGACCAAATGAACTACTTTGTTTATGATTGGAAACTAATCTCCATTTGAGAAGAGAAACTATGTGACTGACTAAATGAATATACTGGCATCAGTGGGGTACTTTGACTCCATACTTTGTGATTGGATTGAGATACTTTGTGATTGAATTGAGGACTTACTAAATTATTGAGTTTTGATTTTCTGGGAATGTTTTACCTTAATTTGTTACTGAATAAATGGAGAGTTACTATGCTGGTATTCTGAACCTTGGAAGTTGCCTTTGCTTGGCGTTACAGTACTGTACAAAGTACTACAGATACAAAGAGAATTTTATCCTCTAACAGGGGTGGGCAAAGGAATGAATGGAGTGCTATAAGAAATTTGAGACAGACACAGCATTTTTACTTGCGGTGGTGAGACCCTCCTTCCCAGGACATAATGGAAAGGATTTGTTCTCCCTATAGAACAAGAGAGGAGTGTCTTAGCAGAATTAATAGGAGTGTACAAGCAGAAATGGCCAAGCAGGATGTGCCAAGGAAAAAGCAGAGGATATAGATAGAGACTGGAAGGAGATGAAGTGCATTTTGACCACTAGAAACTTGAATTATTGGTTCAAAGTCAGGGATATCACACAGATAGAAGCAGCAAGATAGTGAATGGGGCAGAGTTTCTTACAATACTTGGTTGCCATTGAGGCCCACCCCTCCTGTTCCTTCAGTTATATGCTAGCCACTATAAGAAGTGGTCTGAGATCCACGAGGAAACCAAAACACAAAAGCATTGGCCATCAGAAACCTCAGTCTACACCTGATGCCAAGTACATGTTCCTGTACCATGAGGAAAAGAAGTGACATGAATCCAGGATGCATGAATCTTTACCTAAAGATTAGATGTCTTATTTGAATCACAAGCTAAATATTAGCTGGGGACTATGCTGGTTCTTTCACCCCTTTGCCCATTCATAGCAGGAAGGATTGTGCAGAACTAAATAAACCAAACAGTGTCTCCCCTAAAAATTCTGGGTTTGAAGTCACATATGTACTACCTGGGGGCCATTTTAGTCAAAAGGAAGTTATAGGCACATAGCTATAAGTAGATGTTTTATTATATATTGCTTTATTTTTTATTGATTCTATGCAAAGAGTAAAATACTGCCTACAATTAATTTTTTTCTCATTCTAATGAGTGACAGTACTATGCCAAGGTCCCTGGTTAGGGTTCAGTAAAATATAGAAAGGACATAGAGAGGTTAGGGTGCTGGCCATAGGTAGGGACTTAGAGCTAACCTATTTGTGAAAGTTCACATTTAAAACATCCCTAGACTGAGGAGATAGATGGCCTGGGCATCCAAGGAGAGACAGAATTGCATAATGGGAAAGCATCCATTTCTGAGAACTATGGAAATCATGAAACTTGCCCAGCATTTCTGCCCAACAGGCAGGAGGGCTTATTTGCCAGGATGAGCATGAAGTACTCGATGCTGATCTTCCATGTTGATAGGATAAGGTTGTTTAATCTGTGTTTTAAAAAGAAAATTCATTGGGGAATGACATCAGAACTGGCAGATGGTCCATTACAGCTATATAAATAATTACAATTATTAACAGGTATTTTGTTAATATTGGCAATAAAATTCATTATAGGCAACAGCAATATTAATGATAATTGGTAACATTTATGTAGCATTTACTATGTGCCAAGCACTATGCTGATCCTCACAATGATCCTGGGAGGTAAGTGCAAATATTATCGCTGTTTTACAGATGGGGAAGCTGAGGGAAAAGAGACTTAGTGACTTGGCACAGAGTAACACAGACAGTAAGTGTCTGAGGCTGGATTTGAACTTAGGTCTTCCTGACTCTAAGCCTAATGCACTACCCACTCTGTACCCCTAATGAGAGTAAAAATACCAAGATAGAAGAAAACAGAGGGGGAAAATGGGATGAAAATTAGTTGTTTAATTGGAGCCTGGAGTATATGGTTGAGAATAGGCCAAGGCTGATTTCAGATGATTCTTCTTTTTGAGTATAGACTCATCTTTTGATATGACTAAGTAATGTCTATTTGCATTTTATAGAACTAGGTTTGTTCTGCTTGGTGATAAGTGTTTCCATGCACTATGGATCTTTCAAAAGTGTATTTAAATTCATTGCCCCAAAATAAATCATAATAAGTTTGGAAAGAGTGACATTTAGGCCTAAATCAATTTGAAAATTGATTTGGTGAATTCCCAGTCTGGAAATTTCCCATACCAAAAGAAAACAGTACCTTGTTGGTAACTTAGACTCTCAGATAATTGGCTTCCATTCCAAGAGGTCAAATGACTTGTTGCATGTCTGTCACAGCTATTTTTTCTGCCAGAAGCTGGACTTTAATCCAGGTGCTTTTGACTTTGAGACTAGTCTTCTATTCACTACACTGAGATGCCTCTTATGACTTCTTTGACAAACTTTTTTAAACTTGGTGCAAATCATTACAGAATTGGAATGAAATAACATAATGTCAAATATTGTTGGGGGAAAAATAAGAAATTATAGGTATCAGAGGCAGCTAGGTGGCTCAGTGAATAAAGCATCGACCCTGGAGTCAGGAGGACTTGTGTTCAAATCTGGCCTCAGACACTTAACACTTACTAGCTATGTGACCTTGGGTAAATCACTTAATCCCAATTGTCCTGCCTTCCCCCCTCCACAAAAAAAAAGCGAGGAAGGAAGGAAGAAAAGAAGGAAGAAAGAAAGGAAGAAAGAAAGGAAGGAAGGAAGGAAGGAAGGAAGGAAGGAAGAAAGAAAGAAAGAAAGAAAGAAAGAAAGAAAGAAAGAAAGAAAGAAAGAAAGAAATTATAGGTATAAATAGGTAAAGAATTACCCACAGTAATGCAAAAGAAAAGCTTTAGCTAGTCCAAAATTAGTGGTGCTAAGCTCTGAAAAAAAATTTGGCTCACTTTAAAAGTGCTGGTTTAGTTCAAAGTAGAGATTTTGTGGTAGGAAAACAGCCCACTTTGAATCAAAATTTTATTTCCCCTTGGAAATTCTGTTAATACTCCAATCTAAAGATTGAGTTATTCTGGAAGCTCAAAATGAGTCAGTAACATGACATGGAAGCCAAGAAAATGAATGATTTCAGTTCTCTATGATCTTGCATAAACTGTATGGGTCTCTGTTCCCTTGTCCTCTTGTTGAAATGCTTCCCATCCTTTATAGCTGAATGCAAATGTTGCCTCCTCTAGGGGCCTTCTCTGATCTTCTTATCATTTCACAACTCGTCCCCCACCAACTGTCTCTAGTCAATAACAACTTTCTCCCTCAAGTCTGACATAGCACTTTGTTTTGGGCCTCTAATGTACTTGTCACATAATATTTAATATTATAGCTCTCTGTAATAATCTCATATCCTCTCTAGACTGTAAATTCTAGGAGTATAGGGACATGCCTTCTTAACATAAGTTCCCTACATGTTGTGATAGCTTAATAATAACTGATGATCATTCCTTTATTTCATATGTCATTACATTTTAGAATTCAAATTTTACACTCATGAAATATAAATTTATTAATGCAACACACAACACATTAAATATAATCCTTAGTCCATTCCAGACTTTTTGAAACTTCCTAATTAGTGATACAGGAGTTACAATGGCAGCATGTTAACTAAGTATACAGAAAGTACTCATTTGGATCCAGCAGATGCCATTGGAATTTAGAGACCCTCCAAAGGGACTTGGATCATTTGCAAAAGCTAAGAAAATGTTAAGATTAGTATATACAGGATAAAACTCTCTGATACATAAATTGTCAGTGGAAAAACTATGCTAGCAAATAACATCAAGGAAAACAAATGGTGCTAGGCTAGTAGGAAAAGCATAATGTGAGTCTGCAATGGTGATTACTTAGGTTCACATTTTGTATTACACTTTACAAAATGTTTTCCTGTTATCTCATTAATGAATGTGCCTGGACACTACAGTTTGGAATAGAAAATGAACCTAGTCATTTCCCAAAAAATTCCCTGGAGTAATGGAAAATGTCAGAAGACATGAGTTTTAATCTCCATTCTATCAAAGTGGCTTAACCTTTCTCAGACTCAGTTTCCTTGTCTGTGAAATGAGACTATTGGATCAGATGACCTCAAAGATTCCTTCTCTAACTCTAAATCTGCTGTTCTTTAAGCAGAGTGCATCAGCCTAGTGGAATCAAGTTTGAATGGAAATATGTTACCCATTTACCTCTCTTTTGACACTAATTTTGGAATACGGTTATTTTAGCATGTTGCAAGCTACAACTCAGAGTGATAAAATGGTTTTAGTAAGGGGGCAACTCCTTATCGTGCCTCTTAGTCTCATGAGGGAGGTATTAATAACTTAATGAGGCACAGTTTCTCAGTCAAAACCATTTTTAATTCTGGCTAAATTTACCTTTTTAGAAATTCTTCATGCCACCATTTTAAATTATAACTTCTACTGACCTAAATTATCTCTTTCTAGCCTGCAGAGCCAAATATTTTTGGTTGATGATCACATTTCCAATAGCTGTAAGTTAAGTACTTCTGGAAATGCTATCAACCCTTTCAAGCCACTAGGGTGCCAATTAGTGCAAATACTTAGTAATTTACTAAATGACACCCTTGTGGCTTGAAAGAGGTAATACAACTTTCTAAAAGTGCCTGCTTTAGTCTGCCTTGTCCTATGTGAATAAGTGACATAAAGATCACTGAATAAGAGGCCTTGCAATGCTTTCTTATAGATGGATGGAGCACCATATATGTTCCCAGAATACCAAATGACTAAGAAAAGAAAAATGTAATTGGGCACTAATGATTTCTATACTAAACTGGGCCAAGAAGAATTTTTGGTTCTCCGTGAAACAAGAATCCTAAAAAACATTTTAAAGATATTGTTTCAATGGCAATATTACTGCATAAAGAACATTGTGGAATAGTATTGTTAAATTGTGAAAAATTATATTTTTACTCTTGTTTAAGGCCAATGTGCTTGTTGAATGAAAAAAATCTCATTGAAAAATATGGAATATGAATCAAAGTCACTCAAAATTAGTATAAAAGCTAACTTAAGAATACAGAAGATCAATTCACTCACAAATATGTATCAGACCCTTATGGTATATACAATGCTGTCCAAGTCCCAGGGGAAGAAATCTCACCTAATTCCTAACTGTGGCTATCTCAGTAATGCTTTTAAAAAGTGCCACAATTCTTGAAATACTACTGCAAATTAAAACGCAAAATTACCTCAAAGCTCAGTTCAAAATGTTTAAAGTTTAGTATGAATCACTAACTATGTGACTGATCATGAACAATTCATGGAAGCTCTTTAAGCCTCAGTTTTTTCATCAGTAAAATAAAGATTTTGAGCTACATGATCTCTAAGATTTTTCACAGCTCTGAAATTCTATCCTTTATGCTCTCTGCCTTCTCTCTGCTCTGTGTAACTTTACCTCTCTATGGCCCTGTCTCTCTGTCTCTCTTCACCTCTCTCTCTATCAAAATACACACACATATACATATGTATGTATATGTATGCATGTGTATATATGCACATACATTTTATATACATGCATATACATATATACACATATGTATATACATATAGATATAGATATGTCCCTGTGCCTCTGTTCTTGTGTCTGTCTCCATCAAATTTTGGAAGTTTATTTATAATAATGAATGCTATAAAATCAAACAGTAGCATGGAAGAGTTCTGAGGAGGAAAAATGATAAACTAATTAGGGATAAGTAACATCAAAAGAATGGATGAACACAAAAGGAACTTATTCTGCATAGGTTTTGAGGGCAGGACTATAACCAGTATGTGGAACATACAGGGAAACAAATTTCTGCTCTACAGGATATAATAACAAACATTCTAATAATTAGACCTCTTAAAAATGGAACTAGCCTATTGAGTACCATGTCAATGTAAGTATTCAAGGAGATATAGGATGCTGTGTATCAATGAATGTATTTTTAAAAATGCCTAATGCCATGACCCTGTGAATCTAGATTTATGTATGAAGTGTTTACTTTGAGGTTACTTGTGCTAACAGATATTCTCCAACACCCTTTAACATTAGTGGTCCAAGACCAAAAGGTAATTGCTACAATTCTTTCAAGATTCTAGGGGTATCTCTGAGGGGTTAGAATCATACTATCATTCATCAACCATAACAGTAGATATTCATAGGCAACAATACTAGAAACACAGCCCCCCTAGGATTTTGAACGTTTTGGGACACCAACCTTCTGGAGCTACCTCTCCAACTTCTACTTCCACTGAAGAAATGGATCCTAAGAGGGCAGCTGAACTGATTTATAAACACTCTAGGAAATAGACTGCCCAATTATAATCTAAAGCAAAAGAGGAAAAGTCTCGTTTTGTTGCTCCAGTGAATCTCTACAAACTAGAGTAACCTAGAACAAGGGCCTTATGTGATGAATTTTTCTACTGGATTCTCGCACATGAGTCACCTCCAAATTATCCTGGATTGAAACCTTTGGAGGATACTCACCCACCTGCACTTTCATTAAAAGATTGAGGTTCCCCAAAGGTTCAAAGTCCTAGGGGGTAACCTTTAGGGACGGATTGTGTTTCTGGTATTGTTGTTTATGAATTACTACACTGCTACGACTGTGTTCCTCACAAACAATAAGCCACACTTAATTTGTTTTTAGGAAAGCTATTTACCAAAACAGCATAGTATGAGCAAAAATTGCAAAAACATTCCCACCAAAGAGTTTTGGGCACACTCTCCCACAAACTCACAAGTTTGGAGGGGAGAACAGACAGAAAATACAAAGTTATTGAGACATTTCTGTCAAGAACACAAATGGCAAAGGGTAACTCACAATTCCTAGCTACTGGGTTCCTTCCCCCACTCCCACTCTGCAGAATTCTCATTAAGTTTCCCTTAGGAAGAGCTCCCAGATCAACTCTGAGAGCCTGTTTCAGAAAGAGAGAGAGAGAGAGAGAGAGACAGAGACAGAGACAGAGACAGAGACAGAGATAGAGACAGAGAGACAGAGAGACAGAGAGAGAGACAGAGAGAGAGAGAGAGAGAGAGAGACAGAGAGAGAGAGAGAGAGAGAGAGAGACAGAGAGAGAGAGAAAGAGAGACAGAGAGAGAGAGACAGAGAGAGAGGGAGAAATGTTCTTCTCCCCCAAAAGAGTCATTCCTTCTCAACTGCTTGGCCTCAGCTTTCAATCTAGAATCATGAGAAATGGAACTCTCCCACCACTGCCCTGGTACACTACTTGGCTCACTACTTTTTTAGAAATAGGCCCATAGGGGTGGCTAGGTGGCGCAGTGAGTAAGAGCGCCGGCCTCGGAGTTGGGATGACCCGAGATCAAATCCGGCCTCAGAACATGAGCACCCACACATAAATAATGACTAGCCGTGTAACCTTGAGCAAGTTACTTAACCCCAATTGCTTAAAAAAAAAAAAAAAAGAAAAAAAAAGAAATAGGCCCATAGATGTGTCTGACTCAGTCAATGACTAGATATTTCCAAACCCTATAATCTTCTCAAATTTATCAAAGGCTATTCATACTTTTTTATACTTTTCATTAATTAATGCTTATAATTTGACCTTACTGCAATTTTTGCATATCCCTTCTGTATGTTAATTGGGGCAGAGAAAGAATAATTCACTACTTGACTCACTACTATTTTTTTTTTTTAACAAATTGGTCCATAGATGTGTCTGACTCAGTCAGTCGCTGGATGTTTTCTGTGTAGGATTATATGCTTTTAATCTAATAGCCCAAACCCTACAAACTTCTCAAATTTATTAAAGACTCTTTTGATTAATTAATGTTTGTAATTAGACCCTACTGTAATTTTTGCATATCCCTTCGTTATGTTAATGTGTTAAGAGATAGAATGCCACTTTTACAAGTATGTAGTGAAGATCTGACTTCAGAAATCTGACTTAAAGAAATCTGTCCCTGGAGATGAATATGGCTGTAACAGCCCAATCACAAAACTATCCACAATCTTATTTCAGATAACACACACTATGTACTTTTCCTCACAAGTCTAATTTTACCCACTTTACCTATTAGCCCAGTCTACAAGGAGAAATGAGTTATTATCAGTCCTGAAATGACCTCACATCAGATGAAGTGATTAGAAGTTAGTGTTATATCCCTAAGTTATTGATAAGAAAAGTCCTTAGGAATGATACACTTCGTGAAAGACTCAGGTAGATACCTGAGCTATTGGTAGAAAAGAAGAAGGAATACTTTGGGGTGCTTGGTAGTAACATAGTAGGGGAGAAAATTTGGAGTTTGGATGATCATGGTTCTATAGTTTTTTTAAGCTAAAAATATGATTGCTTTGGGGGTTTGTTGGTTACATTTCTTTCTCAAAGACCAAACCTTAAACCAAATTCACTCTGGATCTCAGAAATTGGACAATAGGTCCCTGTCCAAGCACCACTTAATGGTTTGTTTTTGGGTCTTCCTGGCTCAGAATGAATGTAAATAGGTACTGTTTCTCTTTTGGCCAGCAACTCTTCCACTTTTTTTTTCCTATTAAAGGGGCCATCCTTGATTCACTTTTTTTTTTTTTTTGCTTTTTGCTGGGCAATTGGGGTTAAGTGACTTGCCCAAGGTCACACAGCTAGTTTTTGTGTTAGTGTCTGAGGCCAGATCTGAACTCAGGTCCTCCTGACTCCAGGGCCAGTGCTTGACTCACTGTGCCACCTAGCCACCCCCTTGATTCACTTCTTAAAGAGGCCTGTTCCCTGAATGGGTATTGGCTCCCTCAAAGTGAGCACTTGACCTTAACTTAAAAGGGCCCACTGCATCCTAGGTCATCTCCAGCCATCCTGATCAGTATCTGGCCATTGGATCCAGGTGGCTTTGGAGGACAAAGTGAAACTGGGAACTTTGCACAGCCCTCGTTGAAATCAAGGTCAATTGCAAGTCATGTTATCACCTCCTTGATGTCATGGTTCTTTCTGAGAATGAAGGACAAACAAAAACACACAAATATAATTGCTTTTAATTTCTTTTAATACCTCAGATCTCAACTGAGACTTTCAACCTACTAAGTCAATTCTATCCAGAATTTATTTTACTGATGAAACTGAATTTAGATAACTCCAAAAGGATTGGGTTGTTGTTGCCATTGTTGTTGAGTTAGGTAGTACAATTAAGTAAGCACAGAGCTCAAATCCAGCCTTGAACACTGTGTGACCTTGGGTAAATCATTTAACCACTCTCTACTTTGTTTTTCTCATCTCTAAAATGGGAATAATAGTACCTGACCCCCAGGGTTTGGGGGAGGATGGAGTTATATAACATTAATAAGGCATTTTGCATCAGTACCAAATCAGTACCAAATTTTCTATCCTATCTTATAAAAGTTCCCAAGGAAAAGGTAGTAAAGTCTCTCTAGGCAATTAATATAAATGTTAACAATCATCCTCACTGTCAAGAATGCCTTCCTATCCAACCTAAACCTCTGGTCTTATAATTTAAATGACTATATAAACTCTAGCTATTATTTTGGTGTTATTTCCATTTATATTGTTGTAGTCATGTCTATTGTTTTCCTCTCTCTCCTTACTTCATTTTGTATTAGTTCATATAAGTCTTTTTATACTTTCATCTTTTCATCATTTCAACCTGGACTCAGGTACTAGCTACATGACACTGCACACGTCGCTTGACCTCTTTGCCTCAGTTTTCTCATCTCTCAAATGGAGATAATAATAGTACCTATTTCCCAGAGTTGTGAAGATGAAACGAAAAAAAAAATAATTGTAAAACAGTTAAGAGAGTGCATAACACCATATAAACAACTATGATGATGCTCATAGTTTCTTACAATGTAGCAACATCCTATTACATTCATACACCCCTATCATGCATTCTCCAATAAATGTGTATCTACTTTGATTTCAGTTCTTTACAACCATAGAAACTACTATCATAAATGTCGTCATGTGTATACAGCCATTCTTTTTTACAAATGAGTTGTGTGGGGTATATGACTAGCAGGGCATTACTAATCAAATGGTATAGGTATTCTAAACATTTTCTTTATATAATTTCAAATTGCTTTCCATACTAATTTATAGCTCAAACAATTCATTAGAATACCTATATTTAAACAACCCTTCCAGCACTGACCATTCTCAACTTGTTATCATCTTTGGCAATATAAGTGTAAGGTGAAAACTCAGTTTTGTTTAATTTGTATCTTTCTTATTAGTGATTTAGAGAATTCTTTTCGAGAGCTGTCAAAGAAATATCCATTCACATCATTTAACCACTTATTTATCGAGGAATGGCTTTTAGTCTTATATTTCTACTAGTTTTCTATTTATCTTAGATACTAAACCCTTATCAGAGATATTTAATACAAATATCTTTCCCCAATCAACCACTTCCCTTTCTGTCATAGATACATTGATTTTGTTTGTGCAAAAGATTTTCAATTTCATGAAATAAAATTATCTATTTTATCTTTTATAATTGCCTCTACACCCAGAGCTCTCAAAGATATATAATTTACTTCTCTTCTGTTTTTTTTAAAATTGTATGATGTTTGATATTTAGGTTGGATATCTATTTTGAATTTATTGAGGAATATGGTATAGAGTGTTAGTTTAAGCCTAATTTCTGCCAGACTATTTTCTAACTTTCCTAGAAGTTCTTATCAAATAGGGATTTCTTTCTCAAGTCGTTTATGTTTTCAGGTTGATCATAACTGGGTTATTAAGTTCCATTATTTATGATTTCCCCTCAACTAGTCTGTACTATTTTTAAATCAGTACCAAATTCACCATCCTATCTTATAAGTGTTTCCGAGGACAAGGTAGTAAAATCTCCCTAGGCAATTAATATGAAATTTTAATAATCATCCTCACTGTCAACAACATCTTCTTCCTAGCCAACCTAAATCTCTGGTGCTATAATTTTCTCCCATTTCCCTCTAATCTATCCCCAGTGAAAATTTAGAATAGCTTATGCAATACTTTGTGAAAGAGCAATTCACATAGATGAGAATCAGTTTAAAACTATACTTCTACCCAGAATGACAGAGCATGAGAAAATTATAGTCCTAGTGAGTACTATATAGGATCTTAGAGGTTAATCCTTTAATTTCACCAATGAAGAAACAAGGCAAGGCCAAGTAAGTGACTTGTCAAAGATCATGCTGCTGTTAAGTGGCAGAGTCTGAATTGGAAGGTCAGCCTTCTGACTCCAAAGATGTCATTCTTCCCACTACACCGCATAAAATCTCCCAGTCTCACCTCCCCTCTACCCTGTATTTCTTTTAACAACTTGAAGAGTTAGTGAACCTGTAGGATAGGGACTTTTAACTTGCAATGGTTGGGATACAGATTTTAAAATGATCCCAAGATTTTGTTTCTTGTTCTCTGCCTTTATATATATTCCCCAAAGAAGTAATTGAAGCAATTCACTTGGTCCCTCTTCCTTGTGAAAAAAGACTGCTACAGATAAAAAAAAAAAAAAACCCTCCACCTTATCAGCAAGCTATTTATATAATGTAAGTAACATCTCTCTGTGATAATCTAACAAATGGAGCACTGCTCATGTAAAATGGCATTATTTGGAATAATTTTATATTGGGCGTGACTTTATTCATATTTCTGCATCCCAGCACCATATATTTTTTGAAATCAATATGATATAGGAGAAGAAAATAGAGACAGCTTCTTTTCTCCCTTCTTTCTTCCCTCCCCCTCCTAAAGTTGGAGCAAATGAGTGTGGAAAACTTCAGATAATGTTTGATGTCTTGGCTAGTTTTGCTGAACTGTCTTTTGTTGTTAATGTTATTACAAGAGTGAACCTTTTTGGGGTGGCTAGGTGGCACAGTGAATAGAGCACTGGCCCTGAAGTCAGGAGGACCTGAGTTCAAATATGGCCTCAGACACTTAACGCAATTACTAGCCATGTGACTTTGGGCAAGTCACTTAACCCCAATTGCCCTCCAAAAGTAAAAAAAAAAAAAGAGTGTGCCTTTTTAAGGCTCAGGAAATTTTAATTATTTAAAGCAATAGACAATAATAAAAGTGAGACGTCTATGCCCATGTATATTTGGATATGTCCCATCATTGTCCCAATTCAAGAAGTACTAGATTTGCCATGAGTGGCATGCTCCACTTCACCCTAATCACAATTCTGCTTCTACAGGTTGTCTCAGGGTAAGATAATGAAGATCTGGAACAATGGTCTTCTGGAACAGTGAGTAACTGATGAGGTAGACCCATGTGATGCCAGAAAGCTTTATCTAGACAGCCACTGGATTCTCTACATTCCTGTCATCCTTTTTCAAGAGGGTGTTATGGAATGGAGGTTTCTGATCAATAGCCAAAGCATTCTCCAACTTACTAAGGCTCTTGGGATTTCTGATGTTAACATTTGAATTTGGTCTTAAAAGCGTATAGGATGCTTTGAATTTCCATTCATGTGGCTTTTCCAGGTAGCAGTGTGCTGCAAGATTAATAGTAGTAGATATAAGAGAAGGGATCAAGCAATGGTGAAATTCACAGGTGGACAAAAATGTCATGTTTTGGGTAGAGAAATGAATAGAGTTGCAGCAGATTTCAGCTAGTCATATAGGAAAATGCATGGTTATCACTCCAATATTCTTTCTACTGGGCTATTGTCAGACTATGGGTGATGCATGGTAGAAAGATGGACCTTGATGTGCCTTGTGAAGAAAGGAAGTAGTAAGAAGCAAGAAATATATTATTGTTTGGGGAGAGACATAAGGTGAGCAGGTAGGTCCTATAGCTAGAATGTTTCCTGGAGGAATTCTTACATTGCTTTCATGCAAGTGGTGGTACCCAACACAAAAGAGCATTGAGATAACATAAATGTTCACCAACTCCATAATGGTTTTGATTCTAATGTGGATAAATCCAAAAATTTTAAGCTTCTGCCCTTTTTTGAGGTGGGGCTTCACTATCTCTCCTGTGTTGTAAATGTAATGACCACTCACAGGCCTGACCCCACTGCTTATAGGCATAAGTTCTGGCCTATTCCATTTCTGATCTGGGCCAGTTTGCCCCTCTGTAGATAGTCTGATGGCCCCTCTACTTTTGAAATCTCATCATAATGGTGTTGGAATTAAACACCACCCTACTCCTGCTCAGACTTCCTGAACTCAAGTGATCCACTAGCCTCAGCCCCTTCCAATGGCAGAAATTATAGGCATGCACTGCCATGCTCGGATCCCATGGCTTTCAAAAATTAGCAAAGCAGGGAAGGGATGAAGTAGCTCTTTGAGGTTATCTGTAAACTCATGAAATCTCATAATCTCAGTGATCTATACCAACTCAAACCTGAAGGTATACCCCCTCTACAATAACTGAAAGTTTTGTCTGATAATGAACCTACTGCTTCTCACAGTAGCCCATTCTACTTATGGAGAGTTCTAATTATTGGGAGGTCATTTTTCATATCAAAAACTAAACTTTTATATCAAGAAACTGTTTTGAACTAAAATATGTCTCTGTAGTTTTCACCTAATGTTGACAGGTCTATTTTCTAAAGACATGCAGAACAAAGCAAATTCCTATTCCAAGTGACAGCATCCCCTATACTTGAAGACGGCTATCATGTGCCCCTAAAGCCTTTTCTATATCAGACAAAACATCACCAGTCCTCTCAAGTGATCCTCGTATGGCGTTATTTATGGCATTATTTCAAGTGCCCTTGCTGTCCTGGCCCCCCTTCTCTGGATGTATTCTGGAGGTATCAATGTCTTATCTTATATATGGCACATTGAGCTAAACATAATACTCCATATGTGGTCTGGCTGGGGGAGGGAAGAGCTGGAATGTCAGCTCCCATACTATGCCTCTATTAATGCAGACTAAATGGTAACTGTAGAAGATGGGTTGGATAGGGAAGAAGATATAAGATAAGATATAAGTAAAGAAATTAAATAGGAGAGTATCGCAACATATAAAGCAAGAGATGATGAAGACATGAACTAGTACAGTGACTGAGGGAAGCTAAGGGGATATATGGAAGAGCTATGAGGGAAGGAAGAATATAAGCATTTATTAAATGCCTACTATGAGCTAGGCACTGTGCAAAGAATTTTATAAATATTATCTCATTTCATCCTTACCCTGGGAAACATGTGCTATTATTATTTCCATTTTATAGTTGAGAAAACTGAGGGAGATAGAGGTTTAGTGAATTTTCTAAGGTTGCATGGCTAGTAAGCATCTGAAATAAAATTGGAAGTCAAGTCTTCCTGATTCTAAGCTCAGGACCCCTAGCTAGATTTAGTAATGGATTAGATAAGTCTCAGTGACTAGGAAGAATGTGATACCTTCAACAGTAAGAGTGAAATTTGAAAGAGAGGCAAATTTGTAGGGAAAAACAAAAGAGTTCTTTCTGTACAATTTGAGTTTGAGATATCTATAATAAATCTGTTTGAAATGTCTAGTAGGTAATTAGTAATAATAACTAATAATAATAAGTATCTATATAGTGCAATAATTTTTGTAAAGCATTTTACATGAATTTCATTTGATTCTGATATCAGATACCTTACATTTTTATACATTTTCCATATTTTGACTTTATTTTAATATTTCTCATTGTCTAACGGAGTCATCAAATTCTATTTGGTCCATTCTAATTTTCAGGACCTTTTTACTTGGGTATTTTTTTAATCACTTGTGATAAGTTGTTCTCTCTCCATGTCTCTCTTCCATAATCATTCCTTTCCCAATTCTTTCCTCTAGCACCCTCATTACTTATAATTTTTAATTCTTTTTTAAAACTCTTGCTTCATTTCATCTAGGAATTATAAACGAAATCATGGCCAAGCTGTTTTTTTCTTGAAATCTTTGCTTATAGATGTTATAGTGGAGAGGGTATTGTCCTCTTCTGGGAGTGAATCTCATGCACCTCTGATCTCATTACATTTTATCTTTTCACATTTATTCATGTTTCTAGTTGTTCTCCTCAGATTGGGACTTTGTATTAGAGCCATACTGTGCACTTCTAGGAAGACTCTCATGGCTTTACATAGTCCTGGCCAGGTGTCCTGTTGCTATATTCTCCAGATATATATATATGCTCAATTCTTCAAGAATAGCAGGGTGGCTCAGGCCAGTGAGTCTCAAACTTTTAGCAGACTCTAGAAGTCTAACCAAGGATGTGGTCTGATCATTGACCTCTTGTGATTTCCAGGCTTTGGTACCTGGTTTGGGTTTAGGCAACATAAATCTAGACTTGTCCTGGGTAGAGCTCCAGTAGACAATAGCTGGCCCCAGCTCTTCTCAGCTTCCTGGAGGTTTAGAGCTCCATTTACCCTATTCTTCACCCTTGAACTGAATCTGGGGTTTCTCTTTAGAGTCAAGGCAACAAAACTTTGGTCCTGTTTTATTCCAATGGTCTGGCTCCACAATCCCCTCTCTGGAATTAGAATGACAGTGATGTGGCCCTATTAATGGTATAAGTCCCAGATCCCTTCTCCATGATTAGAGTAACAGTCCTTTAGGCCCTGTTTTTAGCCTACCCAATCCTAGACTCCTCCTGTTCTATAGTTCCTTCCCTGGTCATTTGTCTGTCAGTGAAATTTGTGAGCTTAGGTCAGAAGGATGAGTGACCCACTGTGGTGTCTCCTTAGACTTGCAAATCACTACTTGGTCTGCTGATCTATGTTAGGGTAGTTGTGGGGAAAGCCTGGCAATATTGCTTCTTCCTATTGCTCCATCATGTCTGGCTTCACCTCATTTGATTCTCACAATGACCCTGTAAAGTAGATGCCATTGTTGTATCCATTTTACAGATGAGAAAACTAGGCTGAGAGAGATTAAGCAACTTGTCCAGAGTCACATGACTAGAAAATATATGAGGAAGAATTCAAGCTCATTGCCTATAAGTGCAATACTATATTCACCATGCCAACTGCCTTCTCATGATGGGGGACTTGATCTCAGTAGAGAGACAAGATACAGATTTTGAAAACTTTAGTAGCTACCTATATAGAGATGGTAATTAAATCCATGAAGCTGATGAGAAAATAATAGAGAAAATAACAGAAAATGAGTAAATAATAGAAAAAAAATAAAACAAAAGAGAACTTGGGATAGAACCATGGGATGGACTCACAATCTTAGAGTGACTAAAACCACAAAAGAAATTAAGAGGAATAGTCAGACCAGTTGGAGTAGAAACATAACTTTGACCGTGTGGAATATACATTGTTGTCCCCAAAGAAACAAACAAGATAGACAGATCCAGGAGGAGGGAGGGGTCAAGAATTTCAAATGCTGCAGAGAAGTCTAGGATAAGGATTGAGCAAAAGACATTAGTAATTAAAAATCACTGATAACCTCTGAGATCAGTTTCAGTTGAGTAATGAGGTTAGAAACCACATTAGAGAAGATTTAGAAGAGCTACAATCAAGGAAGTAAGCATAAGCACTACACAACAGGGTAAAATTTTTAAACTTTGTCTGTGATACACAAATGCATTATCCAGTTCTAAATGTAGACCATTCTATCATAATTAGTAGTAAGGGGCTTATATGCATTCTCAGATTTAAGGCCAAGAGACAGATGAGCAAATTAAATCCTACTTTCCATGGAGCCCCAGATATTTTCAGGCATTATTCTTTTGCTGAATCAGATACTCCCCGTTATCCTAATTGAGCTTTTTTCTGATCTGTCCAAGTTGTTAATGTATCTTCACTCTTGAAATCACTTTATATTACTTTGCATACTTTTTTTAAAAAATGTATTTATCTTGGGGCGGCTAGGTAACACAGTGAATAAAGCACTGACCCTGGAGTCAGAAGGACCTGAGTCAAATCTGGCCTCAGACACTTAACATTTACTAGCCATGTGACTTTGGGCAAGTCACTTAACCCCAATTGCCCTGTCTTCTCCTCTCCCCCCCCCAAAAAAGGAAAAAAATTATCTGTGAATATGGTATATTCCTCCCTTAGAACATAATCTCATTAAGGGCAGGAACTATTTCTTTTGTTTTCTTGTATCCCCAGTATTTAGCAAAGAGCTTCATATTCATTATGCTCTCCATATATGATTGTAGTTGGATTGACTTCTCCTTCCTATCCTTCCTGTTCCTATAGAGATTCTTCCTGCTTGTTAAAAACAGCCAGCTTTTAGACTGCTGACACAAAGCTCCCTACTAATAGATCCAAACAGAAGTGATACCCCCATTTATTCTTTCATTCTCATTTTCTAGGAAAATGTGATTTAAGACCAAAAATTTTTCTCATGCATATTCAATGTAAAGGAAAAAGCAAAGGATCTGATGGATGTATAATTCACTGTTTTTCTAATAAAAGTGACAGTCTCACTGAAATATATATTGGAGTAACTACAAATGTCTAATAGTTTTTTTTCCAGTAATAGATAAGGTTCTTGGATATTAAATACAGTAGGGGGGGGAATAGCAAGCATTGGATTTTTTTTCTTTCCCCTATTACTTTCATGTCTTTATATTGCTTATTGAGATGATTTCTTCATTGATTCCATCTAGCTCATTCTACAAAATAACATTCATTCTTTCTTTCACTCATTCATTCACCATATACATTGACCCACAATGGATAAAAGTAATGCCATTTTTATTGTATGCAATTTTCTTCAGAAGAACTTAACATTTTACACATGAATAGAGGTCACCTATTGGACTTGCCCTTTCCACACTTTTCATGCTGGTAGTAAGCTGTTAAGTATAAATTAAGCCCTAAAGTAGAAATTTTCATAGATCATATATTTACATATGCAGTATCTTTCTTTGACAAGATTGTGCATAGCTTTATAGCCAAATTGAACCAATCACATTTCACTTTACCCCAGAATCAATTAATACAGTCCTTTTGACAATTGACATGGGAGCTGTCATATCTGTGTGTCTTCTGTATGTCTGACATGACGGAATATAGAGTGATCAAAGGTTAATATACAGGTATTTTGCCCCTCTGATTTCAGTAGTTGCTTAAAAGGGTAATAGGAGTTCTCTAGTTTAGGAAAATTTGCATAATGTGTAAGAGATTTAGTGCCTCATGAAGTGCAGTCAAATGTGGCTGAAAAATGCAGATTAGTTAAAGTGTCCCTTCAATCAAAAATGGAAAGGAAAGCATGAAGAATATTCCTGCTAAGGTTTTGAGAGGGCTCTTAAAGTATCTGCCCAAAATGTTTAAAAAGTGCATCACATCAATATATCACTATACTACATGTGCAATTCTAAAAACCTGATCATTAAAGTACCAAAGTATTTTTGCTTTCTGTATAATGGATATTCAAACGAATTACTGTAACATATTCTACTATTAAATAAACAAAGTATGTTACACTTTAGATACATATATATGTATCTGTTTATAAGTATTTTTAATATTGGATAGGTATGTAATAGATGGATAGATATATGGATGGATTATAGATAATAGATGATAAATTGATGGTAGAGAGATAGATTAGTGAGATAGATGAGATGAAATACACACATATGCTTTATTATTTCCATTTATCCATGGCTAATTTTTATCAGCATTTAGACAAACCAAAAAAAAAAATCTATACTAGGATACTGGGAAATAATCCAGTTATCTAGATCCTGGAAAAAGATTCTCTAACATACATGTATTTCCAGTAAAGCTTTGAACATATTCTTCATATGAATCAGAAGATCTTAAAATCAGACAAGATCTATCATGAACTCAAATCCAGTGCCCTTCCATATAAACTTGAAACAAACTTTCTATCCTAGATTCTATAATGTGTAAAGAAAGGGCAATGGAAGCAGAAGAAAGAGTATGAATTCTTTTTGGTAGCTATTTATTTTTGTCGTTAAAATCCAAGGTTTCAAATTACTTTACTATTATTTGCTAGAAATAATCTCTTTTTCCCTAAAATTGGATAGTCTTCCAAGTTTTAAAGTATTTTAAGTCACTTTCTACTCCTCACAAATGCAAGAAACAGGTAAAAAAAAATCTAATAAAGTGTGCCCTCTTTCTTCACCTCACTCTCTCCTAAAGATTACGAAAGAGGAATTATTTTCAGTACTTTCTTTTATTGCTGGAAGGAAATGCTTTTAAAAAGACCAAATATCCAAATAGTAGTTTGGAATGACTCCATATTGACATCAATTCAAATGGTGGTAAAAATGCTTGAAAAATGTGAAGTTGATTTTTTTTTCTGTTTCTCAGGTTTTCTCCAGTATGTACCTGTAAGTATAATGTCTAAAGAACTTTACTGATTTTATTTCAGTGATGTAATTCTAACAAATGTATGGCTTCTCTGTATTTTGGTCATCCTATACTCTGGCTTTCAAAATGTCATTTTTATCATCATTAAAAGTAAATGCCTCTGTTTAGCCATAATATGTTTTGAACAAGGAGTCAACAAAAATCTTTCTTTTTCCACAAAAGCTAGGACAGTCACCCTAGCTTGTGTCCCTCTAGGCTGAAATAATATTAGACTTGGTAAAGTGAGCTGTATATCACAAATACTCCCGACACTGCACAAAGAATATTTCATTGCATGGTAGGACCAAATTTGGAATTATTCACTTACCCACAAAAGCCATATTTTATCTGAGGATGCATAGTTGACATGCTATCCTGATTTTTTTTATCAAAATACACATATATACACACAGACACAACATATCATATAAAGCAGAAAATTGAGTTTATTTCTCCCCAGTTTTTAAATTTGCTCACAGGGACTAAGTCACTTAGAGAGAAAACATTAACATTTTTAGGTCAAGAAGGATACCATTGAGTAAATTCCAGGGAATAATTTAATGGAATAGATTGCTAATTGAGGATTCTGTAACCCAAAAAAATCCATGCTGACCAGTCTGGGGAAGACTTGTTCGGTTTAATTGAGCATAAAGTCTTTTTGACTCTTATGTTTTTTTTTTTTTTTACATTGCATTAAGACGAATGAGATTCATTATCAATACAAGGGCTTCAAAAAGTTAGTTCAGCTTTAAACTATTAAACCTTAAAGTTGCATTAAGACTTTTGGAACACTCCATATTTATTTCTGGCCATTACTAGCCACTATTCTGTCATCCTAAGTGTGGTACAAAAGAAACCAACAAACAAACAAACAAAAAATACCAGAAGGCAAGAGAAACATAGAATTATGGAAAATCATAGTTGTTTTGTCATATTTGAAAAAAATTAAAGTCTTATCCTATTGGATATATTTAACCAATGTATTATATTCTCAAATGACAACAATCAGCATTGACATAGAAGAAAATGGGAAATACTGTCTTTGACAATCCTGAATATATTCTTTTCAATATAGCTTACATTATCTATTAATATCATTCTCTAGTGCCTCATCATGGCATGGAGGAAACTCTGAATTTTCAAATTTTATATTAGTGTAATGCAAGCTCCAGAAAGTTCTGCCATGCTGGATATAAAACATTTGTTGAATAACTGATTCATTGTAAAGGGTCTTTTTTTTTTTTGGATGAGACAAACAATGGCTTTTGTAATTATCATCCAAGGACCAGACTGGAGACTAGATCAAATTGGAGACTCTTATCAGAAACTGACCACCAGATAACATTTTTTTTTATCCCCAGAAACTTATTAAATCATCTTCTAAGGAACAGACTTTAAAAAAAAACCTGTCTTTGTATCTCCCATGCCTAAAATGGTATCATCATATGGCAGGTCCTTAATAAGTAAGAATAGAATAAAATAAAATAAAATAGGAGTTTCCAATCAGTATCAATAAAAAGCACTACACATTGATGACATCACGGACGTTTGAAATACTGACAAATGAGTGTAGTTTGCATATTGGTAGGTTAAATGAGTCTCAGAATTATATTGTCCTATGGTTCTTACCCTCATTTCAGTTACCGATGGATGAATTTCTTTCTATTGAGATTTTTTTCCATTCCACAATTACCTAATTGGAGTTTCCTAGCGTCATCTACTATATTTAATATATAACAATATTAATAAATTCACTTATTAAGTAGGGTTAATGAAAATTATATTTTTTTCGATAATTAAACAGCCCAACTAAACTGTCCTTTTGTGCATGATGATCCATGAATTGACCATTCTTTATAATAAACTTTAGGCCCCTTTGGCATTTTCTTGCAAAAACCATATGGAAAAGAAGAAAGGGTGTACCTGAAGTAAAAAGATATCCCTCTGAATCCCAAACAACTTGTGATCTTTTCAATCTTGTTCCCACACCAGTCTATTATCTTTTAAGTTGTTTTACTTCCCTGGTGTTCAATAAGATCTTGGTTTATTTTAAAGGAAGACAGTTATTTTTACATCACCAACTATATGGAATTGTATTTGAACTTTCCATCAGCAATGGTATCTCTGTGTGATAGCACAACACTGCCCATTCACTTGCTTTGTTCTATATTCTCCCTACTTGGAGGTAGCATGAGTGGTTTTCATTTTGTTGCTGCCAGGTTGCTTCTCCTGCCATATAGACAGCTGCAGTCTGGTCTTTGTTCTACTTTTTCAGAATGGAGAAAGAAGGAAAAGGATTAGGGACTAGATTGGAGAAAGTCACCTTGAGCAATAAAATTCAAACATTACCCTATCTTCACCCTTTGTTTTTTATCTTTTTGTTCTACCAGGCATTTTTCACAATGTTACTTCAAACGTCACTTAACCTTTGTTATTTACTATTTTCATCCATATGGTGCCACAAAACTGAATATTTAACCCATCCACCAAGGACTTACCAAAAATCAGTAGCCAACAGACAGGTGGTCAAAGGATGTGAAGTGTTTTCAGAGGGATAAGTACAAACTCTAAAAGACCATATGAAAACAGTTTCCAAGTCACTAATAGTGAGAAAACTGTAAACTGAAACAAATCTTTACTTACACTTCATGCCCTGTAAATCAGTAAATGTGACCAAAAATAACAGGCACAGTCAACATTGGAGGAACTATGAATTGACCTTTCTGAATGCAAATTTTAAAACCTTAAAAAAATGATGGAATTTCCCATCCTTTAAAACAGAAATCCTGTAACTAAGTTCATACCTGAAGGAATTTGAAAATAAGAAAAAAGGACCAAAATATGCATAGCACTACTCCTTCTGGTAGCAAAGAACAGGTGGGAAAGTTAGTGAATAGATGAAAAAACTATGGTATCATAACATAATGGAATATCATTATACAGTAAGAAATGATGTGTGAGGAATTCAAAGAATCTTAAGATTGGTATGAAATGATAGAAAAATGAGCCATATCAAGAGAGGAATATATGCAATGACCAAAGTTATGTAGATCAAAATTACTGAAAGTCAAATAATGAGTCATTTAATCAAAGCACATTTATTAAGTCCTTATTGTGGGACAGGGATTATAAAATTGAAAAGCCAACAAAAATCTCAGAGAATAGATAAGTATACTTCCCTTCCTTCTCATGGTGAAAGGTGGCAGACTAGTAGGACTGAAAAATTAGGTACACATTTTCAGATGTGGTCACTTTATCAGATTATTATCTTAATTGTTAATCTTTATAATAAGGAAGGGTCCAGCCAGGTAATGGGAGTAGAGAGAGTATTGTTTGCCCTTCCTAAATTGACTCAATTGAAAAACAAAATGTGTCAACAAAATGTAATAAATGTGCTAGGTGGCAGCAGTGAATAGAGCACCAGCCTTGGAGTCAGGAGGACCTGAGTTCAAATTTGACCTCAGAAACTTAATACAAAACTAGCCATGTGACCCTGGGCAAATCACTTAACCACAATTGCCCTACATTTCCCCCTCCAAAAAGCAAAAAAAAAAAGTAATAACTGAAGCAAAATAAAAATAAAATAGGATATGTTCTGTAGACCTTGTAATAAAGGAAGCAAAATAAAAATAAAATAGAATGTTTCATATAGACCTAATTCATGTGGCACCAGTGGAATGGATTGCCTTATGCTGAATAAATTTCAGGACTTCTCTAAAATAAATTTATTTATAGGATAAGAATTTGAACTAGAAATCTTTTAATATTTTTATTTTATTTTAATATTTTCCCTAAAAATTCTTTAAAATTGTTTCTGTGATTCTACTTACTGCTCTACTTCAGCAAAGTTCTGAAGAAGCAAATATTAATGATCTGTTCTATGGGAATTTCTCCTAGATAGTTAACTTGCATTTTCCCTGAAATTAATCTTATCTGTTGTATACTGACCCTGTTCTGAGGTTCTCTTTGTTTTTGTTCCTAGTTCTCCCCAGTGAGCTTAACACCTCTGAAATCTGTATCTTGTGTAAATTTAATTAATTGGTTGTTTACCACTTCTTCTGGGTCATTAGTCTGGGTCATTAGGAAATGTTAAGTGAGGGAGGCCCTATCACTGATCCCTATGGCACCCTGTGAGACATTTTCCTCAGATTCACAAAGTTGCCATTTATCTTTGTCTTTTGCTTGTGGTCTTGCAGCTGTTCCCCTGTCCCTGTGACTGCCCGAATTCAAACTGGAATTCATTTTACAAGGAAAGATTTTAGAAGAGAACCCATTAATTCAACATTTATTGAGCTCCTACTGTGTGCTAGACACTAATAGTTATAATCACTTTCTTTGTGAGCTTTACAATAAAATAGGTACCAACACATTTGAAGTATTACAGTTGCTTCGAACTATTTACTTAGAAATGTATCTTTCCCCTGGTCAAAAACACATATGCATATATGCCAACAAGAAAAAATGGACACATATTGTGCTTCAAATACTAGCTTGTGCTGTGGTTTTTGACTATGTACATAGTTAAATATATGTAAAGTTTTATAATTTGAGTTAGGTATACTGAAAGACTTTATTTTCTCTTTTAATAATTTTCACTTCCTTTAAAAATATATATTTCCATATTTACCAGCATAAACCTGTCAGGATTCAAATCCTGTGTCTAACATTTCACATATTTCTGTCACCTTGGGGGAGTCACTTATCCTCTCTGTGCCTTGATTTCCTCATCTGTAAAGTGAAGATGATGACTAATTGGGTTCTGAAGATCCCTTCCAAATAAAAATCTACTATCATAATTAATCAGCTGTAATTTTTTTTTACTATAATGCAGTCTAGAGGACAAAAACTACAAAACCATCCTCCTCATTAATAGAATTATAAGATCATTGATAGAATTAGAAGGGATTTTAAAGGTAATTCCTAACCCCCACATTTTACAGATGACAAAATTGAGGTCCAGAGAGGAGGCCACTTGCCCAAGTTCATATAGATGTAAATAAAATAATTTTAATTACTAGCACTTCATGAAAATATTAATCACAATCATCAGGTCTCCATATTTCTTTTATACTTATGTTTTTGTATTGTTTAACATTTTGATATTTTTCTACTTTATCTCCCTAGACAAACTAGATTCCTTGATATTTTCTTTCTTGAATTCCAGCACTGGAATAAAATATAAGCATTCTTAATTCCTTTAGTTCAGCTTATGGGCATCAGTAGCAGGTTTCTCTATTATTCTCTCCCACATGGTTTGAGTTTTTTCCTATCAGTAAGAAGATATCAAGCCAGCTGTTCTTTCAGATTCTTTCCCTTAAACTCTAGACATACAAGTAAAATTAAGTGGAAAGTTGAAAAAGTATCTGCATGACCTGATCAAAATCAGTAATCAGTCAACCAAAAAACCAGATAACTCTCGTAAGTAGGAAAATAAAACAAAACAAAAGAAACAAAAAATTCTCAGAGATCACCTAGCCCAAACTCCTCATTCTTTATAGGTGAATCTGAGGCTCAGAGAAAGTCACATCTCCAAAATCATATAGATAATAAGAGCAGAGGTAGCTCTAAAACCCAGGTTTCCTGAGCCAGACTCCTATGTCCACTATTGGTAGCTCAGTCATGTCCAGCTCTTCATGGATCCCATTTATGGTTTCCTTGGCAAAAATATTGGAGTAGTTTGCCACTCCCTTCTCCAGATCGTTTTACAAATGAGGAAAGTGAGGCAGAGTTATGTGACTGGGCCAGGGTCATATAGCTAGTGAGTATCTGAAGCTAGATTTTAACTCAGGTCTTCTGGACTCCAGGCCTGCCACTACAACCACTGCACCACCTAGCCTCCCGATGTCTACTACACCACATTGGATAATTAGAGGATCTTAAAAAAATAATAAAAAATAAAAAATAAATTCCTCTTCCTCTAGTTTTGTTTTATTTTTTTTTTAACCCGGACTAAATTATCTGAGAAGGTGTTTCCGTTACTCCCTTCTTTGTTTGATTGTTGTCTTTGAGCTCAAGAGAATTATAACTATGACAACTCAGTTGAAGATACAAGATTAATCTTCTATTACCATCCTATTCCCATCCATTGTTTTTTTGCAAAAGATTATCTGGATAAATGGAGGAAATTGTCATGTGGAAGATGAAGTAATTTTTGCAGTACACACTCCTGTGGAAGAATGTTCATCTTGAAGGAAGTAATCATGCCTCTAAGGGAACTTCTTAAGCTACGGGAGTTACGGTAAAAATCCAGTATAGTGGATTTGGAGAAAGAAGATTGGCACATGGAAAGTACACTGGGGGTGGAGTTAGAAGACCTGTGTTCAAATCTTGCTTCTGATGCCTCTTATCTAAAGGACTTTGGTGCAATACAATAAATCAACCTCCCTGGTTTTCAGTTTCCTCATCTGTAAAATGAGGAGGTTGGATAAAATTGCCTTTAAGACTCCTTCAAGCTATAAACCCATTGTCCTTAGACCTAGGTTCAAATTTTAGCTCTCATGTGACCTGGGATATCACTTTTTCTGGACCCCAGCTTCTTCATATGAAAAATGACAGGTCTGTACAAGATGATCAAGAAGGTCCCTTCATACTTTAAAATCTGATATTACTAACAAATAGCATTTTATCCTCCACAAAGTCTAGTATATACTATGCATCTAATACTTGTGAATAGCATGAATATTTTATGGAATATGATGGCTTAGGCCCAAATGGATTAACCATTCTTCAGGAAAATTCTCACTAAGAATTTGTAACCCAGAAAAGGCAAAGATGTATTGCACTGTTCCATGGTGTTGTTGTATGAACACATAAGAGAAATAATTCTCTCATTCCCCACACTTCCATATCATCCAACCAGGACACTTCCTTAACATAAATTTATGCTAGTTTTCCACACCCCCTTTTAATCCTCACCTGAGAAACATAACCTTATTCTTCACATTATTAGCTACGATTTCAAGGCCAAATTTAGTCATACTTATCTAACATGTGAATAAGATTTTCAGTCCAGTGAATAATCACATTGATGGTATTCTATAAAGAAAAAAGGTAAACGGGATCTTGCAATTTCATGTGCCTTGAAATCTTATCCAGGAATTGTTGTCACATTTAACAATATCCCACTTGAAAAAAAAATCATTGTGGTATAAAGTGTATTGCCTACCTTAAACTAGTCGAAATTCAATTGTTTGGATTTCTTAAAATGTTTAACAGAATTAATAGACCAAAGAGCTTGGGTGAGTGCTATGAAGCAGTATTTGAAGGATACTTCACAATGCAAAATCAAAATTAGGCCAAATACCAAACTAAAAAGCAATATTTTTTGCCCAACTACATAACCACCAAATTAATATCTACTTACATAGCAATATTATAAAAATTCATTTGCTCTAGAAATTTGGTATATATTTTTGAGGTTATTTGGATTCTTGACTGCATGGTTTTCTCAAGTATCTAGTTTCCTTGAGTTTTCCTTAGATAGGTTAGGAAAAAAGACTTGCATGGCAATAAAGAAATCAGTAACAGTTCTTCTCAATTTACAAAGTACTTTCCTCACAATGGCCTTCTGAGGTAGATAGTACTTTGTTCCTCTTTCATAAGTGAGCAGACTGAAGCTCAGAAAGTTCAAATAATTTGTCCATGCACATATAACCAATAAATTCCTTTATACTATACTATCTTGCTTTCTTTTATTTTCATGATCCGCTTGATGGTACAGTGATCTCAATGACTAAAGCACTTAGAATATGAAGACTCAAAACTTTATGGGTTTAGAAAGCATAAGAAGGCATATGGAAAACATAGTGTCCTCATGACAAACTAATGTATTAAGGTGGCTACCCATAACTGAAGCTAATTCAATTTTTAAATAACTAGTCTGACTACACAGAGCATCTTCCTATAAGCCTCAGAGTTTTGAGGAACTGAAAACTACCTTGAAAATAACCTCATTTTACAATGAAGAAACTGAGATCCAAGGAGAGAATTTATTTAAATTTGCTGTGTGATCCAACTAAATGAGTTTATGGTAGGACCCAGTCCAGAACCAAGGTATCTTGAGATTCTAATGCTAATGTCCCTTCACTCTATCTTCCCCTAGTTATCACTGGGGTCCATGATTCCTAGTCCACAAGGTCATAGATTAAGCACAGGTTGTACTAATATCAAATACATGTGACAATTAAATAGGATATAAGAACAGTACGAAAACAAACAAAATAATCCCTGGAAGATCCAGAGATTAGTCTGAAGAGATTAGTCTGAAAAATGGTAAGGGTGAATTAAGAAAAGTCATGGAATTAAGGACAGACATACTGTCTAGGTAAAATGTTAATAATAAACCAGTGCATATCAACAAAGGCCTTAGGCCTGGCCATCCAGAAGAAATCAGAATAGGGCAAAAAAAAAAAATCACTATCTACAGTGATAGGATTTTTTCAGCCTACAAAATCTCAATGCCATTCTCTGCATCATTCTTCTAACTCTGGAAAGCATAAAATCTTTTGAAAATATGATAGATTAATGACATTTCCAGTCAGAAAGAATTATATATATATATACATTACCATATTTGGCATGCTATTTGGAAATTTATGGAAATAAATTGGAAATCTATGGAAATAAACTTAATGTCCTCTATCTTATTCCACATTTTCCTTGATTCTACTTTTGTCTTCAAAGGATAGTCTCTACCTCAAGGCCCCCAACCTGTATTCATGGGTTCAATTAATGTATTTTTAAGCCCAATAAAGTGACTCCACCAAATTACAGTTGGATGGAAACAGATCAAAGGACCTTAACTTATTTGTTCTTCAAACTATGCAAAGAATAATTTTCATTTTTAAAGCAAATAGTGGCATATATATGTACAGATATGCATGTGTGTATATTCATGTAAAATATTTCTGAGAAATAAAAGAAATGTGTGAGTCAATGAATAGAGTTCACACTAATGATTTATCCATCTTGACTGTGTGTCACCTTCTTGGACCCAGAAAAAAGAAAAAAAAACTACAAAAGGAAACTGGAGATTAATGGAAGAAGTGAAATCCAAAACCAGTGAAGAAAAACCACAGCAAAGATGTTAAGAGTCTTGACAGGGCCAGAGGAAAGAAAAGGGAGGGTGGCAATCAAAGTGAGGAAAGGCAAGTCTTGAGACTCAGATGATGGTGAGAGGCAGGAATATGTGGATTGAAGCGAGGGAAGTGAGTCTAGAAGGGACAAGCAAGTAGAGGTTGAAGATAGAATAAGCTAGGGGAAAGGGGGGAAAAAGAGTTTGTTAGGCAGAGAAGGAGGAGGATAAGGAAAGAAGAGAGGGGGGAAATGTGAGGGAGACAAAGAGTAAAAGATAGTGACTGAGGGAGGGAGATGGAGAGGAGAGAGAGAGGGGCGGGGCTGGCCAGAGTGGAGGGGCCACCGCACTGCTTCGAAGGCTGCGCTGCAGAGGAGAGGGGAGCCAGGGAGGGAGGGAGAGAGTGAAGAGGAAGGAGGCAGCTGCCGGAGTCCGGAGCTGACTTTAGGCGAGATAGTGCGCCTGGAGGCTTCTCGTTACTGTTCTCCTGGCTCTCCTGAGCAAATAAGGGGCCCTGCCAAGGGCTCGCGGGGCCTGCAAAACCGACCTGCCAGTGAGGCAGAAGGAAGAGCGAAGTGTCTGCACAGAGGGCTACGAAGTTTCCTCCGGGAGCTGCGCTCGTGCAGGAGCGGGAGGTGGCGGGGTGCTCAACCTGGGGCTGCCCCAGCGCAGACAGGTCGCCTCCAGCAGCAGTTCCCGCCAGGTAACGGGCTCTGTGAGGAGGTCTGCAGAATAGGGGGTCTGGAAGGGAGGAAGGAGGAAGCCCAGGTGCAAAGCTCTGCTCCCCCAGATCTCAAGAAGCTGGCGCTGAGTCGCGCTCCTGCTGCTCACCTTCCAGGTGACTTTCTATTACCTTCTGCTTGCTAGGGAAGGCATCCTTTTTCTTCTCACTCTCCTGGGGAAGTTTAACCAAGCGCTGTTTTCTTATTTGGGTTCTATGTTTATTGAGGTGGGGGGAAGAAAGACAAAGTAGGAGGGCAAGAGGAATGGTAGAAAATTAAGGGGAGGGGAGGCGGGGAAGGGAGGATGCCTGGAACTTAGGAGCCACCTGTGCTGGCATCGTGGGCGCTGGGATGCCTGGGTCTGGCGCTCCCAGAGCGAAACGGAGCTTGGCAGTGGAGGAAGGGGACGTTCTTTGGAGTTTGGATGGTGGTTGATTCCTCACTTCTCACATGGGTGGCTGCTGAAATGAAGGAGCTAAATCCTCCCTCTCTGAGTCTCGTCTTTTGACATCTGTCCCAAACTCCTAACTCGGCTCTTAGCTTCTGTTAGAGGTTGTATGTAAATGCTAGGTTGGTCCTAGGAGAACTAAGGGATCAAGTTTTCATAGTGGACTTGGGAAAAGGAGTGTGGGTAGTTGCTGTTGTTGTTGCTGTTGTTGTTGCTGCTGCTACTGGTGTGTGTGTGTGTGTGTGTGTGTGTGTGTGTGTGTGTGTGTGTGTGTGTGTGTGTGTTTGCTCTGTGAACGTTTAAAACTGTTTACTCTCCCTTCCACCCTGTCAGTCAAGTGCATTTTTTTCCAGGCATTTTCAGCCTCTTTGAGCCCAGATTGTGCTTGATGGCTGTCACTTTATTTCCAACTAAGTTCACACATGGTAAGCTCCCTCCCCGCCCATTCTTCTTGTGTCGTCCCCCAGCTCCTTCCCACAAACAAACTGTTCCCCAATGGTTCCCAGGGTTTTGAGAACCTACAAAGCATTTGGGGGAAGAGGCTCTCTCTCTCTCTCTCTCTCTCTCTCTCTCTCTCTCTCTCTCTCTCTCTCTCTCTCTCTCTTTCTCATAACACACACAAATACAGACACACGCACACACACGGATTTTAGAGTCAAATCAAAACTCTCCTCGTCATTGGATTCATCTCTGCAATTTTCAGTTAATTAACAGTATCATTTAATAAAGTCTAATGTTTCTTACTAACCCTAATATCATGCTTCAAAGAATGTAAAGAAGAGTAGTCCCTACAAGTGCATTATGGGAAAATGAACCATACTATTTTCATTGAATTTATTGAAGTGCAAATGGATGCAAAAATTAAAATTCTACAGGCTTTCTTACATAGAATAGAAGAGAGTACCCAGGCCCTTGGAGTTGGTTGCTTAACTTAGTGAGAGGAAATGCAAATACTGTTGTCACTCTAATAACATTTTGATTTAATGAAGTCAATAAGCAAGATGTCACATGTGAATTTAGTTAGATGAGAAATTTTCTTCCTCTTGGTTCATTTTATTTTTTATCTCCACTATTGCAGTACCATCCTTCAGAAGAACACCTTGTAGATAGATGTTAGCATGTAATAACAAAACATCATATTTTTTAATACAGCGGCTTGGTGACAGTCCAAAAACATAAATGTTTTAAACCATTACCAACCATCTGCTCTCTCCCACTCATTTAAAATACAATGTTTTATTATCACAGGTATCAAAAAGTATGTACACATTTCATACATTTCTGTGAACATTATGAGAGCTTTTATGGTGTCTGATGTTGACCCAGGTTCAGCATCTGTTACATGTGAGCTCTTTAAAAAAAAAACAAAAAACAACAACAAAAAAACAACCTTCTGTCCTTAGTCCTCTTCATCCCTCTTCCTCTCTCTTCTTCCTTCCTTCTATCTCTGAAACAATTTTTTGTTTGAAAGTTTGAATGTATTTAACAGCTGCTGTTTTGGATGTCAGGTCATTAAAGTGATATGAAAGTTATTTGTTCTTCTTTATCCTTCTTGTTTTTTCTTTCTCTTTCTTTTCCTCAGGGGGAAAAAGCTGGCCTTATTTTTGAAGTTGAATATTAGGATAGATATAGGATGTACTTGGTATCATTCTAACCCTCTCTTTTTTTTTTTAATAATCAAGATAGCACATTGTTTTTCAAAGGGATATATTAAATGACCTTGTGATATAATATAGTTCCCAAAAGGTCAAAATCTCTTCTCTGAAATAACTTTCAAATTGTATGAATCAAACTTCATATAGTAAGTTATATAGTTGATTACTGATCAAATATGTGCTATATATTTCAGTTGTATTATTACATAAGCCTCTGTATGAATGAGTGTGTATTACTTATACATAATACTTATACCCTTAGTTTCCTTAATGTTGTCATAAAAGTGATACTTAAGAATTATTCTTTTCTTTAAAAATCATTCTCATTTTGTGATTTTGGAAGTACCAGAATTATATCCCTTTGCAATATTTTCAAAGAATTCAGATCTTTTTTTCCTTCTTCCACTCTAAATAGCATTTCATAGTTAACACGTTGACCATATATTTTAGACAGAATATAAGATTTTTTCAAGCAATCCAGTTTTGGATCCAGTTTGGATCAAACACTTCATTCATATTATGAGGAAAACGTAGCTAACTGGTGGATTGGATTCACAACTGCAAATCATTAATACAGACATGTAGAGTTTTTAAATATATGATGAAAAGACATTAGGTTGTTATCTAAGCACTATGGTCCTGCTGTAAATGGTGTCCCAGTGGCTTGTATGACTTAATGCCTAACATTGCCAGAATGTGACTTGGATGTTGAAGAAAATGGACCCCAATTATAGATATGCTTCTAAAATATACATTATAAATTTTTAAATATTTGACTACATCAATTCAGCCATTCTAGTTTAAACCTTTAGATGTTACATAGCATCTGTGAATCTGGATCATTAAATATTCTTCCTTTAGAACTATTTAGTGCTGTTTATAGTTAGTATAGTATCATTGTTTTTTAAAATACTGGATTTTAATTATTGAGGAAAAAACCACAATATTTTCTATGAGATCACAGTTGTTCATAATAATTCATGGCAATAGGAGTATAGTAGTTTTCATGATTATTTTTAAATGATTTGCATCTGTCTATGGAACACAGTGAAATGACTTCTAAAGTTTTTTTTTTAATTTAGGAATTTAGGGGTTGTCTTTCAGAGTGAAGCTTTTTCCCCTTAGTCTTGTTTAGTTTGGTTTATTATTAAAATAATCCTGCAATCTTCGAACTCACAAACCTATTTATGGGAAGGTTAGGAAAGGGGACAATCTCCACAAAAGTGACTTGGATGACTAAAGAAAAAAACCTATAATCTAAATTTTTTGAGAGATGATCCAACATTGAAGAGGGTAATTGAGTTTTCATGAGGTAACTCTTAGATTAGTGTACACAAATATGTATATATTTAAATTTTTGTGTACTTCATGTTTATACATGAAATTATTACTGAAATATTCATTCTGTTATATAAAATTTTTGTTGGTTGAAGTCTATTTATAACACAACCAGAAAGCTCAATATAAGGAGGAAAAAATGGAGTGAGTCCTTTTATGATTCCCTATTGTAAATCTGGAATTATGTAATAGAATTTTTTCAAAGTGGGACAAACCTGCCCAAGTATATCTACAAACGTACATGTTTCAATGATATTCATATGCCTTAAATATAAGTCTGCATAAAGGCAAAATAATTCCAGCCTACTTTGATAAGGGATTTAGTCTATTCTGTCTTTGTAACCAGATCCAGAATCAGAACACATTTCACAAGGAACCATCTTTTAAGCATGTGCTGTTTGTATGGAATTATTAGATAAGATAGTCAAGGTGACTGCCAGTTTGCCAGATTTCTATTGTGCTGCTCCAGAGCTCTAGGGCAAAATTGGTTCAGGATGAAACAGGTGTTTGAACAAGAAGTTGCTTCACACCATGATGCTTTGCTGTTTAACACCTTGTTTATGTCTGCAGCACTTTAGGTATATACAGATTGTGTCAAATTACCAACTTTATGGACTCATAGAAAGAAAGGGAAAACCTCTGTGGAAAGGATGAGAACTATAAAAATATCTGAAAATGCAAATGAGGTAATTTCAACTTTAAGTGTAGAGAACAAAAAAAATAAAATTATAGCTTTTATAAAGCATGGAGGATAGCAAAAGGATATTAGAAAGTCCCCTTCATTATATTCTCTGTTTTCATAATACATATACTTGCTATTTTAAATATTTAAGGAACTTATTTTGAAGGGAAAATGCACCTTTTGTGAGAGAAAAGGGACTTTCATAAAACTTGGCTCCGTTACTCAGATATTGTTAAAGAAAATCTTTAGTCAGAAATTTAATTAAACCTTACAGAATCTTCTATGCGGATATTTATTAAATGAATCTGATCCTTCCTAGTACTTAAATTGCAAAGTCAAAATTACATATTTTTTATAATTAAAAGGAACTACAATATGAATCTAGTGTAATTCCTTAACTTTAGAAAAGCCAAATTGGACATCACCATGACTTTATATAAAATCCACATAGTGTATCTATCCAATATGTTGAGGGTCCACCTCTAGGCCCTTTACCATTCTGTGAGCACTACTATATTACTTAGGATAACCATCTCTTGTCCTTTGTTCTTGCTACATGACTAGCCCATTTCTGATTATAAAAGTCATCTAAGGCCACTTGTTATGAGCAAACTATGGCAGAAATACACCATAACCTACTTTAGTTAAACCCACAGTGATTTTTTTTTCCCATTGCCTTTTAGGTTATCTGTAATTCTGGTATTCCATAATTCATACCTATACTAAATAACTGGAAGAAGAGTGGTGTTAAAAGATTTGTTTTGTAGTAGAGAGAAGTTTCGGATTATTGAAAGTTTTGAATGATTTCTCAAAAGTATTCCAGTTCAATACTCTCTTCTTCCTATTTACTTATTGGCCTTGTTGTCTGTCTGAAGGATCTATACAAGATAGATGTACTATTATTGGACCATTGCCCACCTGCATATAGTATATAATCAATCATATATTGATAATAGACTGAAATCTTTTGAGTGGTCATGTTTTTTGTTGGTGAGGTCCTGTAGTATTCTTTGGTTTATCAGTGAATTAGCATCTTAAAAAATCATCTGGAGGATCTTATTATCTATAGGGGCTCCTTATTCCTTTTGAACTCTGCACTGGGTATCCCTCTTAAGAAAGTAGAACCACATCTTTCAGCATGCATCTCCCTGACTTACACCCAATAATAATTACTGCATTTTAATGTTTGTGAATATCTTTAGAGATATCAAGTCAAATGAGCCTTGCAATAACTCTATGAGTTAGGCACTACAGTTTTCATTCCTCTAATTTTACAGATGAAGAAACTGAGGGTCAGAAAAGTTAACTGACTTATCTATGGTCACACAGTTAGTAAATATCAGAAGCAGAATTTGTAACATGGACTTTCTCACCACAGATCCAAAACTTGGCTGTGTTATGCTGCCTCTATTTAATTGTTCCTATATAATTTGTATGAGAATGATCTACACATGGATTGATTCAATTAAATTCAATAATCATTTATTAAGTGCCTACTATATGCCAGGAAATGTGCTAAGGGCTTGACATTGAAGATATCTTTGTGGAAAATATAAGAGAACAATCAAATTTTCACAAATTATTTATGATATCAGACCACATTGTCAAAGCTACAACTGATTAAAACATAGAAATAAGACATAACTAGGTGGTGTAGTGGATTTGAATTCAAATCTCACCTTAGTTGTTATATGGTCTTGGACAAGACACAATCTCTCTGAACTTCAGTTTCCTCATATCAAAAATGAAGAGTTTGGATGAAAGGGACTCCTGAATACCTTTTATATCTGAATATATGGTCTTATTGTTGGACAAGATCTCCTTTAGGGTACCTTCATAACTTTAATTTTCTGATCCTGGAGTGAATACCATAACATAGAATCTCACTGTATTTATTATTTGTAGGTAATATTAAACAATAATTTGTCCCAGGTGAGCAAGGTGTCTGTCCTGCATGTGTTAAAATCATGCATGATCCCCTGATAGGTATAACCATAGAGACAATTTGGTTCCATGGTTTTTGCTTATCAAAATCAAGTTTTGTACACAGTAGGGACAATAAATGTTTGTTTAATGAATAAACAACATCATTTGTCATGGATGTTACCAAAGAAATTCCTGTTCGTGGGAAATATGTTTGACCAGGAGGGAATTAAAGTTACGTACAACTCAAAATTCTCTGAGGCCAAGAGAAAGGTTAAACAAATATTGTTGGAGCTGGGATTAGAAGCCAAAGTCACCTGAATCCAAGTCCAGTGGTCATTTCATAAGATTACTGTATCTTCTGAATACTTATATTCTTAAGTAAACATACTAATCTTTTCTTAAACTTACCAGGATGTCATTTAATTGTAGTATACATTATTAGAGGTAGTGTAGTGTATTGGAAGAACATTGAACTTGGAGTTGTTAGATCTTGGTTCAAGATCCACCTTTGTCATTTACTATTTATGAGACATCAGGCAATCATTCAGTCAAGAAGCATTTGTTAAATGCTGAAGAATTTATTAATAACTGAACAAGTTGTGGTATATAATTGTGATGGAATAATATTGTGGTATAAGAAATGATGAGATCAATGATTCTAGAAAAATATGGAAAGGCTTGCACAAAATAGTGAGTGAAAAGAGCAGAACCAAGAGGACCTTGTAAACATAACAGCAATATTGTTTTAAGAATGACTGAGCAAATAAGTTATTTTGACTATTGTAAATATGCAAATTAACTGTAAAGGACATATGAAATACATTATCTACATCCAGGCAAAGAATTGATAAATAGAAGTATGTACAGAATAATTTCACACACACACATGCCTTTTTGCTTCTAATGGTGGTCTTCTGGAAGGGAAGAAAAAAAACGTATAACTTTATTGTATATTTTAAAAGAATAGCAAGTAGATTTGCAATTTCATGTACAATTGTCTTTTTATTATATACTATGTTATGGAAATGCTTTTTTATTCCATAAATTAAAAATAAAATGAATTTTTAAAAAATGCTTACTCTGTACCAGGCTAAGTGGGCAAGTTCCTATTTGGGTCTCAGTCTCTTCATCTATAAAATTTAATATTTGAAGTAGACAATCTCTAAGGTCCTTTCCTACTCTAAAATCTTATGAATGCAGATAAATTCATTTAAGGTATTGCTATGGATACATGATCTCATAAATGTAGATACTTTCTCCACTGGTACAGATTGCAGCTTTGCACACTTTCTCATTGTATTTCTTTATTGTTCAGGATTTTCTGAAATCCTATATAGAAAATCTAAGCAATATGCTGGAGATCTTCCATTAGTTTCCTTTTTTTAATATTTTATGGCTACCAATACAGCTTTTAGACAGTGTATGTTATCCCTCACTATATGACTGCTTCATACATTTCTCCCTGTCATACATATCTTTAATGTTTTGTATTCTACTTCTCATGGCCAAGTCAATGCTATTTGACAACAATGAGTTATATACAACTATACATCTTTCTATTGCCCTTTAATCATCTACAATTTTGATTCTTTGGATGTAGTGATATTCCATTATTCATAGTATTATGGCAGCCATAGGAGAATATTTTGTTAAAAATACAAGCTTTTATGGAAGTATAAAGGCTATGATTATTTAAAATGCTTTATAATTCCTCAGATGTGATCCAACTCTATCTCCTGATCATATTCAATTCTGGGTTCAAGTCATTAGTCATTCACAATCTACACAATACCACAAAACCTGTCTACAATAAATATATATTTATTTACATATATACATGTGCATTTATGTTCACATATATTTATGCACATATGCATATACATGCACCATGTACATGCTCATACACTCATTTTGGAGGTATCTATGAAAATACAAATGAGGAAAGAAAAGGAATGATTTTTCTATTAGTCCAATTAAGGGAAATCTTGCATAGGAAAAAAAAATGGGTAGGTACTTTGGTATGAGTAACATTTGAAAAATAAAGCACTATCTCTACCCAATCCTCATTTTAACATTAATATTGCACCTTCAATTAAAAACTAATATTTAAAATTTAAATTAAAATTAGGCTCTCTCTTAAATCTAAGTTATTACTTTGGGTAGCTTGTGTTTAGCATATATTGGGCATTTAATAAATGTATATTGACTACTCTATTCCACCATTTAAAACAAATATAGAGAAATAATTTTTCAGGTATAATAAATTTAACCTTATATGACAGATTTAGAAATAAGAAATTCAGTCAATCTGTTTCATGGAGGTCCTTCATGTGATGGAATAATTATAATTCACATTTATTTAATGGTTTAACTTTACAGAGTTGTTTCTTTACAAAAGTCCTGTGTGGTAAGTAAAATAGAAATATAAGAGTGTTTATTTCCTACTCAGGGAGTGTTCCTAATAAATGCCAGTAGAAACGTATTTGCCTAGTGTTTAAAAAATCATTTCTCCAACTTTGCTTATCATCCCATCCACCCAAACTGTGATCTAATCCATTCTATCTCCTCTATCCCAAATACAGTTATAAAAGACCCCCAAAAACTTCTTGTTGCTACAAGATTTATTTAGCTCAGAAAATAAAAATGAGATTTAAATGTAAAAGGAAGTAATAAGAGAAAATCCCATAGGTGTACCTTCCAAACTAGGTACCATAGAAAGTATCTATGGTTTAGGAAGATTAGCAGTAAAGCTGTCCAGGAATTCACAATAGACAAAATCCAAGAAAGGAGATAGCAATAAAAGCCATAAACTGAGATAGTGATGTATAATGTGGGTAATAATTAACCGGAGTGGGATGAGAAATTCTCAAGTATGATAATTTGAAAAGGATAAGTGATTGTAAGGAATGAAAGAAGTTGTCTAAAGAGATTGACATGGTTGAACATGAAACTCATCAGTCAACTGTGACTGAACCAACAACATGTACAAAGTTTGAAAGCACAGAAAGTTAAAAGAAGATAAAAACAAAGGATGGAAAGATTCTGAATTGTACAATTAAAGTGTCAGAGCAAAGAAGGGACTGAGTCTAGGCAGGAAAACTAAGGACAACAAAAAGGTAATGTTGTTATTGTTGCTGTCATTCTTTTTGGTTATGTATTGTAGAACAAAAAGATGAAAAATGGGACAGGATCTCTCCTTGCAGTAGATGAAATGATAGAAAAAGAGAGGGCTGAGCCCTCATCTCTTAATTTGTTTCTGCTTTCCCTATAAAGAATGATCTCTGCATAAAAAATAGCAGAATAGAAATGACTTCTAGGGAACCAATACTCATGACTTGTAGAAACAGAGTACGAGTCTTGCTTCCATTGATAATTACAAGTTTCTAGGCTCAAAAGAACTACATCATAAAACTACACTCTAAAGGTCCCTTTAACGTGTAGGTGGGCTGCTTACTAAAACAACAATAACAAATTAGCTGATGTGATTACTGAACTACTATTGCTGATATTTGAAAGACCATTGAAAATTTAAGGGGAGCTTCAGGACTAAAGAAGAACAAATATTTTATCTTTTTTCTAAAAAGGGAAGACAATGGAGACTACAGATTATATAAATCAGTGAGCATGATATAGATTCCTGACAAAATCCTGGAACCTATTATAAAAAGCATGGTTATTGAACGTCTAGAAAAGGAAATTATGAAAGAAATGCTTTACTAAAAACAAGTCAAGAGGGACTAACCTCATTTGTTGTTGCTAGAAGCAGCCAAATCCTTTAAAAATAATAATAATGACAAAATCTCTTCACATATTAAACTCTCTTCCACTTTTTAACACCTTGTCATTAATCTATCCTATAAAACTCCTAATGCCTCTTTGTAAAGTCAGCCTTGATCTCCTTGTTACTAAACCCAATGCCCTTGTGTGGCTCCTCATGCTTCTTAATTTCTTTGCAATGTTTAACATGGTCAACTATAGCCTTCTTCTGGATAACTCCTCCCTGATCCCTTTACTCTGTTTCTTGCCTTGTCTTTTTATCTAAGAGAAAAGCATATGTAATATATTTATAAATTTTGCAGATGATACAAAGCTAAAAGTGTTAACTATCACATTGGATATTAGAGTTGAGATCCAAAAATATCTTGACAGGTTAGACATTAGGCTAAGACTAAGTAGCTGAAATTAAATAAGGGTGAATCTAAAGTACACATAGTTGTCTGAAATTCAAATTCATTAATACAAGATGAAAATGTTAGTTTTGAAAAAAATATCTGGAGATTATAATGGATTATAAGATCAATATAATTTAATAATTAAAAAATGTTTACTTATTACAGCAAGAAAATAAATACAAAAAACTGATGTGAATTTGGCTAGTATTTAAGTGAGATACAAAAACCAGGATGAGGAAGGTACAACAGAATACTATTCTGCCCTGCATATACCACATGCTATATCTTAGATTCAGTTTAGGGAGCAGTATTTTAAGAAAGATGTTGATAATCTGGAAAGGCTTCAGAGAATAATGATGAGCGTGGTGAAAGATCTTGATATAATGCCAGATGATGATCATTTGAATAATTAATAATTGTTTAGTCCAGAGATTAAAAAACTCATGAAAAGACAGATGATAACTGTGAAGTATTTGAAGGGTTTTTGCACTGAACTAGGTGCTAGGTGGAGCAGTGGATAGAGCGCAGAGCCCCCGAATCAGGAAGATTCATTCACCTTCCCGAGTTCAAATCTGATCTCAGACACTTACTAGCTGTGTGACCCTGGGCAATTCACTTAAACCTGTTTGCCTCAGTTTCCTCATCTGTAAAATGACCTGAAGAAAGAAATGGCAACCTAGTCCAGTATGTTTGCCAAGAAAGATCCAAATGGGGTCACAAAGATTGAGACAAGACTGAAAAATGAGTGAACATGGAAGAAGAACCAAATTTTTCATCTTGGTCCCAGAAGGCAGAATTAGAACCAATGAGTGGAGATTGCTGAGAGGCAAATTTAGGAAAAACATAAAAGTTCAAAGCTTCCTAGTACAGTTGTCTAGATGTGAAAGGGATTGCCCCAGAAAGTTATGGGTTCATTCTCTCTTGGTATATTTTAAAAAATGCTGGGTGGGTGAGCACTCGTTTTGTCTTTTGTAGAGAAGGAGTGTATTCAGGTACAGATCAGACTCAATGGTCTCTATGGCCCATTTGCAGTTCGATAACTCCATAATTTCCTTTTTCAAATGATACAATGAGGCTCTGAGAAGTGACATGACTTGCCAATAATCACATAGTGAGTGTGGGAGTCAAGATTAAAACTCAAGGTTTTTTTTTCTGATTTCATATCTGATAGTCTTTTCGCTTTCTACACTGTCTTTTCCAAAGCATCAGCCTTTGTCCACATCAAGACAGTGTTCATTAAGACCAAATCTTATGACCACAGTAGGTCACACTGAGATCCAACTGTTGACTAATAAAGATACTTTAAGTCTATGGCATAAAATCACAGAATCACGAAGTTTTAGAATTAGAGGTTTAATCTGCATTCAAGTAAGTATCACTTGTCTAGAAAAGTGATTAATCCAGCATTTATTTTAAGACTTCAAGGGAGGGATAGCCCCATTACCTTTGAGCTTGAATTCCATTTAAATCCCCAGATCTTTAACTCCTGAGCCCCAAATAAAAATGATTTCAAGGGGAAAATCCCTTCCTCCAAACTTCACACACTTTAACTGAAGAAATACATTCCATGGCCAAGAAAAGCCTTTCCATGTATTATTCCTTGTCCCCTCCCCACTTTGTACCTCTATGATTCAGCAACGAAGTCATCAATAAATATTTATTAAGCATTTACTATGTGCCAGAAATTCTGCTAAGTGCTGGAGATACAGAGAAAGCTAAAATCCTGGTCTCTACTCTCATACTAATAAGGAAAACAAAATGCATTCTGGGGACTAGATGGGCATGTTTCCACCCTCTGAGATTGAAGTCCACTTTCTGAGTATACATCACTCCATCCGACTGTTCTCTCAACTTTGTTCTCTTTCATTTTTTATATTTTTCTTCTCTTTCATTTTTCAGTTTTAAAGAGCCAGTATCAATACTAGCCAATACTCTATCAGTTATACCCCAAAGCCATCCTAGATGTAGTTTCATTAGGGCAACAAGTACTTAAGACTAAGGTTTTCTTCATATTCCCCCTGCCCCCATTAAGGGAAAGTTTGTCAAAGAATGAAAAATACCTAACAGGTTCTTTGGATAGTAGTGCAATTACTTTGAAAGTGAGACCATCCTAGCAATTCTCACATGGGAAATCCTAGGCAGCTTTTAAAAAAAAACTTTCCTTCTGACACATGAAACCTCACTGATGATTTTAAGGATTTAAAAGACTTTATTAGGAATGGGGTTTTTGTCATGTTACTGAATATTTGAGTATTAAAAACAAAGTAAGAGAACTTAAGCAATCTTTAGAGTAAAAAAGGGGGGAAAAAGCTCTTTGAAGCTTCTTTATCCACATAAACCCTGTAAGGGGGAAGCTTCAATTCAGTAGTTGAGGCAGAAGCCAGACTGCAAGGAGATGACTTGTGAGAAGGTGGTAAAGAAATAAAGACAGCCATTTGGACTGAGAGAATGATTCATTAACAGCAATAAAAATGTCAGGAGAGTTTGGTGTGGGGTTGCAGACAGGATAATATTGAATTTGGCTTTAGATGCATTATTAGATTTGAGGAGTTGCCCACAATGGGTTAGGCACAGAATTGAATAGGAGGAAGAAAGCAGATTGGATTGCATTCGGGAAATCACTCAGTTGGTTAACAAGCTCAACTCACATACAAGCACACTTTTTTTTTTTTTAACATCAGTGTTCTTCTAGTAATATATGGTTGTGGGGAAGACCTCAATTTCCAAAAAATCAAAATCATACATGGCCCAGTGTCAGTGATAGTGTAAGTGAGTTGCAGTGCATTACCAAGAATGACTTGCTAAGGCAGTAGGTTACAGTGGAAAAATCATTGGTTTTGGTGTCAGGGTTCAAAATTCTGTTTCTGTCATTTTATGTATGAACTTGGGCAAGTATGTTAACATTTGGGGTCTAAGTGTTCTTTTTTATAAAATAAAAGGCTTGGATTAGATGATATCTAATGTCCCATCCATTTACAAATTTATTATGCTGTCCTAAATGGCACAAAAGATATCATCCAGAAAATGTGATTAGAGGTATGTGGGTCAGTCCCTTATTGAGTGAGAGGGACAATTGGTGGACAACTTGCACCAACACTAACCCTATCTCATCTTTAATTCCTATTTCATATCATGAGTTGGACATTCACCTTGCCAAGGCAAACCCTTCTTCAGGCACCTTTGATCTCATTCCATTCCACCTACATTCTAATATATCCATGATAAGATTATCCCCAAAACACTAGTTATGAGAATGTGCTTGATTTGTTTTAGTGAAGGTGAAAAAATATTAACATACTCTACTATAGGAGAAGGAAAGTCTTGCACTTATAATCTGATGATTAGAAAATTGTAATTTTAGCTTTTATAAGGAAATCCATAACTCTCCCCCTTCCCATACTTCCCAAAGCTACAACTGTTCTTATTATAAATGAGATAAAAAGGTACAAGAAACAAAATAGTAATGGTTCCCAAAAGAATTATCAAGGATAGCCAGGTAAAGTAGAACAATCTTTTTAAAATATTTCATTTCCCTAAAAATAATATCTAAGCCTGTAAACAAAATAAATGAAAGTTTTTTTTTGAAATTCATAACTGCACCCAAAGTTGATTGTGTTAGATTTGGCACTGTGATATATCATCAGTGAAAAACAATGTGTGTACATAATTCTTAGCTAGAAGCTGTTTGTGCTTAAGTTTTATGGAATACACACATGATCTTTAAGACTTTGCACAAATAAAACCTTTTGATAATAAATCAGTGTAAAAGATTGAGCCTTAGGGAATAATTTTCACTGTTGTAATTAAATTTAAATTTGCTACGCATGGGATACAGGCATTAGAGTCCAAAAAGTATGATTTCTTAAAATTTATAATGGTTAATTGGTCATTTCATGCAGTCTCAGAAAATCCAAGAACACCAAGCAATTAAAAAGATTCATTTAAATTTTGTTTATTTATTTTTTTTCTATTTGGGTTATAGAAAAAGGATTTAGAATACTTTATTCCCAAAAGAAATATATAAACATTAGCAAATGAACTCTACTGAGTTGCACATAAGAAAGAGAAAAACTTGTTTGATATCCCCACTAGTGATTGTGGGGTTCATGAAAATAACATGAATTTAATACTTTTATGGTAAGATTTTACCGGTTTCTTAGAAGAGCAGTTTTATTACTGAAGTAAAATATATTGAATATGCCTTATCCTTATTTGTTATGTCTCTCAGTCATATTTTTGTAGAAATTTGCTAAATTTCATACCAATTTATTCCTTCTGTAGTCTCTGTAGTTCTCATGGAATTAAAACTTCTGAGGTAGCTATTTAAGATTCCTTCTTTTTAAAAAAATTTTATAGGCTCCTTCTTCTAAAAAGTTTGTTATTGCTTTGTAGATCTTGTTACCGGTCCCCTTTTTCAGTTGTGCCTCACTCTTAGAAATACCAGTTCCTGAAATTGATAGGGAATTGTCACACGGTAGGAATTTGCCTCCATTTGCCATGAAATGTCTTCTTTTCTGAGTCTGTACCCTCAGTCTTCTGAGTATCAGTTCCCCCAAAGGAGCTCTGATTATCCTTCTGAAAAAGGATAAGTGTTCTCTTTAAGCACCAAATCCATGCAAATAGCACCCATTGCTAGGTCCCCATCTCCCTTTATAGAATATCTCTCTTCTCACGTGAGAGCATCCATCACTAATTCCCCATCTTACTGCAGGAGAAACAAAAAAAAGATATCTTCCTTTCTTTCCCTTTGTTTCAATTCTTCCCTTACCTTTTCTCTAGTTCTTTAGGCTTTCTTCTTCCTGTGTGACTACGGGAGTTAATTCCCTTCACAGTTAGCATTTGACTTGATTAGGGTACATCACATAATCCCCTCTATCTTCTTTCCTTCTCTACATTTATGCATCTTTCCATTCTGTCATTCAGTCACAAAGCCACCAAAAGCATTGCAGGTAATTTGTTATGAGGTTTAATCCATGGTGTTTCATCCTGTTTCTTTATTTTTACTTATATTTGACTACTGGTTTTACTTCTGTTTTCTTGTATACTTTAAGAAAGAAATTTCCAATGGTCTTTCTGTTGGTTTTGTTGTTGTTGTCCTTAGTTTCTATATTTGTTCAACTTTCTGTATTTCTGTTGTCTGTAATGTTTGAAAAGCAAATAATTTATTCAGGACTGGTTTTATTTCTAGGAAAGCTTAAAATACATATTTTATTGGATACCCATTTTTTATTAATAATTAAACTCAGATTTGCAGAATATGTTGCTTTAGGTTGTATCTTCAGCTCCCTTTCTCCCTTACTCCCTTACTCATTATTCCATTCCCTTTTTTAGTTCCTAGTGGGTCCAGAATAATCCTCTATTGTTCAAATTTCCTTTCCTTGAAGACCTTTCTCCTTGTAGTTTGCACAATTTTTTGTTTGTCATTGGAATTGTCCAATTTATCCACTATGCATCTTAGGATTTGCAGTATAGGAGTTTTGTTGTTGTTTTCTGGAGCCAATGTTTGGATTCGTTCAACTGTCACTTTGTTTTCCTATTCAGAAGTCTTCATCAGTTTTCTTAAATTAGCAGTTGCATTATAGTGCTCAGGTTTTCTTATTTGTCATGCAAATACTTCTCAGAGTCCTGTCATGCAAAATTTGTCTTTCTACATCCTATAATCATTAAGATCAATATGTTTTACTTCTAGTGTGTGCGTTCTCTCTTTTAATATTGTTCCTTTATGTTTCTCTTCTTCCGGATTGCCCTTCCTTTCCATGCATTTGCATTCCAAATGACTTACTCTCTTGTTTCTTTGGTGAAAATTGTCACCATGGATTAAAGAGTTTTTTTTTTCTATTCTGTGGATTATTTCTCTGGTGCAGTTCATAAATTCTGCTTTCAAAATTCTTATTTCTCTTTTAAGCATTCAGGAAAATCCTTCTGTAGTTACAAGCTCTTGAAAATCTACAGGGTCCTCATCAAGTGTTGATTCCTTTTTTATTTTCTTGCAATATTTATTATGCATGAATATCCAGACTATGTCAAGGTCATATGATGATAATAACAGTAATAGTAACAAATTCAATAACAATTAACAACAATAATAATAATAGCTACCATTTATATGGCACCTACTCTGTACCAGGACCTGTGCTAAGCACCTTATATTACCTCATTTAATCCTCGAAATAACTCTGGAAGATAAACCATATTCCCATTTGTTGTTAATATATTTGTTGGCTTATTGCTTATATTCAAGGTCTTTAAATGAGTTGTTATTGTGATGGTGGTTTCCTGAACAAATTTTTAGTAATTTCCGTTTCCTCCCCTACTGCTCACTCTAACTCCTTCCTCTTTGATGACAGTTTCCATGAGAGTTTGATATCAAAGCCATCTCTGCTCTTCCCATGAAAGGAGTTCACTTTCCACTGTCTTCAGACTCTTCCCCAAGTAACTTCATGAGGAAAGAATTGACTTCAGCTGAATGCTGGGCTTTCAGTCCTTGCAGATTCACACCCAATATGGCATTCTCTCCTCCCCCAACCAATTCTCTCTTTCTTCAGTTATCTAGAGGAATATAGTTGCAACCCAAAGCATTACAGTCCAAGCCAATACAAGTTTCTTTCTGCCCTGGCATTTGGAGGAAAGGGGAAAGGTAGTATTGAATTCTGTTGCAAAACTATGGGTACGTTTATGCAGCCCTGTCAGAGCATACTTGGTCCTGAAGGAGGGGTCCTGATTAAGTCCTTGGCTTTTAGTTCATTAAGTTTTTGACTCAGGGTCATTGGTGTCAAGATGTGAAGACCACTGAAACAGCTTGTCTGTTATGCATAATCCCTAATTTGAAAAGATGTGAGATATTCTAATAATTGCAGAAAGAGTCTAGTCCTCCATATTGTTGCCTTCATGACCTGTAAGCCCACTAACCTTCAAATGTATCTACTTTGTTTCTTCTTTATTATGTGCTTAAAACCAAGCAAACAATTCATTTAAAGAGAGCCTGGATGTTCAAAAACCTGAATTATCTTATTATCTTTATTAATTGTTAGCTAATTTTAGACAACTTTAACCACTCTGTAACATTTTCAACATGGAAAAAATGCATTCACTGGGGATGAAAGTGGCATATCTGGACCTGTTATTTTATTGGAGTAGGGAACTGAGTTGATAAACTTCCTCAAGCAATGAAGATCAGCAACTGCTTTGTACCTGATTATCTTAGAGAGTTAACTATGCCACTAAAAGGTTAAATTACTTTTCCAAGGTCACATATGGTCAGACAAGAGACTTGAACTTCTTTATTCTAAGACTACTTATTGATCTACTATACTGTGATAGCCTTTATATCCCATTTTAAGTTTGTAACAAAAATAAGAAACTGAGCCCATTCTTTGAGATAGCGCATTGTATATAATAGGTACTTCTAAAGTGAATTCATAAATCTATGAGATTATTTGAAGAAATGTTTCATGTACCTCCTTTCCAGGAATTCCCAAATCACTTTATACTTCTAATGTATCTTCATATTCCCTTTATTAAATTCATCTCCATAATTTTATTCACCCCACTAGAGTGTAAGTTCCTTAAGAGCAATGATTCGCTTATTCACCTTTATTTCTCCCACAGGGCCTAGCCCTATGCCTTATTTTTTCTAATTTATTTATTTATTTTTAGTTTTGAACATTCATTTCCACCAGATTTTGAGTTATAAATTTTTCTCCCTTTCTTTCCCTTACCATCACCCCAAAATGGCAAGCCTACTGGATACCCCTTCCCACAATTTGTTTTCTCTTACATCCTCCCCCATTTTCCCGTGCAACTTTCTAGTAGGGCAAGATGGATTTCTATACCCCAGTGCCTATATATTTTATTTCCCAGTTGCCTGTGAAAAGCAATTTTTTAAAAAACGTTTGTTTTTATTCTATTTTCTGTTTTCTTATTCTATTTTCTCCTTTGACCCTATCCCTTTTCAAAAGTGTTTGCTTCTAACTACCCTCTCTCCCAATCTGCCCTCCCTTCTATCATCCCCTCTCTTATCCCCTTCTCCCCTATTTTCCTGCAGGGTAAGATACCCAATTGAGTATGTATGTTATTCCTTCTTTATGCTAAATTCAATGAGTAAAGTTGTCCCATCCCCCTTCACCTTCCTGTCCTTCCCCTCCATTGTAACAGTTTTCTCTTGCCTATTTTATATGAGATAATTTACCCTGGTCTATCTCTCCCTTTCTCCTTCTCCCAATAAATTCTTCTCTCACCTCTTAATTTTATTTCTTAGATATAATCCCTTCTATTCAACTCATCCTGTGCCCTCTGTCTATGTATACATGTACATATGTATATGCCCACACTCACATATATATTTATATATACATACACCCTCCTATACATACATATATGTATGTATACATATATATACATATATATTTCCTTCAACTATCCTCATACTGAGAGAAGTCTTGTGATTTACAATTATCATTTTTCCATGTAGGAATGTAAATAGTAATTTAATAAGCTCCTTATGATTTCTAAATCATTTCTTTTTCCTGTTCTTCTTGCTTTTCTTGCTTCCTGTAGTTGAAAGTCAAATTTTCTGTTCAGCTCTGGTTTTTTCATCAAGAATGCTTGAAAATCCTCTACTTCATTGAATGACCATATTTTCCCCTGAAACATTATACTCAGTTTTGCTGGGTAGGTGATTCTTGGTTTTAGTCCTAGCTCCTTTGACCCCCAGAATATCATATTCCAAGGCTTTCCATCCCTTAATGTAGAAGCTTCTGGGTCTTGTGTTATCTTGGTTGTGTTTCCATAATACTCAAATTATTTCTTCCTGACTGCTTGCAGTATTTTCTCCTTGACCTAGGAACTCTGGAATTTGGGTAAAATATTCCTAGGAGTTTTCTTTTTGTGATCTTTTTCAAGAGGCAATTGGTAAATTCTTTCAATGTCTATTTTACCATCTGGTTCCAGAATATCAGGGCAATTTTGCTTGATAATTTCTTGAAAGATGGTGTCTAGGCTCTTTTTTTTTTATCATGGCTTTCAGGTAGTACAATTATTTTTTAATTGTCTCTCCTGGATCTGTTTTCCAGGTCAGTGGTTTTTCCAATGAGATATTTCACATTACCTTATTTTTTTTTCATTTGTTTGGATCTGTTTTATAGTATCTTGACTTCCAATAAAGTCATTAGCTTCCATTTGCTCCAATATAATTTTGAAGGAATTATTCTCTTCAGTAAGTTTTTAAAATTTGGAATTTTCCCATCTGGGAAATTTGGCTTTTGAAGGCATTCTTCTCCTCATTGGCTTTTTGGGCCTCTTTTGCCATTTGAGTTAGTCTATTTTTAAGGTGTTATTTTCTTCAGTGTATTTTGGGTCTCCTTTAGCAAGCTGTTGACTTGCTTCTCATGATTTTCTTGCATCATTCTCATTTTTCTTCCCAATTTTCCCCCCACTTCTCTTACTTGATTTTCAAAATCCTTCTTGAGCTCCTCCATGGCCTGTAGCCGGTTCACATTTTTCTTGGAAATTTTTGATGCAGGGGTTCTGACTATGATGTCTTCATCCCATTTCATGCTCTGATCCTTTTAGTCCCAAAAAAAGGATTCTATGATCTTTTTATGCTTCCTCTGCTTGCTCATATTGCCAGCCAATTACTTAACTTTTGAGCTCTTTGCCACAGTAGAACTCTGCTTCCAGAATGGAGAGAGCTTTGTCCCAAATTGCTTGGGTTTTTGCAGCTTCCAGAGCTATTAGGAGGGCAACTTCTCTACAGCCCCCATAAGCTCTGGCTCTCTGGCCACACACCCCAGAACCACCACCCAAGATCATGATCCTGATCCAAGCAGGTTAAAGCCAGAGTGATTACCCTCCAAATGGTCACTTGGTCCCCCTACGATCTGCCATCCAGGAGCTCTGGAAGTAGTCATGTGGCAGCAGCTGCCACATCTCCACCACCTCTTGCCCCAGCTGCGGGGGCTGGACCATGCTCTTCTGTCGCTCTGTTCCAACATAGTTCTTTACTGAGCTTTTACTTTGTGTTTATTGTTTATGAGTTGAGAAGTCTGGAAACTGCCATAGCTACTGGTGATTCACTCTCCTTTAGTCTGCTCTGGCCACTGCTCATCAGGGCTGCCCTGGAGCCAGAACTGGGTGGCTCATGTGGGCCTGTGCTCAGCTCCCAGCCCAGTGTGATAGATCCTTCCTTTTGGCCTGCTGGGCTGCCTTCAGAAGGAGATTTGTTTCTCTCCATCACTTTGTGGGTTCTGTAGCTCTAAAATTTGTTTAGAGTCATTTTTTACTTGTATTGGAAGTGATTGGAGTGGCAGCTCACAACAAGTTTGTGGTTCTGCTCTGCCATCTTGGCTCTGCCCCACCCCCTATGCCTTATTGAATAAATGAAGAAATTACCTATAGAAATATGTTCTTATTCCATTTTTATCATTTAAAACTGACTTAAAGTCCTTAAAATTGTTTGTATCATTTGAATTTTTATTCATAATTCCTCTAATTAGTATATATATATATATATATATATATGTATATATATATATATATGTGTGTGTGTGTGTGTTATGCTTAATTCCTAAATTTCAAATGTACTAAGGTGACAATCTAACTAAAAAAGCACAAAAATATTGCTTAACTTTTAAATTATTTAATACCTCTTGATATCTTACTCAATGAAATCAGTAACTTTTTATTATGTCAGTATTATATGCTATATATACTGATTCCTACATTAGTTTTAAGATTTCTTTTTGAAAACTCCTTACTTGTAGAATATTCATATTCCATACTATATTTCTAAGACAGTTTTGTTTAAAGTATTATTTATCTGTATAACTAATAAGAGTTAAGTATGAATCATAATACCTACACATTCATATATTTTTTTGAAAAGACAACTGCCAAATATCTAATGAACTATACAACTAAAATGTGCTAGATACAATTGATAATACATAATAATATTAATGTATGATTACTTTCCTCAAAGAGTTGACAGTCTAATTCAGTAGAGAACACAAACAAAACAGAATGAAACAAAGAACAAGTAATTACTAACAAGCATATTTAGACTAAATGACTTTGGAAGTCTCTTCCATCTCTAATTTTCTGTAACTCATTGGTAATAACTATTTCATGAAATCCTCCTAAGACACTATTTTCTTGTTGAGTTGAATCTCGAAGGATACTGGGATTTTCAAGAGACAGAATTTAAACCCAGGAATGGAAGAACTACCAGTACAAAATCATAGAAATGAAAGATGGAGTGCCATGTGGAGGAACAATTTTAAAATAATCTATTACAGGATCACAGAGTGACTGGAAGAGAATAGTAGGTAATAAAGTTGGAAAAGTAGGACAGGGCTAGGTTATGGTTTTAAATGCCAGACATTAGGAAGGAAGAAGAAATTATAGATTCTTAAAAGGGCATTGATATAATAAAAATAATATCCAAGGAAGACTAGTCTGGTGGCAGTTTGTGGGTTGAATAGGAGAGAGGAAACTGAAAGCAAAGAGACTAAATAGTAAGCTGTTGCAATAATCTGGTCATATTTCTATACATCTGATACTAATTAACGTCAGTAGGAGAAAAGTGGGGAACAAGGAAAGGATAGAGAGATGGAGGGAGGGAAACAGAGAGAGAAAGGGAGGGATAGAGGAAGGGGGAGGGGGAGAGAGGGAGAGAGAGAGAGAGAGAGAGAGGAAGAGAGAGAGAGAGGGAGAGAAAGAGGGAGAGAGAGAGAAGGGGGGGGGGTTAGGGACAGATTTGATGTAGGACATGAAATGTAGTATTGTACAAGGGGAAAAGGCATTATTAGATTTTCCATCAAAGAACCTTAGTTTGACTCTCAGTTTGGCCATTCATTTTCTATGTGAATTCAGGTAAATTGCTTTCTTCATCCACAAACTGATGGGTTGTATAGAGTGACTTTGAAGGTTTCTTCTAGTTCTAAGTCTGTGGACTTATGGAGAAGGAAGAATCAAAGGATGACCCTGGGAAACACAACACATTACATCATTAGCAAAAATGAATCAGCTCAGATGGATAATGGTTTTGCAAGTTAAAATGTTGAACATAATGAACAATTTGTGGGGCTGACAATACATAAGTCAATCTATAGGTAAAGGTTTCAAGGAAAAGAGGTTTTGGGGGATGGCATCTCCATAGAAATGATAAATTGTTGCAAAAGGTCTGGGTGTAGAGGTAGAAGAATAGAAAGCTAAAGATTGAGCTTTTGGGAATGATAACTAAAGGATGGGAGAAGGAAGAGTATCTAATGTCACGGAAAGGTCAAAGTGTACAAAGACTGAAGAAAGTTTATTTGGTGTAGCCAAGAGAGCACTGATAAAGAAAACAGTGTAAACAGTGTCAGTGAATGGTTGAAGGTGAAGGCATATATTATTAGCAAATAAACAGCTAATAAAATATTGTGGAATGGGGGTCCATTACTACATTAGAGAAAATTTCTTTAAAACATTGCATTGTTGACATGCAAATTATTTCTACAATGGTGTAATGTTTACAGGTGCATGAAAATGATCTAAATTTTTAAATAGATTGATTATCCTCCTGAAATATTGCTTTAGACATTAATTTAACAATCTTGCCTCTTTTAAAATAGATAATGCAATGATAAATTAACTCACTGCCTGAGAATTACCACAGATGCCAAATTATTACAATCAAATTTCATGACATTGTGCCTTTTTATGTGAAGGAGTTTCTTTATCATCACATTTGTTTTCTTCCCAGTTTTGTCACTGTTTATATTTGCAATGGAAAATAAATGCAAATTTAATTATCATTCTGATCATTGTCCCACTCAAATTATTGGACTTTGACTTCTGTGGCAAACTATTTATTTAGGGACATCTTGATGATACAGTGAATAGAGCTCTTGGCCTGACATAAGGAATAAACCCTGTTCAAAGCTGTCATCAAATACTTATTAACTATGTGAACCCGTATACTTAACCCCTGTTTGCATCACTTTTCTTATCTATAAAATGCAATTCACCTACTTCCCAGGGCTCCTACCTTACTTCCTTAGTCGAGCCTTTTTTCTAGGTTATTTCCCATATCTGGAACACTCTCCCTCTTCATTTATAATTCTTAGCTTTCACATTTTCCTTCAAACCTCATAAGGCATTACTTATTTTTTTATTATTAATTTGTTTATTTTTAGTTTACAGGATTCAATTCCATTGTTCCTTGAGTTTCAAATTCCCCTTCCCTCCCTCTCCCCACCCCCCATGACAGCAGATAGTCCAGTACAGGATCTGCAAATACTTTCACAATAGACATTAGGCAGGTTACAAAGGCGGATTGTACCAGATGGAATGAAAAATGGTAAAGAGGAAATAAAACCAAACAATGAAAAGAAAAAGATCTAGTAGTTTGCTTCCATCAGGATTCAGACTCACTTCTTTTTAGTTCTTTCTCTGGATATAGGCATCTCTCTCCTTCATGAGTCTTTTGGGATTGACTTATATCACTGCATTGCTGAGAAGAGTTCAGTCTGTCATAGTTGGTCGTCACATATATTTTGTGTCTGTGTATACAAATTTCTCCTGGTTCTACTCTTCTCACTCAGCATCAGTTTGTATAAGCCACTCCAGGTAAATATGAAGTCTGTCTGCTCCTCGTTTCTTATAGCACAATAGTATTCCATTACATGTGTATACCACAACTTGTTTAGCCATTCCCCCATTGATGGGCAACCCTTTAATTTCCAATTCTTTGCAACCATGAAAAGAGCTGCTATAAATATTTTGTACATGTGGGTCTTCCTCCCATTTCTATGATCTCTTTGGGATATAACCCTATAAGTGGCATTGTTGGGTCAAAGGGTATGAAATTAGTTATAGCCCTTTAGGTATATTTCCAGATTGCTCTCCAGAATGGTTGGATAAGTTCACAACTCCACCAGCAATGCATTAGTGTGCCAATTTGCCCACATCCTCTCCAGCATTTGTCATTTTCCTCTTTTGTCATCTTAGCCAATCTGACTGGAGAGATGTGGTACCTCAGAGTTGTTTTGATTTGCATTTCTCTAATCAATAGTGATTTAGAGCATTTCTTCATATGCTTATAGATATCTTTAATTTCTTTCTCTGAAAACTGCCTGTTCATATACTTTGACCATTTATCAACTGGGGAATGACTTGTATTCTTATGGATTTGACTCAATTCTCTGTATGTTTTAGAAATGAGTTCTTTATCAGAGACATAGTTTGTAAAAATTATTTCCCATTTTCCCACCTCGCTCTTGATCTTGTTACATTGGCTTTGTTTGTACAAAAGCTTTTCAATTTAATGTAATCAAAATTATCCATTTTGCATTTTATAATGCTCTCTAATTCTTGTTTGGTCCTAAAGCCTTTCCCTCATCACAAATCTGACAGGTAAACTATTCCTTGCTTTCCCAGATTGCTTACATCCTTTATACCTAGATCATGCACCCATTTAGACTTGATTTTGGTATATGGTGTTATATGGTCTATGCCCAGTTTCTGCCATACTATATTCCAGTTTTCCTAGCAGTTTTTGTCAAGTAGTGCATTCTTATCCCCAAAACTGGGATCTTTGGGTTTATAAAACAATAGATTACCATACTCATTAACTGCTGGATCTCATGCACCCAATCTATTCCATTGATCCACTAATCTATTCCTCAGCCAGTACCAAGCAGTTTTGATGACTGCTGCTGTATAATACAGAGTAAAATCTGGTATAGCTAGTCCACCTTCCCTAGCATTTCTTTTCATTAATTCCTTTGATATTCTAGACCGTTTGTTCTTCCAAATAAATTGTGTACTATTTTGTCTAACTCTATAAAGTAGTTTTTTGGTAAATTCATTGGTATGGCATTAAATATATAATTTAGTTTGGGTAAAATTGTCGTTTTTATTATCTTAGCTCAACCTAGGGCATTACTTCTCATCATGATGATTATGGTGTCCACTAGTTATTTACCAATATTTTTATTATTTTTTCTTCATTTGTAAGACATGTAGGTATTTATGGAATACTTATTTTCAATGTAAGATTTTTTTTAATGCAAGACTTATCATTTGCCGCCTTTTGACAGGTATTTTTGCCTCCCCAAAATATCTTTAATTGGTTCAGTGTCTGTATTACTGAATTCACTTAATATTTTAAGATATATCCTATTTTTGTGACTTATATTCTTTGACTATTTCTCAATGGTCCACTACCTGTTTTTTGTCAGTGGATATTTTTAGAGGTAATTTTACTTGAAGAACTGCATTTCTTCATTTCATTTTTAAAGATAGTTTTTATTTAATTATTTCAGCACTTTTGAATCTTTAGGTTTGTCATTAATTTCCTGTTATTTGTCATTAATTTCCTTCCCCATCTTGACCACACATCTAAATGATTTGTAGGCAAAAGGCAAGGGCATGGTTCCTAGCACATGACAAATAAAAACAATTGGTATTCAATAGCATATTAATGTTTGCACAGTGTCATGCATGGATTTATCTCATTTGAGCATGAGCACAACTTTGTGAGGTAGATACCTTAATTTTTCTTTTTTCACTTGATTCTTTGAGTCATTTTAGTCACACATCTAATAAGAATCAGAAGTTTTTAACTATATACAAAGACAAAGGTGAAACAATGCCTGCCCTCATGTACATATATCATTAACATATACAAAACACATAAAAATAGCTATAAGTTAACCTAGGGATTGAGAAAAGCAATAGCAATTAGGAAGCTTTTGCTAGGTGAAGGCGGAAATTTAAAAGTTCAGATAAATCCATTTAGGTCAACTAATATTATTGAGTGTCAACAATGTGGGAAAAAAGCAGGTAGTGGATACAGTGCTGACCTAGAATCAGGATAATCTGAGTTCAAATCCAGCCTCATATACTCACTAGCTGTGTAACACTGGGCAAGTCATTTAACCTCTGTTTGCCTTAATCTGCTAGAAAACGAAATGGCAAACCACTCCACTATCTTTGCCAAGAAAACCCCATAAATCACAAAGTGAAACATGACTAAATGACTGAACAACAACAATGAGAAAAGTACTAAACTCAGGGGAAAAGACAGTTTCTGTAAATCAGTCAAGCAACTTAAACATTTATTAAGTACCTCCTATCTGTCAGGCATTGTGCTAAGCATTAGGGATACAAAGAAAGGTAACAAACACATAAACAAAACACAGTCCCTGCTCTCTCTCAAGGAGCTTGCAATCTAATTAAGGAGAGAAAATAAAAACAACTATGGATAAAGAAGATACATATAGGATAAATTGGGGGTAATTTCAAAGGGAGGACCCTAAGATTAAGGAAGACTGGGAAAGACTTCTTGCAGAAGGAGAGAGTTGAACTGAGGTTTGGAGGAAATTGTGAAAGCTAAGAATTGGAAAGGAAGAGGGAGAGTGTTCCAGGCATGGGAAATAATCTAGAAAAAATGCTCTACTAAGGAAGTAAGGTACAAATATATATTTGTATATTTATATGTATATATATTCATTTGTATATTTATATGTATATATATATATATTCATATAAACTATGAAACAAAAAAATAATTGATATATACATTAAAGATTTGAAAAACGAAGTACTATTTGAAGTCCAAGGGGAAAAGTTGTTAATCACAGTTGGGATCACAAATGGCTTCATGGAAGAAGTGACATTTGAGAGGGGATTTCGAAGACAAATAGAATTCAACAAGCAAAGAGGGAAGCGGGGGAGTACATTCCAGGCACAGGGAATGATGAAAGCCAAAGTATAGAGGTATGCTGTGTGTTTTCAGAAGTAGGTAGAAATCATTTTATCTAGAGTGTGGTGTGGGAAGGGGGTATAGGGTCTCTTCAGGGAAGACTAGTTCCTCTGATGTAAGGGCTAATAGGTCCTTTTCAGGGCTGCTTTCCATCTTTGGTGCCTACCTGATCCACCCAGCTCTCATCTGTGGCTCCAAGAAGTTATAGTATATACAATGGCCACATCCCAGTAAACTGTTACAGCAAACAGGCTAGGCCAGATTGAGGGTGACCAAGGGGTCTCAAACCCACCAGTGAGTTACAGGGGTGTCTACAGTGAGCATGTGAAGACTTCCCCTGGTGGAATGAGAGGATTGAGAACAACTTGTTCCAGTGGCCACGAAGGCAGTTGAAACAGGTACTATGGAATGTTTAGGGCTTGGTTAGACATCAAATATGCCAGGGTAATCCACTGCTTCTCAAGCCATCATCAATCATCTTGACTCTGTCCTGTCACTGGTCTGTGATGACTCCAGAAGAGAGAGTGAGGCCAACAACTTCGTGCAACTCTGCCTCACTTAAATCCAATTTACACATGAATCAAAAGATGTCACCCCTATCTTTCTACCATTTTTACCTATTTCAACATTATGTGGTGACAGGAAAGTGACAAAGTAGCAGATGTGGATATGCTGGGAGCTGTAGTCAAAACCCTGAACATAGACATCCCAGATCATGGGGTCATCTTCTCACTGGAAGCAGCAGTGGGATTCAGCAGCCCCTGGGTATCTAAGCAGCCTTTTAAGGACCACACTACTTACTTCCTGCTATGAGGAAGGGACTAGAAAAGGTGCCCTAAAAATTGCCTGCTTACCCAACCCTGGCCTGATTACCACAGTAGGCAGGGGTCCCACCCTGCAGTCAAAACACAAAAAATGCACAAAAACTTCCACAAAGATTATTCCACTCACCATTGGTACATGGAATGTGCACACACTTATAGACAACACAAGATCCAGTAGACCCAGAAGACAAACAGTTCTTGTTGCAAGAGAACTCAGTAGGTTTCACATCCAAATAGCAACCCTAGGTGAAATAAGACTGGCAAGTGAAGACCAGCTTTCTGAAGTCAGAGCTGGATACAGGTTTTTGTTGAGTGGCCCCAGTGAAGAAGAATGTCATGAAGCTGGTGTAGGTTTTACAATCAAAAGTAATCTAGTCAACAAGCTTGTGTACCTGCCAAAAGGAGTGAACAACAGACTCATGACAATGTGTGATTGCCACTTACAGGAAACCATCATGCCACCATCATCAGTGCCTATGCTCCCACCAAAATGAACCCTGATGAGGTTAAAGAAAAATGTTATAAAGATCTGGAGGCCCTTATCATTAATGTGTCAAAAGAGGACAGGCTTATAATTTCAGGTGACGTTAACACTAGAGTAGGTTCAGACTACCAGACATGGCAGGGAGCCCTTGAGGGGAATAGAGTTGGAAACAACAACAACAATGGTTTTTTACTACTGAAGACTTGAGCATTTCATGACCTTCTCATCACCAACATTGTCTTCTGTTTACCTAAATGCAATAAAACTTCATGGATGCATCCTCACAGCAAACACTGGAATTTAATAAACTATGTGATCATAAAGAGAAGAGAGAGACAGGATGTGAGAGTGAAGGCAATGTGTGGTACAGAGTGCTGAACTGATCATAGATTTATCCTCTCCAAACTAAATATTTACATTCAATAAAAACTACAGCCCCACGCCAAAATGACTAAGATTTAATGTCAGCAGATTAGAATGCTTCTCCAAGTAAGAACAGTTTGCTTTCTAAGTAGGAGAAAAAGTTGAGTCAACAGATTAGAGCAGAAAAGTAGTGGGCGGCTTTCAAAGACCTGGTGTGTGTAGCACTGCATTTGCTCATCTGCTCATCATAAGAACACTAACAAACATCAAGAATGGTTTGATGAAAATGATTAGGAAATTCAGAAGCTGCTAAATGAAAAATGAGAACTCCAAAGAACTTACCAGCAGGATAGGTCATCTATCTCTAAGAAGGCAGGATTTAACTATGTAAAAAGTAAAATACAAATGAAGCTTAGAGAGATGCAGGATTCTTGGCTCAGTAAGAAGGCAGATGAAATTCAGTTTTATGCTGACAGTAACAATCCAAATATTTTTGAGCAATTGGGGTTAAGCAACTTGTCCAAGGTTACACAGCCAGTTTTTTTGTGTGTGGGTGTTAAGTATCTGAGGCCAGAACTGATCCCGGGTCCTCCTGACTCTGGGGCCAGCGCTCTTACTCACTGAGCCACCTAGCCACCCCAAATACAAATCAATTTTAATGATGCTCTGAAAGCAATTTATGGGCCAAAGACCTATGGCACATCTTAACTACTCAGTGTTGATGAAGCCACATTGATTAGTGATAAGGACATGATCCTAGAGATATGGGCTGAATGCTTCCATACTGTTCACAACAGACCATTATCAATCAATGTTGAAGCTATTGACTGTTTACCTCAGGTTGAAATCAATTCCTCCCTAGCTGAAGTTCCAATTGAAGAAGAAGTTTTGAAGTTTATTAGCCACCTTTCATGTGGCAAAGCACCTGGTACTTATTCTATTCCAGCTAAGATTTATAAGGTAGAGGATTCATTGCTCATACAAAAGCTGACTGAAATTTTCCAGGTTATATGACAAGAGGAAATTATCCCCCAGGAGTTCAAGGATGCTTCCACTGTCCATCTCTATGAAGGTAAAGGAAACAGATTGTCCAGTGACAATCACAGGGATTCTTTCACTTAGTCATTACTGGCAAAATTATTGCCAAAGTCCTCCTTAATAGGCTGATCCTTCACCAGGAAGATGGTCATCTACCTGACAGCCAGTGTGACGTCAGAAAGGGTCAAGGAATAATTGATATGATGTTTGCTGCCTGACTCCAGGAGAAATTCCAGGAGCAGAACAGAGGTCTATACAAAATGTTTGCAGAACTGATCAAGACCTTTGATACCTCATTCATGAGGGTTTATGGAAAACTATGTTAAGATTTGGTTGCCAGGAAAAGTTCATCAGTATTGTATGTCAATTTCATAACAGAATGCTTACCCAGGTTCTGGATAACTGATGATGCCTTTGAGCTTTCCCAGTCACTAAGTCTGTGTGCTTGTTCCCATGCTTTTTAGCATGATATGTTCATCCATGTTATAAAATGCCTTCAAGGAGGAAGAGCATGGCATCAAGGTCAATTACTACACTGATGGTAAATTCTTCAACTTGAAAAGGCTATAAGCCAAGACTAAAGTGGAGGGAGTGTTGTTGTATGATTTTTTGTTTGCAGATGATTGTATACTCAATGAAGCCTCTGAAGCTGAGATGCAACAATGTATGTATCAATTCTCTGCTGCTTTTGCTAATTTTGGCCTTACAATTAACACCAAGAAAACACAAGTTCTCCATCAGCCAGCACCTCACCGTCCATATGTGGAACTTATGATTACAGCAAATGGAGAAATTTTGAATACTATGGTTAAGTTCAGTTCCATTGACAATGTACTTTTCAGGTATGTACACATTGATAATGGGGTTGATATGTAGATTGGCAGAGTTAGCTTGGTGTTTGGGATGCTCCAAAGAAAAGTGTGGGAGAGAAGAGGTATTAGACTGATTACCAAATTGAAGGACCTCATTGTTGTATGCTTGTGAAACCTTAACAGTTAATCAGTGCCACACCAGGAAATAGAATCGCTTCCATTTGAATTGTATTTAGAAGATTCTGAAGAACACTTGGCAAGATAAGATATCAGATACTGAGTTCCCTTCTCAAATTAAACTGCCAGGCTTTCAAACTCTACTGCAGGGAGTGCAACTCCAATGAGCTGGCCACATTGTTTGAATGCCAAATGTATGCTTGCCAAAAAGACTATTTTATGGAGAATTCACACAGGGCAAGTGCTCACATGGTGGTCAGAAGAAATGATACAAGGACACTTTCAAGATCTCTCTTCAGAACTTCGGAATTGGTTTTGTGACAAGACCACCCACCATGGTGTGCCCTTACCAGAGAAGGTGCTGTGCTCTGTGAGCAAAGCAGAATTAAAGTAGCTCAAAAGAAACACAAGATGTGCAAATTTAGAGAACCCACTCCAAATATTCATATAAACTATTTGTGTCTGACCTGTGGTAGAGTATTCCAAGCTTTTTATTGGTCTGATCAGCCACATTCAGACACACTGTGACTTGATTCTAACACAGCAATGTCATTTTGTTCCTCTTCTAGAATGAAAGACAACTATCAACAAGTGTAGAAAGAGTTTGAAATAAGGCTGAAAAGATAGGATTGTGACAAATTAAAGACCTTGAATTCAAAAGAGGTTGAATTTTATTCACTAGTCATTAGGAAGCTCTAAAGATCTTTGAGCTGAGAAATAACAGGACTAGCTAAATCTTTGTATAAAAAAGAGTGCTCTGGCATTATGAAGGAGGAATTGGTGGAAGCAGTGTTGAACAGGAAGAACTGATGAAATTACTCCAAGAAAACAAGCAAATGCTAGTAAGCAACTGTTTTAAGGTGGTAGTGATGAGAAATGAGAAGAGGCTATACACTAGAGGTGTTAGGGAAGACAAATACTAAAATAGAACTCATTGATTTGGAAGGTCCTTCCAATAATGTAGATTCAAGCTCATTCAAATCTACCTATTATGGGTGGTTCTTTTCCATGTCCTCCCAATGGTTTCACACTGAGGATCCAACCAAATTACTAGTGGCCTTCCTTGCTTTCTTTTAACATTACAAGGTTGCCAGTGCCATACTCTGAATGTCTTCATCCTTACTATGTGACCATCCTATCTTCTTTTCCTATTATGTATTTCCCTATTGAAATATTTTCTTTTTTGTGGTATTTAAATTCTTTGGATTCTATTACATTCTACATCTCCTTCACATGTGGAAATACCACAATAATATTGCTTTTATAAAGATAGACTTTTGTTTCGATAGGAAGTTGAGACATTAAAGAGAATTTGAAATTCCCTGATCGAGTCTGCTTTCCTTCTCCTCTCTAATTCCAGGCCTAACTTATTGTCCCTCTGCATAAGGTGACCCAAAGATACATAGAGATAAACAAGCTCTGTGTCATAATGCGGATAATTGTTATTATTTATCCCCTTGGTCTTTACATTGTGAATAGCTGGCTAAATGTTTAATGGGTATAGAACTATTCCAAAAGGCTCTGCAGTATTTTAGAGTTTGACATACCTTACCATCCATACCAACACCTCATCTGTCTGGACTCCATGTTGGACCTTTTCCATTATATTGGCAAAAAATTTCTGAGAGCTAGATAGCTCCCTTTAATGCCTTAACTGATGTTTATAATTAGAAGGTCATTGTTGTTATATCTCTGGAAGAATCTTGAATGATTTTTATTATGAATGAGAGTCTCGCTATTTGGGAAAAGAGCCTTTATGGTAGCATTTTGCTTTTCCAAATGAACTTTTTCATGATCAACAAAAAAGGCTTTTGCAAATGACATTCAACAATAGAAAGCTTTACAATTTCAAAAATTTGTAATTTTTAAAAATTTAAAATATTGTCTTTATAATTTCAAGCCTTAAAAAAGGTAGAGAATGAAATATCTGACACAGTATACCAAAATAAAGTCCAAATGAGTATATGATTTAGATATAAACATAGTACATGTTTATATGTACATAAATCATAGTACATGATCCTATAAACAAATTAGGGGAACAAGGAATTGTTTATCTATGAGATTTATGGAGAATGGAGGAATTTATGACCAAACAAGAGATAGAGAACATGATAAAATGCAAAATGGATACTTTTTGATTACATTAAATTGAAGTTTTGCACAAACAAACCCAATGCTACCAAGATTGGGAGGGAAGCAGAAAAATGGGAAAGAATTTTTACAACTATTATCTCTGATAAAGTCCTCATTTCTAAAATATATAGTGAACTGAGTCAAATTTACAAGAATATAATTCATTCTCCAATTAATAAAAGGTCATAGGATATGTACAGGCAGTTTTCAGAGGAAGAAATGAAAGCTATCTATAGTCATATGAAAAATGCTCTAAAACACTATTGATTAGAGAGATGCAAATCAGAACAATTCTGAGGTACCACATCACACTTATCAGATTGGCTAACATGACAAAAAAGGGAAATGATAAATGTTGGAGAAGATGTGGGAAAGTTGCAACACTAATTCATTGTTGGTGGAGTTGTGAACTGATCCAACCATTCTGGAGAGCAATATGGAACTATACCCAAAGGGCTATAAAAATGTGCATACCCTTTGACCCAGCAATACCATTTCTAGGGCTGTATCCCAAAGAGATCATAAAAATGGGAAAAGGACCCACATGTACAGAAATATTTATAGCAACTCTTTTTGTGGTGGCCAAGAACTGGAAATTAAGGGGATGCCTATCAGTTGGGGAATGGTTAAAGAAGTTGTGGCATATGAATATAATGGAATATTATTGTCTTATAAAAAATGATGAACAGGCGAACTTCAGAAAAACCTAGAAAGACTTATATGAGCTGATGCTGAGTGAAGTGAGCAGAACCAAGAGAACATTGTACATAGCAACAGCCACAGTGTGCAATGACTGACTGATAGACTTAGCTCTTCTCAACAATGCAAGGGCCTAAAATAATTCCAAAAGACTCATGATGGAAAATGTCATCCAAATCCAGAAAAAAAATATATGGAGTCTGAATGCAGATAGAAGCAGACGATTTTCTTTTTTTTGTTTTGTTTTACGTTTTGCTTTCTCAGGGTTACTCCAATTCATTTTAATTCTTCTATACAACATAAATAATGTGAAATAGGAATGTAAATGTACAGCATATATCAGATTGTATGTCATCTTGAGGGGGGTAAGGATGGGAGGGGAAGAAAATGTAAAATTTATGGATGTGGATGTTGAAAACTAAAATAAATTAACTAAAAAAAAAAGAAACAGGGGGCAGCTAGGTGGCGCAGTGAATAGAGCGCCGGCCCTGGAATCAGAAGGACCTGAGTTCGGAGCCGGCCCCCGACACTTAATCCACACAAACAAAAACCTAGCCATGTAACCTTGGGCAAGTTACTTAACCCCCATTGCCCTAAAGGGGCGGCTAGGTGGCGCAGTGAGTAAGAGCGCCGGCCTCGGAGTTTGGATGACCCGAGATCAGATCCGGCCTCAGAAAATGAGCACCCACGCATAAATAATGACTAGCCGTGTAACCTTGAGCAAGTTACTTAACCCCAATTGCTTAAAAAAAAAAAAAAGAAACAGCAAAGAGGCCAGTTGAACTGAATTGCAGAGTTATGTGGCTGTGTGTGAGTTAAAAAGACTAGAAATGTGGTGACGATAGGTTACAAAAAGTTTTGAGCAACAAAAAAGGATTCTTTATTTGATCCTGAAGGTGATAGGGAGCCATGGGAGTTTATTGAGCAAGGAGGTGACATAGTCAGACCTGCACTTTAGGAAGACCACTTTGACAGCAGCATAGAAAATGGAAGAGACTTGTGGCAGGCGGACCAATTAGCAGCCTTTCTCAATAGTCCATACATGAGGTGATAAGGGTCTACACAAAGGTGGTGGCAGGATCAGAAGAGAAAAAGGAACAAGAGATGTTATAAAGGTAAAATCAACAGATCTTTGCCCAAAATAATGGATATGGGAGGAAAGAGTCAAGGAGGATACCTAGGTTGTGAACTTGGGTGCCTGGAAGGATGGTAGAAGTCTTAACAGTAACAGGAAAGTTTGAAATGGGGTCAGGGAACTTGGGGGAAAATATAGTGAGTTCACTCTTGTACATGTTGAATTTAAGACATCCAATTCAAAATGTCCAACAGGCAGTTGGAGATGCAAATCTGAAAGTCAATAGAAAGGCTAGGTCTAGATAAGCAGATTTGAGAATCATAGAGATTATATATTAAATCCATGGGAGCTGAGATCACGTAATGAAATCACATAGAGGCAGAAAAGGAGAGGTTGAGCCCACAGTTAGTGGGAGTGGCTAAGACAGAGAATGAGCAGAGAATAGTGTCATGAAATCCTAGACAGGAGAGAGAATTCAAGGAGAAGAGGGTGATTGACAGTGTCGAAGACCACAGAGAGGATGAGAACTGTGAAAAGGCCATGGGATTTGGCAATTAAGAGAACATTAGTAACTTTGGAGAGAACAGGTTCAGTTAAATGGTGAGGTCAGAAGTCAGATTATAGACAGTCAAGAAGAGAGTGAGCAAAAAAAGGAAGACATCTGTTGGAGATAACTTTCTCAAGTAATTCAGTCACAAAATGGAAGACAGATATGAGATAACAGCTAATCATGGTTCCACTGTTTTTTCATGATAAAAAGTCTGATGCTGTAATAGTTATAGGTATGTTCCATTTTCCTTCTATTTATCGTCTCCTTTCCAATTTCATCCTTAAAGGCTCTTGAGGTAACATTGCTCATTTGGTTCTCTTGCCAAGTTTAACTTCAAGTGAATTTATCTTCTAATGATTTTGTTTTATGAAAAGATACTGCTCATAATAAAAGTCCTTCCATCTCCATAAGATTTTACAAATGATTTTATTTTACAAATGGATTTTAATGTCAACGTCCATATTTCTCAGGTTGACAAGTGACTCAGATGTTTGCTGAATAGGTGGTGCAGTGGCCAGAGTTTCAGGCCTAGAATCAAGAAGACCCAAGTTCAAAGCCAGCTTCAAACACTAGCTCTGTGACCAGGGGAAAGTCACTAAACCTCTGTTTCCCTCGGTTTCCTTATTTTATGAGGGTGATAAATAGCACCTACCTTGCAGGCTTATTGTGAGGATCGAATGAGGTAATGATTTTAAAGCACGTAGTACAGTCACATAGTAGGTACTTTATGAATGTTAGTCATTATAATTATCATATTTTTGTCTTTTTGTTTTGGAAACTGAATTATGTCTATTTAAATGACTGTATAAAAGTATTAAAATTAGAGATTTCTGTTATCCATTTCTAATTTTTAATACTAATCACTAGCTTACATAGCTCAAGACTAAATTTTTCAGTTGTTTACCACTTAATTTACTCTTTTTTCTTTTTCTTTTCTAATTCTTATCATTGCCTAAGAAATAAGTGGTCTTATAATACATATATAACTATAATAGAGGTGTCAAACTGTCATCCTGTTCATGGATATGTTGCCTGAAAAAATCCCAAATAGGTCTTAACTAGATTAAGATATAATTGGGAGATGTTTAATAAAATAGGTAAGAATGCAACATAATATAGATAATGTTAATTTGTGCTTTTCTAAGTCAGTATGTGGCCATCAGTATTTTTATTTGAGTTTGACACCACTGCTGTAGATAATCCAATATCCAATCAATTACAAAGTTCTGTGTGACTTAAAGAGAAGGCCAAAAAATTCACAATATTTGGTCATTGATACAACACATAAGAGAGAAAGGAGTAAAGGTTAACCTCTAGGTTTCAAAAGCTAGAGACAGGGAACAATGGTGCTTTATACAGAAATAGCACAATCAAAGGGGCAGCCAGTTGAGGCATAATGGTAATAATGGGACATATTTAAATTTGATGTTTTGGTGAAATATACAATCAAAGAGATCCATGTAGGAAGCTGGAAATGTGAGACTAGAAAAGAGCTCAGGACTAGAAATATGTGTTTATGAGGATATAGAGTTATTCAAATTATGGGAGAGAATGAAATGGATAATGAAGTAAAGAAATAGAAGTAAAAAAGAATAATAAATGATCCTTAAGTCACACTTACTTTTGGGAACCACAATGAGAATTTGGTATCGTTGAAGAACACCAAGATGAACCAAGGTGGCACAGTGGATAGAGTGCTAGGCCTGGAATCAGGAAGATTCATCTTCATGAGTTCAAATCTGGCCAGAGATACTAAGTGGGCAACCCTGGCCAAGTCACTTAACCCTGTTTGCCTCAGCTTTCTCATCTATAGAATAAGAAAGAGAAGGAAATTGCAAACCACTCCAGTATTTCTGCCAAGAAAAACCAAATGGGGCCACAAAGGGTCAAACATGATAGAAAGGACTAAACAACAAGAAGATGAGCAGTTAGAGATTAAGTTGTAGTGTCTTTAAATTCAATAGAGGGGAGATGCTACATCAGGGATTCCTAAAGAGTGATGTGTGTGTGTGTGTGTGTGTGTGTGTGTGTGTGTGTGTGTGTGTACACAAGCATGTGTGACAGACCCGATCGGCATTCTGGTGAAGACTATGAGCCTCAGAAAAAATTATTTTAAATGGATAACATAAAATACATGGGAAATAGTTGTCACAATGTAAAACAAAAAAAATATCATAGATCCCGGTTGAGAAAACTTTCTGTAGTAATGGGGAATGATCAAATACATCAAAGCCACAAAGAAGTCAGGAAGGATGATAGGGAATGATCAATTATGTCAAAGACCCAAAGAAGTCAGGAAGGATGAGAATTGAAAAGAAAAGGCAGTTAAATTTGGATATCAGAGGTAATTGTTGGCAATTTCAGAATGGTGACTCACTAAGGTTGGTGATACGTGCTTTATAAAATTTGCCCTTGCTGAAAGGCTTAGCTCATATTGTAGAAAAAAATGATCATTCAGAACATAATAATGCCTTGAGATTTTGATAGAATTTTAGAAAAATATGAAATTATATTCTTCCACTAAAGTCTTACTCTTGAGCTACTGGTGTTGATTCCAATAATCTAGGGTCACCTTTATAATAGGCTTCTAGTAAAGGAATAAAATTCCATGCTTTTCCTAAAATACTACCAAACATTCAAAGTATTAATATATTCTGAAATGGATTTTCTAAAAAGGATGTCCTGAAATGATCCTCCCAAGTTAAGGAAGCATAGAATAAAGATACCAGACTGACTATATGCATGCCTAGAATCTGTAGACCTGCCTAAGTCCCAAAAAGAGTAGGCCATAGGCTAATGGATTTTTAAACTATAAATAAACATGAAAACTATCTATTGAGGTGCATAGATGCTATGTGTTCTTTATGAGGGTAAGGCAGACCAGTATAGGAAAAATCCTGGATTCAGGGGAGATTCAGGAAGAAATTTTATAACATTTTTTTTCCTTTTAATACAACAAAAGTAGTAACAACAACTGATTAATAAAACACTCTAAGGGTTTATACAGTGTTTTCCTCATAAAACTGTGGTGTGTATATTTCAAGTACAAAGACTAGGTTTTTGCTATTAATTTGAGTAATCCAGGCATACATATGATCACTCTAGGTCAATACTCTAAGCTCCCCTAACTTAGGAGGATCATTTCAAGGTATCCTTTGTAGAATGTCCATTTCAGAATATACTAAGACTTTGAGTATTTGGTTTGAGTGTTTGGACCTAGTCAAGAAAACTCCAGTTCAAATCTGACCTCAGATATTTACTAGCTTTGTGGCCTTGGGCAAGTCAATTAAACTCTATTTGACTCAGTTTCCTCATTGCAAAATGAACATAATAATAGCTCTTTCTTTACAGGGTTGTTCTGAGGATCAAATGAGATAACTGTAAAGTACTTAGCATAGTGCCTGAAACAGTAGGCTCTATATAAATGTTAACTGTTGTTGTAGTCGTTATTGATGATGATGATGATGACGATGATAATGATGATGATGATGATGATGATGATGATGATGATGATGATGATGATGATGATGGACAGTGTGCTAGCCTTGGAGTGAAGAGACTTGGCTTTGAAACTCACATCAGGTATCAAGTTTGCTAACTTTGTGACTGAGCTCTTAACCTTTCAGAACTTCATCTCTAAAATGGAAATAAAACTATTATGAAGGTTACCCTAAATTATTGGAATCAATGCTAGTAGCTTAAGAGTAGGACTTTAGTGGAAGAATAAAATTTCATATTTTTCCTATCTACCTCCCAGAGCTTTCATAAACCCTTTCATAAATCCTAAACCCTACATAAACATGTTATTATGTTTGTCATTGTATCTTAGCATCCATGTTACCCATTAGTTGGTAAGCACCTTGAGGGGAGGGACTATATTCTTTGTCATCTTTAGAACCCAAGCATTAAGCACAGTGCTTTGCTCACAGTAGGTACTTAGTAGATAATTGTCAAATAGAAAAATAAAATTTTAAAGTAAGTTCCTTACCACATGTAAGGTAGATTGAATAATATATAAGTCCATTTCCAAGTATACAATTTAATGATCTCTTGAAGTCTACTTGACTTGTTACCTATCAATCATTTTTCTCTATTGACTTGTCAAAATCCACATGGCCAAAATGGAGGACTTTATCTGACTTTTGAAGGCCTCTCACATACCCACTTTCCTGGTTCTGTTCTCAGTACATATTAATAGGTGATTCTCAAAGAGATATCAAAATGTGGGACTATGATATATATATATGAATACAGAATCATAGTTTTAAATTAAATATATAGGAGGGCTGCTTTTCAGGTACCCACACCTTAAAATAGTTTTATATCATACGTATTTACTCAATTCTGTAAATCTTACAGTATGGTACAAAATAGAGTCTGGATGAAATATAGGCAGAGCTAGCCAAATACTCCCTTAAGGAAAATACCAATAGAATTTTTGTAAGGTAGCATTGATTTTAATTATATGAAATCTGTGATTATACATTTGCTTATCTAAACTGAGGAATATTATTAAAATTGCATTTAAAAACACACATTTAAAGATTTAAAATCTTAAAATTTTAAGATGAGAATGTGAGGCAAAAACTTTGTCTTTTTAATGTGAATTTTAATTACAATAGAGTTAAGAAAAAAGTATCTGTCCATCAAGTTATTCAGCAAATCAAAGCAATAACAATAGAAACACATTTAAGCTCTTCTAAATTAGTATCTAGTAAAGAATAAGCTTCGAAGATCTAGAAGTCACAATACAATGAACATTTAAATAGATCATGAAGTACTATTCTGCAAAGCCAAATGAAAATATCCCTAAAATCTGTACCTTTCTACCATGAAGATGCACCATAATGTCTACCTTTTATGGCTCATATTAAAGCATCTTATAAAAACACTATGGGAATATGGAGGGAATTTTCAAGTCCTCAATAATTCAGGGATTCAAAAATAATTTTACATTATTTCCACATAATAAATTGCTTCTTGCCCATTATAAATTTATATTTTCAAACTATTCTGATTTTCTAATTTTTCACTCATATTAACAATTCATCAGTTTAAAAGTGAGTTAAGCCATTGTCATCTCTTTTCACTTAGTATATAATTTTGTTATTTCTCTGCTCATAAACCTCTCTTCCTCTTGCCTACTACTATTTTTTAGCCTGATGTTCAAGGTCCTCCATAGTGTTTCCAGCTTTATTTCACAGAATCATAGAATCTCTGAAATGGAAAGGACTTCAGAGGCCATCTAAGCCAACCTATATCTGAGCAAGAATTCTTTGTAAATATATCAAATAAGTGGTATTTCAGAAGTTTTTTTTTTGTTGTTGTTGTTTATTTGCTTGAAGACCTCCCAAAGGAGAAAGCTGCTAACTTCCCAGGAAATCATTCAATTTCTGCATAGCTCTAATTATTAGGAAGTTTTCCTTTGTGCTGTGCCTAAAAATGCCTCCTTTCCACACCCACTAGCTTCTATTATTTTTTTTTCCTTCTGGAAGAAAGAAGTACAAGTCAAATCTCTTTTTTATCTGTCACTCCCTTCAAATACTTAGAGACAGCTATCATTTATTTCATAGCATTTGTCCTAACATCTGCTATATTGGCACAAAATGGAAACGTATGCCATCCCTTGAACACATAACATTCTTTACTGCCTTTGTGCGTTTTTTTGCTTTTTATTATGCCTAAAGTGTCCTTTCATAAGCACACACACACACACACACACACACACACACACTCACACATACACACACACCTTCATCTCCAAATTTCATCTACTGAAATTCTGTTTGCACTTCAAAGGTCTAGATACTTTTGTTGTCCCCATGAAGCCTTCTTTGCTATTCCCAAGACATAATATTAATGAATGAAGACTTCAAGGAGGGAAAGAAAAGAAATAAAATTACATACAATGAATATCAGTTGTGGTGAAATTCACTTGCAGAGGAGAGTCAGCTGACAAAAACTAACCTCCAAGAGTTAAATGTTTAATATTCACTCATTAATATCAAACCTTATTGAGCTAATCTCTCCTTCGTGAACTCTTATTGCACCATAACAATGTGCTTCTCCTATTCTCTTAACACATGTTTCACAGCTATTTGTCTATATGTTAACCCCCTTACTAAGCTCCATGAGGTCGGAAATCCCATTATGTTGACCTTTGTATCTCCTGTAAGGTCTTAAGCATGACCTGTGATTGGCCAAACTGTGGTGATTATTAGCAACTGAAATGAATATAGAATTAGATAGATAGATAGATAGATAGATAGATAGATAGATAGATGAAAGCCAAACAGATGGATGGATAGACAGATGAACAGATAAAGTCTATACAGTCAAAGCTATGGTTTTTCCATTAGTAATGTATGATTGTAAGAGTTGGACTATGAGGAAAGATGAGCACCACAGAACTGATACTTTCAAACTGTGGCACTGGAGGAAACTTTTGAGAGTCCATTGGAAGCAAGGAGATCAAACCAGTCAATATTTAAAGAAATTAATTCAGAGTATTTATTGCAAGGACAAATACTGAAGCTATAACTTAAATATTTTGCCACATGATGAGAAGATAGGACCTATTGGAAAAGACCCTGATATTGAGAAATATTCAAAGCAAAATAAAAGGGGGATGGCAAGAGGGTGAGATGGATAGATAGGAGTCATGGAAGCAAGGAACATGATCTTGGACAGAATTCAGGAGATATTGAAGAACAGAAGGGCCTACTGAAAAATGGTCCACGGGGTCATGAAGAGTCAAACATGACAGAATGAACACCAACAGCAATAAAGTTATATGTGTTTGTATATGTGTGTATGCATATATGCATATTAAACATATCTTATATATGTATACATACATATACATACATATAAACACATGCCCCTTCCCTGTGTGTATAAACATGCTTACTCGTATGCATATTTACATGTGTATGTATATAAATATATAACATGTATACACATGTGCATGTGTGTATATATAAATGAAAATGAAAATATGTAATATAGCTTAAATAAAAACTCAACTTATTTTCCCTTGCCAGTCAAATAAAATCAAATGTCTTAGCATAGAACAATAATAAAATAATTATTTACATTTTTGTAGTAATTTTATATCTTGTCAAAACATTGTCAAAGGCATCTAGGTGGCACAGTAAACAGAGTGCTGGTCCTGGGATCAGGCAGTCCTGATTTCAAATCCAGCCTCAGATACTTTATACTCAGTAGCTGTATGACCCTGAGCAAGTCACTTAAACCCAATTTCCCTGCATGCCCTCTCCCAAAAAAATTGTCATGTAGCAACTAACTTCATCATCCAATAAATAGGTAATTAGGGCAGACAATTATTTCCATATTACAGATTATGTAACTGAAACGCAGAGTAAATTATTTACTTGAAGTTCTACAACTAGATAGAAAGAAAGTTAGGTATGGGACATAGAACTCCTAACCTCAATCCCATTTCTGTCTCTATTAAGCCATTATTTATTTTCATGTTTATTATCTGACCCTTTTCTTCTAAACTTTCACTTCCTATATATCTTGTGTTTCCATCAAAATGACTGTTCCCAACTGTACTTCAGCCCTAACCTCACTTTAGTCCATTCGCAAAAGCAAATTGGGAAGCCTACATTTCCCACTATATCTTTAACTAAGAAAATATGATGAAGTATAAGAATTGATAGGAGCTGTGGTGACTAATGTTCTTATAACATGAATCCCTCTGGTTCATGGTTATGAAATAGCAGTGCCACAGAAAAGGCCACTAGGAACCAAGGGAGAAAATTAGATTTCTTTTTTTTTTATTAAACAAATGCTTTTATTAACTTCTGTTTTACATCATTCATTTCCGCCAGATTTTGAGTTACAATCATTTTCCCCCCGTTATTCCCCTACCCAGCCTCCCAGAATAGCAGTCCCACAAGATATCGCTTCCTCCAATCTGCTCTCTCCCATACCTTCTCCCATACCCCCTTCGACTTTTCCATTAGAGGAAGGTGAATCTTTGTGTCCCAATGCCTGCACATCTTATCTCCCAATTATAAGCAAAAGAGTATTAATAATAGTATTTATATATATTTGAAACATTTAATGTTAAGACCTCGACTTTCAGATCCATTTCCTTCCTCCCTTGTCACCCATTCCCTCTGGGGAGATAAGTAATTCAGTATGTGTTGTACATGTCTAGCTATGCAAAACATTATCATAGTAGATATATTGTACAAGGCTGCTTATAATTCCCTCCCACTCATCCCACCCACCACCTGGTCCATTCCCTACATTGTCCTGACCCTCTTCTATAGTGGGTACTTCCAACCACACCTCCCCCCAGGGATACCCTCCCATCCATCATCCCTCCTCTCATCCCCCTTCCCCCTATTCTGCTGCAGGTTGAGATATCCAATTTAGTATGTATGTCATTCTCTCCCTGAACCAAATTCAATGAGAATGTGGTTTTGCCTTATTTTGCCTTCCTATTCTCCCCCTCCATTGCAACCACTTCCCCTTGCTTCTTCTACATAAGATAGTTTACCCTACCCTGTCTCTCCCCATCTCCTCTTGCCACTTTCCTCTCTCACCTCATAATTTCATCCCTTGAGTATTCTCCCTTCCCAACAAATTCAACCTATGCCCTCTATCCATATATAACTGTAACCATCTACAAACACATTCACATGTGTATTCATATGACCACACACCCTTCTTCCATTATTTTCATAGTGAGAAAGATATCATCAGTCACAGTTATTGCTTTTCCATATAGGAATATAAATAGTTCAACTTTGATAAGTTCCTTTTCATTTCTTTTCCCTGATTACCTTCTCAGGCATCTCTTGCTTCTTGTGTCTGGATGTCAAATTTTCTATTCAATTCTGGTTTTTTCCTCAAGAATGCTTGAAAGTCCTCTATTCCACTGAATGACCATATTTTCCCCTGAAACAAAATACTCAGTTTTGCTGGGTAGGTGACCCTTGGGTTCATTCCCAGTTCTTTTGCCCTCTGGAATATCATATTCCATGCCCTTCTGTCCCTCAGTGTAGAAGCTGCCAGGTCCTGTGCTATTCTGATTGTGTTTCCACAATATTGAAATTGTTTCTTCCTGGCTGCTTGTAGTATTTTCTCCTTGATCTGGGGATTCTGGAACCTGGCTATAATATTCCTGGGAGTTTTCTTTTTGGGATCTTTTTCAGGAGGTGATCGGTGGATTCTTTCAACCTCTATTTTGCCCTCTGGATCTAAAACATCAGGGCAATTTTCCTTGAGAATTTCTTGGAGGGTGATTTCTAGGTTCTTTCTTTGATCATGGCTTTCAGGTAGTCCAATAATTTTTAAATTGTCTCTCCTGGATCTCTTTTCCAGGTCAGTGGTTTTTCCCATGAGATATTCCACATTGCCTTCTAATCTTTCATTTGTTTGGATCTGCTTAACAGCGTCTTGATTTCTCATAAAGTCATTAGCTTCCATTTGCTCCAGTCCAGCTCTGAAGGAATGAATCTCCTTAGTGAACTTTTGAGATTCTTTTTCCATCTGGCAAATTCGACTTTTTAAGGCATTCTTCTCCTCATTGCCCTTTTGGGCCTCCTTTGCCATTTGAGTTAGTCTATTTTTTAAGGTGTTGTTTTCCTCAGTAAGGCTGTTGACCCTCATTTCATACTTTTTCTGCATCCTTCTCATTTCTCTTTCCAATTTTTCCTCCACTTCTCTTATTTGATTTTTAAAGTCCTTCTTAAGATCCTCTATGGCCTGCAACCCGCTCATGTTTTCCCCTGGGGCTTTTGGAGCAGGACTTCTGACCTCACAGTCCTTTTCCCGCTCTATGCCCCCAAAATAGGAGTCTAGGGTTGCATTTTTCTGTTTCCTTTGCCTTGGCATGTTGCCACTTAATTTCTTGACTTTTGGGCTTGTTGCCACACTATGGCTTTAAGGCCAGATAGAGGAATTTTCATCCCGAACATGTTGGGGGGCAACTTCCGTTTCTGGCAAGCTGTAAACCCACCCACGACTTCCACCCTAGATCCCAATCCAGATCCAGGGAGGTTAAAGCAAGAGCGATTACCCCCCAAGACTGATCGCTTGATCTCCCTACAGTTTGCAGGCCAGGAGCTGGAGCTGCCTCTGAAAACCACAAAATGGCGTGTCTCCTCAGTGGCTTCTAGCCCCCAGGGGAGGGAGCCGACACATTCCCCAAATACTGGTCCCAAAATCCATAGGACACTAACATCTTACTTTGTCCTAGGCATGTCTATGTTGATAATTCTGGAGTCGCCACAGCTGCTGGTGTTCTGGGGTCTCTTCAGCTGGCTGCTGGCCCTGCTGCCCTGGGGCTAAAACCTCGTCTCACAGGGACCTGGGCTCAGCTCAGCTCCCCACGCTCTGCATGCTGCCAGCTCCCAGACTGCTGTGCTGGTCCTTCCTGTAGGGCTGCTGGGCTGTCCTCAGCGGGAGGTTAGCCTCTCTGTGTCGTTCTGTGGGTGCTGGGGCTCCAGAGGTTGTTCAGAGTCCCCTTTTACATAGTTGGGGGGGAATCTGGGGGCAGAGTGGCTTGGATGAGCTGTTTCTACTCCGCCATCTTGGCTCCGCCCCCGAAAATTAGATTTCTAATCTAATACAGAGGATATGCATTCCTAGATCCATCATCTGTACTCTATCACATTTATTCATTAAGTATTAATTCAATAGATATTTGCTGATTAACTACCTTATACAGGATTCTCTGCTAACTATATAGAATGCAAAGATATATGTCATAGGGGTGGCTAGGTGGCGCAGTGAATAGAGCAGGAGGACCTTTCAAATCTGACCTTATACACTTAACTCTTATTAGCCATGTGACCTTGGACAAGTCACTCTACCCCAATTGCCCTGCCCTTCCCCCTCCAAAAAAGAAGAAAAAAAAAGATACATGTCATGGTACTTCCTTTAAAGAGCTCATAATTTGTAAAGGAACACAATATCTACCATTTGGCATTTAAATACAAATTTTCGTGCATTGTTCTATAGTTGCTTCATGTTGGTCTTCTCTCCCTAACTATACTGCATATTGCTTAGAGAATGAGAATTATATGTTATGCTTCTTGTGTCAACAGAGAGAATAACAGAGGGGATAGAATAGCTTTGGAGTCAGAAAGACCTGAATTCAACAAAGGACAAGTTGTTGAACTTCTCTATGGCCCCAAAGCAATTCTCTAAAACTGTAACTTATAAAATGCTTGCTCTACATTGATAAAGGGAATTTCGTCACCAAATGTTTCTTATGTGAATAAAATCAGATGTGAAAATGTTTTTTCATATTTCAATGTTTTTGTCGTTTTTATGGACCAGATATAATTTTCTCAGTATAGGGAAATCTCAGTGAGGAAATTGGCCCTACTAATGGAAATTAGTCAGTGTCTATTTTTTTTACTAATACATTTAAAATTTTATTGATTTTAGCTTTAATCTATGAAACAAGACAAGTATTTCCATAACATAGTAGAATTTTTGAAAAGATGAACATGGAATTTTTTTAAAGTGGGTAGAGTGCTGGACTTGGTGTTAGGAAAACAGGAGTATAAATTCTGACTCTAACACTTACCTGTAGTACTATGAGAAAGTCATTTAACCAAGGACCTCAGAATCACAGAACTTAAGATCACACTATAAGTTTAGAGTTGAGACCTTAGAATCTTTCCAATGCCTTCATTTCACAGGAGAAAAAAACTGAGTCAGATAGGTAACATAACTAGTAAGTAGCAGAACCAGGTTTTGAAAACAGATTCTTTGACTGCAAATCTAGTGTCCTTTTCTGTGGCAACACCTTGTCTTTCTGACCAACAGTTTTCCCATATATAAAATGGAATTTTTTGTTACTGTTCAGTTGTGTCTAACTTTTCATGATCCCATTTGGGTTTTCTTGGCAAAGATACTAGAATGGATTGTCATTTCCTCTCTAGCTCATTTTATAGATGTGGAAACTGAGGCAAACAGTATTGAGTGACTTTCCCAGGATCACACAGCTAGTAAGTGTCCAAGGGCAAATTTGAGCTCAGAGAGATCAGTCTTCCTGACTCTAGATCTGATACTCTATCTACTGCACCACCCAGCTGCCCCCAGAAATGGGGCTAGTAATACCCAAAGTATCTACCTCACAGAATTGCTGTAAGGCTTTACTCAGACAATCTATGTGAAGTTGCTTTATAAACTTTAAAGTGCCCTATAAATGCCAATATATATAAACATATATATATATATGTATATGTATATATATATATATATATATATATAAATGCCAATAACCACCATCACAACAACAACTTTATCACAGTTCTTGGCACATTTCTGCATTCATGGCATAGTACTCAACTTATAGATCCTTGTTCATTGATTGATTGATCCAGGTCAATAAAACTACAGCTTCTATGACTTATGTTTTCTGAACTCAATCCTTGTATTTTCCCTCATGCTGTTACATAATCCCAGATACACAGGGGCATTTTCACATGGTAGTTGAATTTCCATCTGCCACAAAGTTAATTTTATAGTTTTCTATGCAGTAGCACCAATCATCTGCCTCTAAAGGATTGTTTTCCCAGGATCTCAATGTGATATGGAGGTAACCATGAGTTCTCAAAGGCTATGTCAGCAGAACCCAAGTGGTAGTAGAGTAGAAAGGGTACTGAAGTCAGAGAACCTACATTTAAATCTCTCCCCTGATGCTTACTATTTCTGTGATTTTGGGTGAATAACTTACTCTTCCATGGCCAGTTTCTTTACCTGTAAAATAAGGGGTTATATATGATGATATCTGAATTTTTTCCAGGTTTAGCTTTATGATGCTACTAGTATTACTAATACTAGTACAAGTATTAATAGTAACAGATATGGGATTATATAGGCAAAAAATGTCATAGGATTGAGAAAGCTACATAAATTGGGATTTGATGATGGACATGTAGAGTAGTGAATCATTAATGTTATGAGAACATCATAGATATTTCATTTTGGTTCAAAGTTGTAAGAACTGGAAATTCATATTTATTAAACACAGATTCTTTGTAAAGATGTATAAAGGTATGTAAGGTAGACATATATTGATAAAGCTCATGTTTGTCTTATTTCCATACAGGTCGAATCGATTTTCCATGTATTGTATCACTTAAATTCTCTCTTGGACTCAGTTTCCTCATCCTTAAACTGTAGGATTTGAACTAAATTATTTCTAAGGTAGCTTTTTACTCTTAACATGTCAACAAGTAATTTCTTTGGGTATTTTCACTTTAAGATGGAGTAGGAGTGATGCATCTCCATGCTAATCCATAGTCACCCAAGAACAAAAAAGGCTTCATTAAAGGAACTATTTACAAAGATGTCAGTGTGTATAGAGCTATGTTTTTATGGGCAAATGAGCAGAGAAAAAGAAGGAAGGGAAGGAGAAAGGTGAAAATAAAGTTCTCTGAAAGAATGATTGAAAGTCCTTCTAAATCTCTTTGATAGTTAAGCTTTGAGATGTCTGTGTGTAGTCTAGGAAAAGAAAGATCAGGCAGATGCCGCAATCCAGGTTTACTCCTTACTGACAGCCCAGAAAAGGTGAAAAGGAGAAAGCTCTTAAGAAAGGTGTGAGAAACAACAGTCATCAATGATAGGAAAGGCAGGCATATAGAAGAAGGATGCTGACTTGATTTCTCCTAAAACAGATAATACCAATAAAGCAAATAGTAAGCAATCAATACGTATTAAGTACAAACATGCAAAAAATGCAAAGATAAAAATAAAATGGCCTCTGTCCTGAATTTTACTTTTTTATTGGGGTAAATATAATGGACACATTGGTTGGTTGGTTGGTTGTTGTCCTTTATTCTCAAAGAGGACCAAAATGATATCACTCTGTTGGAGTCAAGGTACAATGTGTCCAACTGTGGCTGATCAAACCAATACAGGTTGGGCACAAATAGTCTGTATGAACATTTGGGGTGGAGATCTCTAAATTTGTGCATCTCATGTTTCTTTAAAAAAAAGTACATATCAAAACATAAAAGTTTTTATAAAATACAAAGTAAATACAAGCTTATTTTGGTAAGAGGTAATAGTAACTGAGAAAGAACTAAGAAAGGTCTCATCGAGGGGTGGACAATAAAGTGACCCTTGAGGATGAGGAGGAAGTGCATTCTAGGTATAGACAGCTTGTATAAAGGCATTTAAATGAGAGATGAAGTGTCATGTATGAGGAACACTAGAAAGGCCAGTTTCATCAGTCTATCTAATGTGTGAAACAGAATAAGAGCAAAAAAAATGCAAATATTCTGCATTTTGTGTAGGAAGTTTCCAAAGAATCACCAACAGAGAGCTCATCTAGTTCAATCCTGTCATTTTATAGATAAGAAAACTGAGAACTATGGAAGTTAAGTGATTTGTGCAAAGGCAATAAGCTTCACAGATAGAATTTGAACTCAGGTTAGTTCTGACCATGTCATTACTCTTCCTCTTCCTTCCTCATTCAAAACACTCCAATAGTTCTCTGTCATCTCAAGGATCAAAAACAAAAGCCCTCTGTTTAGATTTTAAAGTTCTTTATTACCTAGACCAGGGATGGGGAACCTGTGGCCTCAAGGCCACATGTGACCCTCTAGGCCCTTAAGGGTGGGCCTTTGACTGAATCCAAACTTCACAGCAGAAATCCATTCAGTAAAAGGATTTGTTGTGTAAAACTTGAACTCACTTAAAAGGCTGCACCTAAGGACCTAGAAGGTCATATATATCCTCAAGGCTGCAGGTTCCCCACCCCTGACCTGCTCCCTTCCTACCTTTCTACTCTTCTTAAACCTTTAGTTATTCAGTTGTATCTGACTCTTCATGGTCCCATTTGGGGTTTTCTTGGCAAAGATACTGTAGTGGTTTGCCATTTCCTTCTCCAGATCATTTTATAGATGAGGAAACCAAGGCAAACAGAGTGAAATGGCTTGGCCAGGATCATGTCACTAGTAGGTATCAGAGACCAGATTTGAACTCAGGTCTTCCTGACACCAGGCCCAGAACTCTATCCATTGTGCCACCAGCTGCACCTTCGTCTCCTCCAAATATTCGATGACCCAGTGACATCAGGCTTCTTTCCATTTCTCTCATACAACACTCCATTTCCTAAATTCTTTTTTTTTTAAACAAATGCTTTATTAACTTCTGTTTTACATCATTCATTTCCGCCATATTTGAGTTACAATCATTTTCCCCCCATTATTCCCCTACCCAACCTCCCAGAATAGCAGTCCCACAAGATATCGCTTCCTCCAATCTGCTCTCTCCCATACCTTCTCCCATACCCCCTTCGACTTTTCCATTAGAGGAAGGTGAATCTTTGTGTCCCATTGCCTGCACATCTTATCTCCCTATTATAAGCAAAAGAGTATTAATAATAGTATTTATATATATTTGAAACATTTAATGTTAAGACCTCGAATTTCAGATCCATTTCCTTCCTCCCTTGTCACCCATTCCTTCTTGGAGATAAGTAATTCAGTATATGTTGTACATGTCTAGCTATGCAAAACATTATCATAGTAGATATATTGTACAAGGCTGCTTATAATTCCCTCCCACTCATCCCACCACCCACCTGGTCCATTCCCTACATGATCCTGTCCCTCTTCTATAGTGGGTATTTCCAACCTCTCCTCACCCCAAGGATGCCCTCCCATCCATCATCCCTCCTCTCATCCCCCTTCCCCCTATCCTGCTGCGGGTTGAGATATCCCATTTAATATGTATGTCATTTTCTCCCTGAACCAAATTCAATGAGAATGTGGTTTTGCCTTTTTAGCCTTCCTTATTCTCCCCCTCCTTTGCAACCACTTCCCCTTGCTTCTTCTACATGGGATAGTTTACCCTACCCTGTCTCTCCCCATCTCCTCTTGCCACTTTCCTCTCTCACCTCATAATTTCATCCCTTGAGTATTCTCCCTTCCCAACAAATTCAACCTATGCCCTCTATCCATATATAACTGTAACCATATACACACACATTCACATATGTATTCATATGACCACACCCCCTTCTTCCATTATTTTCATAGTGAGAAAGATATCATCAGTCACAGATAATTGCTTTTCCATATAGGAATGTAAATAGTTCAACTTTGATAAGTTCCTTTTGATTTCTTTTCCCTGATTACCTTCTCAGGCATCTCTTGCTTCTTGTGTCTGGATGTCAAATTTTCTATTCAACTCTGGTTTTTTCCTCAAGAATGCTTGAAAGTCCTCTATTCCACTGAATGACCATATTTTCCCCTGAAACAAAATACTCAGTTTTGCTGGGTAGACCCTTGGGTTCATTCCCAGGTCTTTTGCCCTCTGGAATATCATATTCCATGCCCTTCTCTCCCTCAGTGTAGAAGCTGCCAGGTCCTGGGCTATTCTGATTGTGTTTCCACAATATTGAAATTGTTTCTTCCTGGCTGCTTGTAGTATTTTCTCCTTGATCTGGGGATTCTGGAACCTGGCTATAATATTCCTGGGAGTTTTCTTTTTGGGATCTTTTTCAGGAGGTGATCGGTGGATTCTTTCAACCTCTATTTTGCCCTCTGGATCTAAAACATCAGGGCAGTTTTCCTTGAGAATTTCTTGAAGGGTGATTTCTAGGTTCTTTCTTGATCATGGCTTTCAGGTAGTCCAATAATTTTTAAATTGTCTCTCCTGGATCTATTCTCCAGGTCAGTGGTTTTTCCCATGAGATATTTCACATTGCCTTCTAATCTTTCATTTGTTTGGATCTGCTTAACAGCATCTTGATTTCTCATAAAGTCACTAGCTTCCATTTGCTCCAGTCTAACTCTGAAGGAATGAATCTCCTCAGTGAACTTTTGAGATTCTTTTTCCATCTGGCAAATTCGACTTTTTAAGGCATTCTTCTCCTCATTGCCCTTTTGGGCCTCCTTTGCCATTTGAGCTAGTCTATTTTTTAAGGTGTTGTTTTCCTCAGTCAGGCTGTTGACCCTCATTTCATACTTTTCCTGCATCCTTCTCATTTCTCTTTCCAATTTTTCCTCCACTTCTCTTATTTGATTTTTAAAGTCCTTCTTAAGGTCCTCTATGGCCTGCAACCCGCTCATGTTTTCCCCTGGGGCTTTTGGAGCAGGACTTCTGACCTCACAGTCCTTTTCCGCTCTATGCCCCCAAAATAGGAGTCTAGGGTTGCATTTTTCTGTTTCCTTTGCCTTGGCATGTTGCCACTTAATTGCTTGACTTTTGGGCTTGTTGCCACACTATGGCTTTAAGGCCAGCTAGAGGAATTTTCGTCCCGAACGTGTGGGGGGCAACTTCCGTTTCTGGCAAGCTGTAAACCCACCCACAACTTCCACCCTAGATCACAATCCAGATCCAGGGAGGTTAAAGCAAGAGCGATTACCCCCCAAGACTGATCGCTGGATCTCCCCACGATTTGTAGGCTGGGAGCCAGAAATGCCTATGAAAACTACAAAATGGCGTGTCTCCTCAGTGGCTTCTAGCCCCCAGGGGAGGGAGCTGACGCATTCCCAAATACAGGTCCCAAAGTCCATAGGACACTAACCTCTTACTTTGTCCTAGGCATGTCTATGTTGATAATTCTGGAATCGCCACAGCTCCTGGTGTTCTGGGGTTCCTCCAGCTGGCTGCTGGCCCTGCCGCCCTGGGGCTAAAACCTCGGCTCACGCGGACCTGGGCTCGGCTTGGCTGGGCTCCTGCGCTCTGCCCGCTGCCGGCTCCCAGACCGCCACGCTGGTCCTTCCTGCAGGGCTGCTGGGCTGTCCTCAGCGGGAGGTTAGCTTCTCTGTGTCATTCTGTGGGTGCTGGTGCTCCAGAAGTTGTTCAGAGTCCTTTTTTACATAGTTTGTGGGGAATCTGGGGGCAGAGAGGCTTGGACGAGCTGTTTCTACTCCGCCATCTTGGCTCCGCCCCCATTTCCTAAATTCTGCCATTTTCACTGGTTGTACCCTATGCTTGGAATGCTTTCCTTCATAATCTCTAACTCCCAGTTTCCTTGGCTTGCTTCAAGCCTCAGCTGAAGTCTCACTTTCTGCTATGAAAACATTCTCAATCCTCCTTAATATTTGTGGCAGTTAGATGGGGTAATGAATAAGGCCTTGGACCTGAACTGAATTCAGATCCACCCTCAGATACTTACTAGCTGTGCAACTGTGGGCAAGTCACTTTACCCTGTTAGCCTCAGTTCCCTCATCTATAAAATGAGCTGGAGAAATAAATGGCAAATGCCAAGAAAAGCCCAAACTGGTGAAGAGTCAGAGACCTAAAAGGGACCTTAATAGACCATCAAGTTCATTCTGCCCCATTATACAGATAAGGAAACTGAAGCCCAGAGAGGTTAAGTTTTGTTTCTTTTTTTTCTTTTTTTCCCAGTCTTCTAGCATAACAAGATCTGAACCCTGGTCCTCTTATTTCAAACCCTACAGTTGGTTCAAAGTAGAATTTTAAAATATTGGAAGGGGTACTTTATTCTCATTTCATCGGTATAGGAACCCCCCCAGGAGGATTTTCTCTTTACTAATCTAGACCAGCACATCCTGTACAATTTTTATCCTTAAAGAGTTTTCCTTAAAGCATGAGATGAAGCAGTTTTCCCAAGGTCACTCAGCCAGTGGGTGTCCCAGAAGGGTCTGAACCCGAGGGTTTGTAGTTCACAGGCCATCTCTCAAGCTATTTTGCCATGCTTCTATGAAAGTGTAATAACAAGGTAAAAAGACATTTTCCCCCTAGAAAGTTCTTCACAAAGCAAAGAAGAAAAAACAGCTAGGAAGAAACACAAGCAAAAAAAATGCCATCTGTAAGCTACTGAATAAAAAAAAAAAAGAAAAATTCTAGAATTCCAAAATCCTTTCTCTAAGAATTCTAAGATTTACCATCCTCACTGTGAGATTAGATTTCAATTTGATTAAGTTCCACATTATAAATTTCTGTCATTTCCAAATGGCAGATGGGTACAAGACTGCAAGGATGGGTAAGATAAAGACCTGAACTCATGAAACTTATAATCATAGTAAGGGTGCATGGGCCTATACAAAAATAACAATAACAATAGACTATGAGAAGTCCATTAGAAGCACAAAGCATTACAAGAGATTCAAGGACAGATTCCCTTCAGGTTTCTGTGGTTGAGCAAGTATGGGAGCAATTAGAATTCACCAAATGCTTTAACTTGATGACTGATTGGAGCTCCAAAGAAAGAATTTTGACTATCGAAATGGCATAGCTTACTATACATAAAGCAGCATTATTCCAAGTAATTTCAATCTCCAATAGTCTGCACTTTTTCCAGAGGCTTAGAGGCAGACTGAGTATCTCCAAATAGGTACATTTTCCCATTACAACTGACCTTCAGCTTTGCTTGGAGCAATGCTGCAGCTTCTGCTGCCTCACCTTTGTTTAATGAGAGCCATTTTCGAATGCCAACTTTGGGTTAATGGACTGAGATCTGAGAAAATCTCATGTATCTCTCTATTTTACACCAGATTGCCTTTCTGCCTTGTGGCTTTAATCACTCAATCCTACCCACATCTGCCATAATAACAATTAGAGGTTTTCCACTGCCTTCTGCACCCAGGAGGATGTGTCAGACATAGAATAGCTATATTTCTCAGGGAAAGAGAGAGTAAATTCTTCATCTCTATCCAGAAGCCTAGGTAATAATTTTCTCATTTAAATACCCCCAGGATTACTTCTATTGGCTTCCACACCCACTACTCCCCTAGGTTCATAGCTGTTGTCTGATTTATGAGTTTTCTTCTATCCTTTCTCTTTCAAGATGAGTTTTAATTATGCAAACAGCAAGAGTTTAAAGATCTCTTCCTTCTTGAGTGCAATTATTTAGTCTTTAATAGGAGAATTTATTTGATTGGTTGCCTACTCTCTGAATTTTCTTATCCAACCCAGTTATTCTTTCTGTTCAATGTTTAACTTTAAGAGAAAGCAACCCTCATTTCATGAAGTTCCTTGAGGAATCAGTCTTGAAAAGCCTGAAATTCCAAATCTCCCTTGTGGGCTACTCTGTCTCATAAGTACTTGGAAAACTCATATTCCTCTAGCTTTAATTTAATATGGTAAGATCTCTTCTATCATTTCTGTGAGAACAATTTCACTTCTTTTATTTCCTTAAAAATTTTCTCTGCTACCAGAACCAAAGATTAACTGAATTAAAAAAAAAAAACAACTTCAAAACCAAAAACAAAAAGGTACTCCAGTCCCATATGCAGCTATTTCTTCTGTAGAGTTGAATTTTCAAAGGGAGCCTTAATAGAGTCAGGTTAACATTTCCTCCTAGACTTGATGTCAGAAATTTGGGTAGCTGTCCCTATGTACTAACTTGAGTTAGTTTATCTTAACATAATATTTAGACTTTTCCCTAATGTGGTTAACTAAAAAAAAAGCTTAGCATATAATCCAGTCATTTAAAAAATTTTTAAACACACTAATTTTATTAAAATAGCATTGAAAATAATTATTCATGAAATAAAATTAAACAAGTTATATGAAGAAATAAAAAATCTCAATATAGAGGGGTTACCTTTTTGTTCAACTCAACTATGGCCAATGTCTGCTTACCTAAATGAGGATGTGTAAGATTTGTTGTTGTTGTTCAGTCATTTCCAACTCTTCATGAACCTCATTTAGGGTTATCTTGGTAAAGATACTGAAGGGATTTGCCATTTCCTTCTCCAGCTCTTTTTACAGATGAGGAAACTGAGGCAAACAGGGTAAAGTGATTTGCCCAAGGACACAAAGTGTAAGTTACAGTAAGTACAATAGTGAAAGTTATAGTAAGTGACTGAGGCTAGATTTCAACTCAAGGTGTATCTTCCTGACTTTAGGTCCAGTACTCCATCCACTGTACCACCTAACTGCACTTGAGTTTATAAAAACAATTCAATTTTTTTTAATGATTTTGAAGATTGAGAGGAAAAAAATTTAAGAAAAAATCTTGTACTTCCTCTCATACTATTTTAAGCATTAAAAGGATATCAAAAAGGCATTTTTCCTGTCCAAGGCCTTCTATAATACTACCTATAACTTTTCTACTGTTTCCATTTTAACTGGGGGATCTGATCTCATATTGTTCACTCACAATTCCATTCCACTCTTACTCAAAAGACAATTGTCTTGCTAATCTCGTGGAAGGCCTTAAACTGTTGCTTCCTGTTTGCATTATTATTATTACATCTTTTCTCTTTCCTTTCAGAAATAGGAAAGGTATAGAGAAACTGCAAGGCCTAGTGTGTAGGGGGATCCACTAATCCCAGTTCTATTATTATGTGTATGAGGTTGGGTTCAATCCTTCCTTTGGGAATCTCAACTTCCTTACCTATAAAGTGAGAGAGGTGGAGAGAGGCCCTCTTTAAGAACACTTTTGTCTCTAAATCTTTAATTCTATAGATTGAAGCATACTATTTTCACCATTTTCCCATGCTTTTTATTTTCTTCATTTGATAAATATTTTACATGATTGCATATATATATATATATATATACATATACATATATATATATATATGTACACATACACACACATATATTATATCCCTGTTCTCAATCTTTATAAAATCACATATCTTTTCCCAATTAAAATCACAGACAAAATTTTTTTCCAATTAAAAGGTAACTGTGGGGGCGGCTAGGTGGCGCAGTGAATAGAGCACTGGCCCTGGAATCAGAAGGACCTGAGTTCGGAGCCGGCCTCTGACACTTAATCCGCACAAACAAAAACCTAGCCGTGTAACCTTGGGCAAGTTACTTAACCCCAATTGCCCTAAAGGGGCGGCTAGGAGGCGCAGTGAGTAAGAGCGACGGCCTCGGAGTTGGGATGACCCGAGATCAGATCCGGCCTCAGAAAATGAGCACCCACGCATAAACAATAATGACTAGCCCTGTAACCTTGAGCAAGTTACTTAAACCCGATTGCTTTAAAAAAAAAAAAAGGTAACTGTGACAACCATTTCTCTTTACTCAACTTTCTCATAGAATTATAGAATGTAGGCATTAGAAGGGTCATCAGTGACTCTCTAGTTCTAACCATAATAGTATACCTGATAAATGATCATATCAACTCTGTCAAGCATTGACATGGAGGGGGAATCCAGTACCTATTGAAGTCTTCCCATTCCACATTTGGAAAGTTCTCTTCCTTAGGGACTTCTTTCCTGCCAGCAAGCCTAAACTGAACTCTTTGAAACTCCCATCCTTTGTTCCTGGCTCTGTATTTTGAGATCAAACAGATCAAGATCATTTTGATATCAAGCCTAACCCCTCCTCTATGTGATAACCCTTCAAATGCTTGAAGACAGCTATCATGCCCCTTAAATTTTTGCTCCTCTAGGGTAAACATCCTTAACTCCTTTAACCTTTCCTCATGTGACTCAGACTCCAGTCCCACTCCTCCGCACATTGACCAACTTGTCAGTGTCTTTCTTAAATAGTGATACCCAGAACTGAATAAATACTCCAGATGAATTCTATCACCTCCTTATTCCTGGAACCTATACCTCTTTTAATGAAGTCAAAGATCTCATTGGCTTTTTTGGCTACCATGTTGCATTCTTGACTCATTGAGCTTGTAATCCACTAGTATTCTGAGGTAGTTTTCAAAGAAACTGCTGTTAAACTATGTCTCCCTCTTCATGAACTTAAAAGTTGGGGTTTTTTAACCAACTGCAAATTTTCACATGTATCCTCATTGAGTTTTATCTAATTAAGATGCCACATCGTCCTCTAGTCTGTCAAGATCTTCTTGAATCCCAACTGTCATCCAGGGTATTAGTTGTCCCTCCCATCTTCTTATCATCTGCAAATCAGATGAGAATACCATCTATCTATCTAAATCACAGATTGAAAGAAATGGCAAATAATATAGTGCCAAGCACATATCAATGGTATACTCCATTAGAGATTTTCTGCCATGTTGACATGTAACAATAAATCAATGCTCTTTGGGTCATGTCATTCAGCCAGTTCTGATTCCATCTACTTTTATTGCTCTCTGGTCTATATCTAGCCTTCTTTCCCATAAAAAATATTTTATCGGGGGGCAGAGCCAAGATGGCAAAGTAGAAACAGCACATCCAAGGTGCTCTGCCCCACACCACCTCCAAACAATGTGAAAGGGGAATCTGAACAACTTCTGGAGCCCCAGCACCCACAGAACTACAGAGAGGAGCTAACCTCCTGCTGAGGACAGCCCAGCAGCCCTGCAGGGAGCGGCCAGAGCAGTGCTCTGAGAGAGGGCAGCACAACATACTGGGAACCAACAGCTCAGTGCTCTGGGAGCTGAGCCCAGGCTGGTGTGAGCCAGGGTTTTAGTCCCAGGGCAGCTGGGCCAGCAGCCGGCTGGAGGGACCCCAGAACACCAGCAGCTGTGGCGATTCCAGAACTATCAGCACAGATATGCCTAGGACAAAGTGAGAGGTTAGTTCCCTATGGACTTTGGGACCAGTATTTGGGGAATGCTTTGGCTTCCTTCGTTGGGGGCAAAAAGCTGCTGAAGAAATGTGGCACAGAAGCCATTTTGCAGCATCAGCTCCTGGTCTTCGAACTGTAGGGAGATCTAGCAATCAGTCTGAGAGTTAATCGCTCTTGCATTAAACTGCCTGGATCTGGACTGTGGTCTGGTGGGGAAGTTTGGGGTGGGTATCCAATTTGCCAGAGTGGGTGGAGGCTTTACAGAGGCCACCCAACTGGCAGAAGGTGTGAAGACCCCACGTTTGGGACGGGAGCTCTCCCGTCTGGTGGCAGAGTCCTACTGTGGCAACAAGCCCCAAAATCAAGTAATTAAGTGGCAACATGCTTAGGCAAAAGAAACAAAATAAACAGAAAAATTCAACATTGGACTCCTATTTTAGGGGCAAAGAGGACCAAAGCATAGAGGAGGACTGTGAGGTCAGAACTCCTGCACCAAAAGCCCCAAATGAAAATACAAGCTGGCTACAGGCCATAGAGGACCTTAAAAAGCAGATAAGAGAAGTGGGGGAAAATTGGGAAGAGAAATGATAAAGATGCAAGAAAAGTATGAAATAACAGTCAACAGCCTGACTGAGGAAAATAACACCTTAAAAATAGACTAACTCAAATGGCAAAAGAGGCTCAGAAAGGCAATGAGGAGAAGAATGCCTTAAAAAGCCGAATTTTCCAGATGGAAAAAGGATCTCAAAAGCTCAATGAGGAGATTCATTCCCTCAGAGTTAGACCGGAGCAAATGGAAGCTAGTGACTTTATGAGAAATCAAGATGCTGTTAAACAGATCCAAACAAATGAAAGAATAGAAGGCAATGTGAAATATCTCAGGGGAAAAACCACTGACCTGGAAAATAGATCCAGGAGAGATAATTTAAAGATTATTGGACTACCTGAAAGCCATGATCAAAGAAGGAACCTAGAAATCATCCTTAAAGAAATTCTCAAGGAAAATTGCCCTGATGTGTTAGACCCAGAGGGAGAAATAGAGGTTGAAAGAATTCACCGATCGCCTCCTGAAAAAAATCCCAAAAAGAAAACTCCTAGGAATATTATACCCAGGTTCCAGAACTCCCAGATCAAGGAGAAAATACTATAAGCCTCCAGGAAGAAATAATTTCAATACTGTGGAAACACAATCAGAATAGCCCAGGACCTGGAAGTTTCTACACTGAAGGATCAAAGGGCATGGAATATGATATTCCAGAGGGCAAAAGAGACGGGATTGAAGCCAAGGGTCACCTACCCAGCACAACTGAGTATCTTGTTTCAGGGGAAAATATGGTCATTCAGTGGAATAGAGGACTTTCAAGTATTCTTGAGGAAAAAACCAGAGTTGAATAGAAAATTTGACATTCAGACACAAGAAGCAAGAGATGCTTGAGAAGGTAATCAAGGAAAAGAAATCAAAAGGAACTTATCAAAGTTGAACTATTTATGTTCCTACATGGAAAAACAATAACTGTGTCTGGTGAAACCTTTCTCATTATGAAAATAATTGAAGAAAGGTATATGGGCATATGTTTACAGGTATACATGGATAGAGGGCACAGGTTGAATTTGATGGGAAGGGATGATTCTTAAGGGCTGAAGTCAAGAGGTGAGAGAGGAAAGTGGCAAGAGGAGATGGGGAGAGACAGGGTAGGGTAAACTACCTCATGTAGAAGAGGCAAGGGGAAGTAGTTGCAGGGGAGGGGAAGAACAGGAAGCCAAAAAGGCAAAACCATATTCTCATTGAAGTTGGCTCAAGGAGAGAATCACATACATACTAAATGGGATATCTCACCCTGCAGGAGAATAGGGGAAAGGGGGATAAGGGGGGGGGGAAGATGGAGAGGAGGGCATTCTGGGGGGAGGGGAGGTTGGAAGTACTCACTATCAAAGAGGGACAGGATCAAAGTAGGGAATGGACCAGGTGGGAGGTGAGATGGGTGGGAGGGAAATATAAGCAGTCTTTTACAATATATCTATTAGGGTAATGTTTTTCATAGCTATACATGTACAACACATACTGAATTGCTTATCTTCTCAGAGGGAGTGGGTGACAAGGGAGGAAGGGAATGGATCTGAAAATTGAGGTTTTAAAATTCAATGTTTCATAAGATGTCCAGGCATTGGGGCTCAGAGATTCACCTTGCCCTAATGGCAAAGTCGAAGGGGGCATGGGAGAAGATATGGGAGAGAGCAGATTGGATGAGGGGATATCTACTGGGATTGCTATTCTGGGGTGGTGGGTAGGGAAAAATGAGGGAAAAAATTGTAACTCAAAATTTGGTGGAAATGAATTATGTAAACCAGAAGTTAATAAAGCATTTGTTTAATAAAAAAATAATAAAAGAAAATATTTTATCAAATAATATTTTTGTTGTTATTCAGTTATGTGCAACTCTTCATGATCACATTTGTAGTTTTCTTGTCAAAGATAATGGAATGGTTTGCCATTTCCTTCTGTAGTTCATTTGACAGGTAAGGAAACTGAGGCAAATAGGGTTGAGGAACTTGCCCAGGGACACACTGATAGTAAGTTTCTGAGGCTGAATTTGAACTGAAGAAGATGGGTTTTTCTGCCTTCAGGCCCAGAACTCTATCCACTGTGGCACCTAGCTGCTCTATTTTATCAAATAATTGACTAAAATTGAGACAAACTATATCTCCAGCATTCTCTCCTAACCTACCAGTCAAAAAGAAGAGATCAAGTGAGTCTCATTGGTCTATTCCTGAAAAAAGCATGCTAGCTCTTTGTAATCACCAGGATTGTTGGATATTCATTGTCTCTTACAGAATTTACTCAGGAATCAATTTATCTCATTAACCTACAGTTTACAAGCTCTATTCACTCTCTTTTTAAAAAATGTGCCAGCATTTGCCCTTCCACAACATCGTACTACCTTCTACCCTGCTCCATCATCTTTCAAATATCTCTGTTGCTTAGCAATCACATAGGCCAGTTCTTTACTATCCAAGGATGAATTGTATCCAGGCCAAGTGACATGAATTCATCAAGGACAGCTAGGTGCTCTCTTACTATCTCCTTATTTGGGAATCAGATTTTTGTTGTTCCTTTTATTTTCCTCCCTGTTGCTCTTAAAGGTTACTATGAAAGTTATAATTCATCTAATGCCCCAATGTTAACCTTTTACCAGCATGGCCAACTCCAGGAAGTTGTCATTTTGGTTGGGTTGTTTCATCATTGATTAATTTTTTAACTTGTATTCTTGCCAGAGGTTTATTAAGGGCACTAACTTCTATTGTTTTGAAAACATTGGAATAAAATAGAATAATTCTAAAACAAATTGATGCATTGATTTCTTCATATAAGGAACACATATTTGTGAGATGGCTAAAAGATGTTAGGGACACATAATATTGGTGTCATGAGGCATTGCATCATCATGGTAGCATCAGTATAGTAGTCTGTTCCTAGCATTCATTACATATTTGACTTTGCTATAAAAATAAGGTCATCACAGTACTTCTTAAAACTAAAATTCTTTGGACTGGATTCAAGACTGGACTGAATTTGGTAATAATATGTCTTTATTTTAATATTAATTGTGATTTTTGGGAAAGATCTTGAATATCACCTTTTAAACTATGTAGAATATCACTTTTTAAACTATTTAGAATAGAATTCACTTTACATAAATACATTATATCATATGAAAAGTTCAATTTCCTTGGATGCTACACTTTGAAAAATCTTTATCATGTTGTATGAACCTATCTTTCAAAGTTTGCCCTTTATTTCAAATGAGTCTGTCTAATTATCTAAATAGCAAATATGTGTTATCTCCTCAGCTGAGTTTGAGTGTTGGTAAGATATTCATGTGATTCTATTTAGCTGGGAATTGGATATGGGACTGACTCAGAAAAGGGCTTTGGTTCAGAGATAATAGATTTTAGGAGTGACCTGTATTGAATTTTGTAATTGAAGTCATGAAAGTAAAGATCACCTAGAGAAAATGTAGAAAATGGGGCACAGATAGAACCCCAGTGCTTTAAATGGTTTAAAATATGCTTAATTGGCAAGAGAAGGGAGGGATCCAGCTAAGGAGCCAAAAAAATTCTAGGAAAAATAGGAGAACCATGTAATGCATTGTAATAGAAGAGGTTAACCAAAGGGAGAGGAGATGGTCAATAGTGTCCAATGCTGCAAAGTAGATGGATAGAAATGATCGGTCATTATTTAGCAATAAGGAGGTTATTAATGATTTTGGAGAGGACAATTTAAATACAGTAGAGGGGCCAAAAAGTGGACTTCAGGAGGTTGAGAAGTGGTTATGCCATTAATGTATTGAGTTTAGGCTATTTATTCAAAAATTTAACAATGGAGAGTAGAGACTGATAGGATGATAGCCTGATGAGAAAATGGAGTCAAAGTTTTGTGGGCAGGGTTGATAGGGTGAGTATACATGAGACAATATAAAGGAAACATTCATCTCATCATTGATTTAGACTTTTAAAGGACCTTAGAGGCCATCTAGTAGAGTTAGAGGTTTTCTAGTCTATCCTCTTTGTTTTATAGTTGAGGGAAATGAGACTCAGAGAGATTAAGTGACTTTCTCAGAATCATATAATAATCTAGTGCAGGATTTGAACTCAGGACTTCCAGCCTCCAAGTCCTTTACTTTACTATGTTATTATGCCTCACTATCAATCAGCATGAAAAAAGAATGGGTAACCCTTGGTGCAAGTTCATGGGGATATAGAAAGGGAAGGAACTGAGGAAACATGTGGAGGGCATGGCTTTGTAAAGGAGTAGTACCACCCAGTCCTCTGAGAAAGGAAGGGGAAAAGAGAAGATAGATGAGAAAATAAGAGGTTTGGAGGGGGAGAGCTGAAAGATTTAATCTCAAATGACCTCAGTCTTCTCATTAAAGTAAGAAATTGGATTCCCTGCTAAGAATGAGAGGAAAGACAAGGGAGTTGAAGAGAGAAGAGGTCTGTAATTAAGAGGGAAAAACTTTTTGAGTGTAATTGTCCTCCTTGTTGGTTTATGGTTTTTGTAACATACTTGTATCAGAACTACCTAAGCTCAACTCTCAGTATACTGCATACTGGAATGTTAATAAAAGATCCCTTGCTCATTAAAAAATAGTTTAATTTGGGATATGCATCCTTCCTTGGTCCTTAACAATTTAGGAAAGATTGACTCTGAATTAAACTCTAGTTCACTTAATATTTAAAACTTACCCATTAACTACAGAGGAACAAATTTGTCAGATAATACTGAAGTGTTTGGATTGTAACAGGACATCTATCCCTTGAGAAATAGATTCCTAAAGGTGGTCAGTTCCATAACACTAGTGTTGATTTAAACATTCAGTATTGTAGATATTCTCCATATTTCACAGAACATCCATAAAGAAGTACCACCAAAGAATCACGTTTTATTTGTCCACTTCTAGGATACTGAAAAAAAAAAAATAAAAGATGCTGAAGAGAACAAAATTAATCTGAGAATACGTGGAAGGAAAATCATGTGGTATTCACACAGGAGCAAAAATGCAACCATCTGAAATGGTCATGAATTTGAGACAAGTCTTTCTGTCTGTGCTGATGTTTGGAGTAGCAGGTCTACTCCTCTTCATGTACCTGCAGGCTTGGATTGAAGAACAGCATTCAGGTAATAATGCATGGTTATATATGCTCCTTTTCTGTAAGATAAGTAAAAATGCTTATAGGAACTCAGAATTATTTTAAAATTAGCCAAGAAAATAGGTTGAATTGCTGTTGATCTTTCTTGGCTGCCTTTGATACATGCAAGGTCAGACAAGATCTATTTCTGGACACATTGCTTCTCTCCATCTGGCTGCCAGCATGGCCTCCAGCTTCCAGACTTATACTCACTAGTTGGTCCTTTCTAAGATCATTTTTTTGAAGAGGAAGCTCCATTGTCATGGCCACAATTACAAAAGGATCAAGGGAATTCTTTCACCATAACCAATATATGTAGTAGTGATAGTGGGTTCTTAGCATTACCTCCAAGAGGAAAAAAGATACACACATATGCATATATATATATATATATATATATATATCTTATTAGTCTTTTCTATTCATCAAAAAAACAGTTTAGTCATAGTTCTCTTTTCTACTCTTCTGTAATTAGTTTCACTAGGAATAATTTTCTGATAAGTTAGGTAAAATGTATAGATACATAGAGGCTTGTACATGTAAGACTGTTGTTTTCCATTGTTCAGGATGCACTACAGATTTATAATGCTACAGAGAATTAATGTAATCATAAAAATGCTGTACTGATAGGGTACCATTGTTGAGATTTTAAAAAATTATTTTTAAAATCTTCTTTGTGGAACTATACAAGACTGACAAAAACAGATAAGATAATTGAAATCATTATTCTAATTGTTAATTTTTCCCCTGGGTCTTTTTTCATGGTAACTAAGTCTAATAGGCAGAAGCTAGACCTAATTCTATCAGATAGTATCTATCATTAGATTTTATTATTAATAAAACTTTTAATATACAAAGTCATATAGTATTGTTTTGAGTTGTTCCTGTTAACATACATAAGTAAAAGTTTAAAATAACTCTATTCACTGAAGCTCTAAAAGAACCTCATTATAAGGTAGGCTTATCTGGTGAGGCAGCATGGTGGCATAGGTCCAATGTACTATTATTGCTTTATTCCAGTATATTAAATAAAATGTATACATTATTGTTCAGCAATTTTTAGTCATGTTTGACTCTTTGTGACCCCATTTGGGGTTTTCTTGGCAAAGATATTGGAATGACTTGCCATTTCCTTCTCCAGATAATCTTACAGATGAGGAAACTGAAACAAACAGGATTAAGTGACTTGCCCACAGTTACATAGCTAGTAAGTATCTGAGGCCATATTTGAACTCAGGAAGATGTCTTCCTGATTCCAGGACCAGCACTGTATTCACTGTGCCACCCAACTGCCCCAGTGCACATATTCACAGACTACTCTGTCGTAAAAGGATCTAAGTTTATTAAGTCAATGAGCTGAACAACTACAGATCAGGAAACATCAGACTTAGTGCTGAAGGATGTGTTAAAGAAACCATTGTAGCCACTTCCCTCAAAGATATTGCAATTCTGCAGAGGTTGAAAAAGTGATAAGTAGGAAATTCCTAAAATGAATTTTATTGTAATTCATAGAAAATCTTGGAATGGAAGAGAGTCAACTCAAGATTGTAAGACAGATTTGAAGAATGGTTTTCTTCATGTTAGTTTTAAATGTGGGCCTAAGGAACCATTATTATTTCTTGGTGGGGCTCGACAAATCAATCAGATACTTTCGAAGGAATTGTCCCATATTTCACAAACAACTCATAAGCCAGAGTAATCAAATTACTCAGCTCCCAAAGCATTAATACAGGAATTGTGATGCCTTTTGCTACCTATGTTAATGAAGAACAATTTTCCTAGGTTATACTACCTCAATATTGTCATATAAAAATGAACCATACACTTATACCTAGATTGCAATCCAATAAACTCCCAATTTAACAAATCCCTGCAAATATGTCAATATGTGTTTCAAATAATTTTAGAATCAGCTTTAAATACAGTCTTTTTATAGACAGAAAATGACTCTTGGTCTTCATTTCTTCATCTGTAAAATGGAGAGAATCATACATGTATGACCCACCTCACTGTTTTGTTACAAAGATCAATAGAGATGATAAATATGAAAGCATTTTGCATCTCTAAAGGTTATATCCACTGGTGCCCACACAATAGTTGAAGAGATTGAAAGGCTCCCAGAATATTTCTTCTAGAAGATTTATGAAAGTTTGTGGACAAGTCATGAAAGATAACATAGTATAGTAGAGAGAGAGAAAGCAAGAGAGACAGAGAGACAGAGACAGAGACAGAGAGACTTCTTTGAAACTAGGAAGGCTTGGATTCGCACCTTTGACAAATATTGACTATAACCCTGGGCAAGTCATTTAACCTCTCAATGCTGTTCAGTCATTTTTTTTTAGTGTATTCAACTCTTTGTGATCCCATTTGGTATTTTCTTGGCAAAGGTACAGGAGTAGTTTGCCATTTCCTTCTCCAGCTCATTTTACAGGGGAGGAAACTTAGGCAAACAGCATTAATTCAATTGCTTTAGGCAATTAAAAAAATATTAAGTTGTAGTCCTCTCAGCAATACAAGGTTAGAAGACAACTACAAAAGACTCATGATGGAAAGGGATATCCACATCCAGAGAAAGAACTACAGAGTCTGAATGCAGATTGAAGCAAACTACTTGCTCTCTTTCTCTTTTGAGTTTTGTTTTATTTTGTCCCTTCTTTCTCATTGTTCACTGCCTTGGCTATAATCCTCCTTTACACCTTGATTAATGTTCTATGTGAAGGTATTTGTCGAACTTATATTCAATTGCATGCTGCCATGGCGGGTGGGGAGGGGATGGGGGGAAGGAAGAAGGAAAGGGAGGGGGAGGAAATTTGAAACTCAAGGGATTGTCGAACTGAATGTTGTAAACTAAAAGTAAATAAATAAATTTATATGTATGTATGTATGTATGTATGTATGTATGTATGTTTGTGTGTATGTTTGTATGTATGTTGTAGAGAAGGTGACTATCTGTATTGGTAGAAAGAATTTCTTTACTCACAAGTACCCTGTTCCAAATGAAATCATAGATCTAGCCTCTATTTCTATGGACAAGTGAAGGAAATGAGAAGTCATGAATGAGTTGTGAATTGAAGCTTTGGATGGAGAACCTATATCAATTAAATCCCAAATCCATTGGCTCTAATAGAGTCTATGTCATAAAAATAAGATTATATGAAAGGGGAAAAGCACCTCATGTGCATATCCTTTTACATATAAATTAAATTGTAGGTAAGCTCTCTGTTCAGCCACATTGCTCATTGCTTTATTTAATAGATGTCTTCTCCTGTTCTTTATCAATCAATGGAATGATCTATTATTTCATTGCCAAAGTTGCATGCTCAAAACTATTCTAAGCCACTTAAGCTGATTTCTGTTTTATAGTATTAAGTCTTTGGATCATTCCTAACCTATCTTTAAACTCTTTGACATTTTCTTCCCTAAAGACTATGATACATATCAGATGTTGACAAGATACATACAGACTTTCCTATTTTTAAACTGAAAAATGCCTTATAGTTCCAAGTAAAATCAATAATTTTGCCCACCCCAATTCTGATGTATATAATTTGACTATAACACTTAATTAGTGCTATATTTCTGTGTATGTCCACAAACTCACATATCTGAATAATGTACATATATACAGTAGACAAATAATGAGGTAGCACAGTGTATACAGTGTGGGATCCTGGAGTCAGGAAGACCTGAGCTCAAATCCAGTCTCAGACACATACTACCTATGTGACTCTGGGCAAGTCACTTAACCCTTTGGCCTCAGCTTCCTCATCTGTAAAAAAAAAATAAAAGACAAAACAAAACATAAACAAAAAATCTACTGGAGAAGGAAATGGCAAATCACCCCAGTATCTTTGCCAAGAAAATTCCAAATGGAGGTCACAAAGAATCAGACATGACTGAAATTACTGAAAAATGGCACTAATTACATATAAAGAGAGATGGAAGGTATCTAATAGGATGCCCCAAGGATCTATCCTTAACCCTTAGCTGCTCAACAATTTTATCAGTGACTTAGATAAAGTTAAAGGTAGCCTACTTTTCAAATTTTGAGATGACCTGGAGTGGAAAGAAAGAAATGTCATCTTGCATATAAAAATCAGATTCCAAAAGGACCTTCACAAAAAAGGAATGATGAGCCAAATGCAGTAAGATCTAAGTAGAATTTTTATAGTACTTCAAGGTCTGCAAAGGTTTCGTAGAATTTTAAGTCTTATAATTATACTCTCATTTTATCCTTATAACAACCCTGGAAGGTAAGTGCTATTATTATCCCCATTTGACAGAGGAGGAAACTGAGGCAGACAGGTTAAATGACTTCCTTAACAAGGTCACATAGCTAATAAGTGTCTGAGGCTAGTCATATAAAGTCTGAGGCAGAGTGCTATGATAAGAGTTCAAACCAAGCTGTCTTCAGACCTTTACTAGCTGTAAGCTGCATTTGACTAAACTGCAGAATCAATGGGAATCATCCTTCTGATATGTCCAACAAAATGTTATTATTAATTTAGCTTGCATGAAGAAAGTCCAAATGTCCAGAACAAAGGTGCTCTCTGCCCTAGTCAGCTCGTTTCCAGTGTATTATGTACAGATTGAGCTGTTCTGTGTTAGGACAAATAGGACAGATGTGAGTTCCTCATTATTATTGGCTTTTAAATAGTGGCTGGATGACTATAGGGCAGTTATTTTGTAGAGGGGATTCCTATTTAGGTGTGGGTTAGACTCAATGACCCCTGAGGTCACTTGTTATGCTGGAATTCTTTGTTTCTATCACTCTTATGAAGTCTTATGCAAAATCCCTAAGGACATATGACTATATCTATTGGGGAGAAAAAAAGAAACTAGCCTAATTTTGGTTCATGAGATGCTCTGCAAGTGGTGCATTTAACCATGTTGTGATTTTTTTAAAATCCAAGTTTTGAATATATGAGTGTTTCAGTTTTAGCTCATTAAATTCTTAAGTCCTTCTAGTCCATTTTACCTGAAGCCTTGAAAGCTTAATAAAATGTGGAACATTTACTGAGTCTTGACAATTTTACCTGGGTTTTTCTAATTAAAATCTCTTTATTATTTACAGTTATATTCCTATACTCCCTTGGTTTTTTTAATTAAAAGATAAAAATAGAGGATTTTTTCAGTTGTTGAGGGGATATCTAAAAATAGAATTGAATATTTAGCTTTTTTATAATCAAATCCATTTTTGAAAAACCTTAGACATCATATAATCCAACTTCCTCATTAGATCAAAAAATTGTGTCTCAAGCTGGTTAAATTATTTGAGGTATGAAAAAACACCATTAAATTTGGAGTCAGAAGATTTGGATCAGAATTCCATACCTAAAACTAACTAGCTCTAGAATAACTATGGGCAAATCTTTTAACCTCCATGAGCCTTTGTTTTCTTGTCTGCAAAATAGGTATAATAACCTATTCTATCTACTGCATGACTTGCCTCAAGAAAGTTTATAAGAAAAGCAATTTGCAAACCTAGAATAGATTTATGTATGTTATTATTATTAGTGCCTAATGTCTCATAAGTGACAAACAGCAGAGCTAGGATTTGAATTATTAATACATCACATGTATATTACATTGTTTTGCAAAGTATTTTTCCCTGAATAATGTTTTGAGGTAGTGCTATGAGTATTATCACTATAACCTTCTTACCAAAGAGGGAACTTAGTAACTGAGAGGTTAAGTGCCTTGCCCACGATCAACCAGTAGTAAGTTTCCAAAGTGAAACTCAAATGTAAGACTCAACTCCCAATCAAATGTTCTATCTCTTCTGTCACTCTGCTTCTCCCCTACTTCTCATTCCTAATCCAGTGTTCTTTCCATGCCACCACACTGCCTTAGCAGATCTTAATCCAGAGATGACCCAAACCACTACAGACCAGCTCAAGAACTAACCTGATCTCCTAAAACTCAGCACAACCTAACCAGGGCTCTATTCCTCAGGATTTTTCGAGTATTATGAATATTCACCAGGTGTACCTGCTCTATGAATTCTTCCTCAAGTCTCCCCTACTTCTTGGGACATATAGTCAGGGGTTATTCAGTCCTCCAAATCAATCATCTCTATGTGAGACTGAGTGATAGAGAAGACAAAAGGAAAAATATTCCTGAAAGTAACACTAGTCATATCACATTTTTCCCATCGATATAAAAATCTTTAGTCCCAATCATGCAATTTATACCATATCTACACATTTAGGGTCTCAAAGAAGTTAGCCTGCTCTACCACTTCATGTTATTTTATTAACTTTCCACACAAAGATCTCTAAATAATTTTGTTAATTGGAACATAAAAAATGTTTTCTAGGTACAATGACATATGAACCATAGGATAATGTCAACTTGCTTAGACATGGGAGAGATCAAATTGATAAGAGTAGATTTTGTCTCATTTTTTAAAAAGTCTATGTATAAAGTTGTTAGGGATTTTTCTTTAAAACTAGTAACTCATTAGCTTTCAGTTTATCACTTTCCTGACTTGGCTAACTTTAAATTCAAAAACATTCTTAATTCTCTCTGATTTCCATGAAGTTGACATCCATCCCCTTCTCACCAAATTCAGTTATGAATTTGTAACCATAATATTTAAAATGAAACAATACATTTTATATTCCTGAATAATAGAATCTTAGTTGAAAAGGATCTCATAGGCTGTGCATTCTTGCCATGTTTTGCTGGAAGCTTCTCCTCTCTACCACCTGACAAACAAGTTTTAATCTAGCCTCTACCTTCAGTGATACCATTCTTTGGATGATATCTAGGGTAGTGCAGTATACAATGAATTGTTGAAATGGTGCTTTTTTGGCAATGGCAGTAATGTGAAGCTATTTCCCAAACCAAATCCAGCAAGACTAGGATGTCCTTTAAGCTAAGTATTGTGTCTTGTGTGATCAGGGAGGTGAGAAGCCACTCTGACAGTCATATCTTTCTCAGTCAGACCCAGCATGCTACCATCCATGGCAACAGAGACTAAAAGCAGATCTAGTTTATTATTTTTTTTAAATGCAGACTGAATCTTAATAGCCCCTGGCTGTGTTTTAACTGTGCTATTTGAGTTTCATAGCTGAGGGAAATAGCTTCTAGTTTTAAGCAAGAATAAAGCTCTCCCTGTTGCTTTTTTTCAAGGAAGAGATTGTGGTGCTCAGAATCTAATCAACCTCCATGCTTAGGGAGTTCCTAACTAGACTTCAGTTTGCTCTTTCTAAAAAACTAAACAGGTTTGAATTTCCAGCCAGATATAGACATGCCTTTGTCCTGAACCTTTCTGAGTGTGTTATTTTCTTTTGAAGTCTACCTATTAATCCTGTCAAATTTTTATGTGATATTACTATAGTGAAAGTTATGTATCTGTGTAAAATTGAACCATAACAAAGCAATTTTTAATGTGTGGGGACTTTTGTGTTCTATTTGTCCATCTTTGCATGGAAATTTAATGGGGGTTTTTATGAAAAATAGGGCTTTCTTAAATTGTCTTTGAAGTCTACAATTATGTGGGATAGTAGTTATTGTATTGCTATGTACATAGATGGCATGATTTCTTAATTACAAATATATGAAAAGTTATCTGTCAGTTTTTAAAGTCAGGCACTTCATAGAGAAGCCAGGCACCAATAATATAGGATACAAGGCTATGGGATGAATATTTTGGAAGTATTTTTTGTTGTTTTTAGACACTGTCTTTCAAGTTAAAACATAATTAGAAACTACAGAAAGGAAACTTATGGTCTTTTTAAAAATAGTATAGGGTTATAAAGTTGTTTTTTAATCTTAAATCAACTTCTATTTATATTAGTACATAAAATAATGAAAATTATGTATTAATATATGGGTCATAAACTATTGTAGATACTAGGGATACAAATACAAAAGTAAGATGCCACCTGTCCTGAAGGAGCTTGCATTCTAATTATATTTTAATAGAGGAAAGGAAAGCATATGGGGGAGTCATGGCAAAGGAAGGGAGATAATGATCTGGTAAGTCATAGGGATGGTAAGGGGAACTGTGGGGCAGGTGATTGACATGCCTTTCTGGAACTAATGGCACTATTTATTTAATTATGTTCCCAGAGCAGGAGGGAGAGAAAGGGAAAGAGGGCAGATCCCTGAATTGGAGCCTGCTAGATGTATTGGGTTTGGTGAGTTTGCATTCACTCAGTAATTGCTTAGGATATTTAACCCTAGAGGTGGAAGGTGAGGAGAAATAGGGATTCCAAAGTTGAGTGAATTAACTTCTTGGGGGGATATAGATACTGGAGGTATGATCATGAAGAAACAATTCAAACACAGAAAAAGGTTTTTTTTTTGGGGGGGGGAGCAGGGAACAGGTGAATAATAACCTCAGGAAACCTCCTATAAAGGAGAAGTATCATGAACAACTTTCTCTTTGCCCAGAAGCAGAAGACCAATTTAGCCCTTTGAGAACCTTCCAAAATTTAATTTATGTTAGCTAACATGACTTCCAATCATATACAAAATGTCTATTAATATATTTGAAAATAATAAATCCATTCACTCAACAAATATGTTATATCTATAATTTACAAAATGTGACATCATACACACAAGGTTAGTCTGCCTCAGAAATGGATTTAGAACGATAGAACCCAGTGATGATATAGACTCATATCACAGTGTATATTGTATGGATTGTATAGAATATAGAATATATATGTATATCCAGGAAAACATAAAAGTTTCGAGGTTAAGGATCATTATGTTTTGATCTTTGTATCTCCAGTACCTACCAAATGCCCTACACACAGTAGATACTTAATAACTGTCGAATTGAATTTGAAGCAATTTTGTGCAGTTTGTGATGAATACTTTTGTGTCATCATTAATAAATATTTATTAAGCAACCACAAAAAAAGAATCATACCATAGAATCTCTATTGAAAGGCCCCTCATAGGTTATACAATCTAACCATTTTCTAAGAGAATTATAAATCCCCTCTATACCATGACCAACTGGTGTTAATCGAACCACTATTAAAATATCTTCAAATTTTGACCACTCTAAATGTTAGGTAGTTCTTCATACTTTTCTACCACCATCTTCAGTATTCCACCTTCATTCATACAAAAAAGAATACTTATACCTCAATTAGGAATTGAAATGGGCAATATAAAGGCCTCAGATATTATCTTATTAATTTTCTCAACATGGTATATTTGACACATAGTGTTTAATATTTTCTTTTTCATTCATTGTCATTCATTACAAGAAGTACTCTATCCTGAAGAAATCACTAAGCTTAGTTTAGAAATCCCTCAGAGGACAATCCAAACTGCACATTATAAGTCATAATATCACCAATGCCACATACCCCACTCATACCACCTGGGATGTTCTTTTATAATTCCCAGAAACACAATACATACTGGATGTAGTAACTCCAGTCTAATTTCTCAATTCAATGTCTCAAAAAGCCATAAAGAAATAGAGAAAGCACAGGTTTAGTAACCTTTCACCGGGGAGACACTGTGTCGAAGTGGAATGAGTATTGAATGTCAGGAAATGTATCTGCTCATCCCAGAGCTGTGACTGAGCTGTGTGAAGTCTCTTAACTTTTCTAGGTCTTAGTTTCCTCATCCTTAAAATAAAGGAGTTGGGGTGGAAGACTTCTAAGATCTTTTCCATCAACAAAGCTCAATATTCTATGATCACTTTTAGCTTAAATCTGATGCTCAGTTTTCCTGGTTTCCTTCAACATTCAGTTCAAACCCCACCTTCCCCAGGCATTGTTTCTTAATACCCACAACTGAGAATGCCTTTCCCTTTAACTCTGTATATATCTCGTATATGTCTTCCCCATTCAACTGTGAGATCCTTTCTTAGAGCAATGGGTTTTCCCTTTCTTTGTATCACCAGAACTAAGTAGAGTGCTTAGCACATAAGAGCCTAATAAAAACTGGTTAACCTTTCACCTGAACCTTCTTCCCCCAACCTTCCATCATTTTTCTTTCCCTTACTCAATACAAAACAAAGACTTTAGAAGGCTAAATTCCTCAAGCATAGTTAAGGACTTGAGTTGCTCTTTTTGTTTGTTTATTGTTTTGGTTTTGATCTTTGCCCTTCTTTATATCCTCTGCACTTAACACAGTGCCTGGTACTTAGTCCATTGATTAGCTAAAGTCATTCATTGATATGGTAATCAACACATGCCAAAAACTGAAGATAGATGGAGAAATGGAGAGAGTGCTGGATCTCCAGTCATGAAGACCTGAGTTCAAATCAGATTCAAGTCACTTAACCCTGTTTGCCTCAATTTCCTCATCTGTAAAAGGAGTGGGAGAAGGAGATGGCAAATCACTCCATTATCTTTGCTAAGAAAATCCCAAATGGGGTCATGAAGAATCAGATATAACTGAAACAATGGGACAACAACAAGCAAAATGTACCCAGAAGCACATATTCACCCTGTAAAAGGGATTTTAATAAAACTCTTAACAGGTGAGGCTTCTCAGTAGAACACCTGCCCTCACAGTACTACTAAATATTCATATGCCAGCCAAGTATGTCACAGTTCATTGAAAATCCATTAAAATAATTACCAGGTCATTAGTACAAACTTTTGAGTACAAGTTTCAAAACCTCACTTGATAAATAATTCACTTTGATTGGCCAGTTAGCTCTATTAGCATGCTCTGATTTGATATATAATACTGCCTCACTCGAATCTGATAATTTCTCTAGCACAGAATTTTCAGAGCCAAATATAGACCAACCTTTTTATTCCATAGATGATGGAGTTGAAAACCTAGAGCTGTAAAGTGACTGGCAAAAGATCTAGTAAATTCTGATGCCAGGATTGATTAAAAGCTTAGGTCACCTGATTGGATTCCTCACCCCCGGATCCTGAGTCTCTTGATTCCTCTCAGTATCACATTGCCTATCTGAGGTATTCTCCTAGGACCACTTTATTCCACAAAGATAAATTCTGTGTGAAAGACATCTATACTTAGTGTCTTCATTTCCTTTTATTTCACTCAATTCTAAACCCTCTGAAATTTTACTTCAGAGTTCATTATTCAATTAAAACTACCCTACTGCAAGTTATCTATTCCCCATTCAATTGTGAAATGGCCTTTTCCCTCATCCTTCCTAATATCTCAGTTGCATTCGATACTGTTGATCACCTGCTCCTCCTAGATATACTCTCCTTTAAGGTTCATGTGACTGTTTTCTCCTGGTTCTCCTCCAATCTAATGACCACCTGCTCCTCCCGGATGTACTCTCTACTAGGTTTTCATGACACCTTTCTCTCCGGGTTCTCCTCTACACTATCTCACTATATTTTCTCAATTTTTTTTTCAGTCTAGAAAATAATTCACTCTGTTGATTATCTGATATTTGTGGGGTTTTTTGCTTTTAAAGATACAGGTCATATAGACCATTCATGACTTCCCATCCTATGTGGCTCTCATTCCCATCCTTTGCAATAGGGGTACACCACATTTTAGGGCATTTCTTTCATGTTCTTAACTTTTCCATGCTTTTTTAAGTCAAATGAAAAAAGCCAAGAAAACTCAAGTTACTTTTAAAATGTTGGCCTGTTTCCTAAACTGACTTAAATGAACATTCCAATATCTGGACTAGTACATTAGCGGCTGGAAGCACCAACAGGAGTAAAAATGTACTTTTGATGCTCTCCATTTGTACTTCCAGCTGCTCAATAAGAGAATTGCTGACACAGGAGGCCCAACTTGAATAGAAATGGTAGAATATTGCAGAATCATGTCCTTGGGGACAGCTTATACTGTTATTTTGTTTTTCAAAGGAAGCTTTCAAATGTAAAAAGAAGTATCTAAGATGTTTAATGGGAAGTTTCAATATCATTAGCTTATTGCAGAGTAAAGAGGAGTAAAACCTGAAAATTGAACATGGATTACTTTTAAATAATTACAACTCACTTTTATGTACTGCTTTAAGGCTTACAAACATTCTGTGCATTTGCTAGGCCAATTAAAAAAAAAAAAAGCACCTTGTGCCTGAAACAAAATGTCAGGAAGGCAACATAGGATAGTAGAAAGAGACATGAATTAAAAGTAAGAAGACTTATTTGATTTGAATCCTAGCTCTGTTCTACTCTGCCTTTATGACCTTGGACAAGTCAATTAACCTCTATAGACCTCAGATTGCTATTTAATAAAAAAAGAGGTTTGGACCAAACAACCTCTAAGCTGGATTTCAGTTCTAAATTCTACATTCTATCTATTCCTTCAAACTAAGGTAGATAGTATACAAAATTTTACTAACCTCTGTATTCACAGTTGAGTCATAAGGACACAAATAATAAGAATATATGTACATGTATGTATATGTGTATATATGAGCATCATTTTTGTAATTTGTTAACGTTTAGTTAGTTTCATTTTATCTGATTCTTTGTGATCCCTTTTGGAGCTTTCTTGGCAGAGATACTAGAGTGGTTTGCCATTTCCTTCTCCAGATCCTTTTACAGATGAGGAAACCAAGACAAACAGGGTTAAGTGACTTGCCCAGGGTCACCCAGCTAATAAGTGTCTGAGGTCAGATTGAAGCCAGATCTTCCTAACTCCAGGCCTAGCACACCTACCTGCCCCTTTTTTGTAATATCCATACTGTAATTGAACTTAGAAACTTTTTCAGTGATGTTGTTGGATCACACTGCTTCTTCTAGATTATTCCTTTATTACCATGTCCGTAGCTATTACTGTTTTCATATTTCTCAAGTGATCAGATAATATGTTCAAGTTTCTAATCATACAATTAAATTAAATTGGCAGCCATAATGTCATGGCATCATAAAGAAAGACAGCCCCTGTCCTCAAGGAACTTATATTCAAATGGAGCAAAACAAATAAAAGCAAGGTGAGAGTATGTGTGGAAAGTGAGGAGTATACTCACAGGAACCTGGTGGTAAAAGCCAAAGGCCTGCAAGCTGGAAGCATACTCTGGTATGGCCATTTCCAGAACTGAGGACCTGGAAGAAACTCACCAATGGGAGAAGGGAAACAGCAGAGCAGAGGGACAATCCAGGGTGAGAAGTACCTAAGGGAAGTTCCTTAGTGAGAAATCAGCTTATGGAGTCAAAGGAGAGTCAGAAACACAGCTGGTAGGGGAATGAAGCATGACTGATCCCTGGTCCCCAAAATGGAGGCCCCTAGAAGAAACTCAGCAATGAGAGAAGGGTTAGGGTTGAAAAGGATGGACGTCAGGGAATGATGAGGTGAGGATGAAGAATGGAAGGTGTTTAGAATAACTGGGATGGGGCAAGTAGAAGGGGATGAGAATTTGTTCACCAGTACAGAGTAAATCCAAGAGGAGTATCCATAGGTGGAGAGAGGCCTGTAGAAGGAAGCACAAGATTAGACTAAACAGTCTAATAGGTCTTTCCTAGAGGTTTAATCTCCTAGGATGTGATGCTATTGCTGGTGCATCTTGTGTGATTCCAAATTAGAAATGACTTTAGATTCAACAAGACTATTACAGATATGGCCATACCTTTGATCTTGCCAGCACCTTCTTGCCAACACTAAGAAGCATTCCACTTTCTTGCTCATGAACTAGGAAACTGCTATTTATCATAATTTTTCATCCTTACATCTTTCCATATGCCTCATGATTTCCTTAACTGTGTTCCTTGTTCTCATCATGATTTCCATCCCCTTCACTCTTTCCTCTAGAAAAATAAATAAATAAATCCAGAACATTTTCAGAGAGTTCCTCCTTCTCCCTTCTTCATGTCACATCCCTCAGACATATTCCCCCACCAATTCTTTTTCACTCTAGTCTCAGATAAAGAAGTCATGCCTCTGTAAGTACTTTTGATCCCATCCCCTCTACACTCATCCTCACTCTCTCTCTTATCTTCTGCCTTAATCTATTGACTCCTTCCCTGATGTCTATAAACATGTCTATGTCTCCTTTGTCTTTAAAAACAGAACAAAACACTGCACCTGATCCCCTATAGCCTTTATTTTTTATCTCCTCTCCCATTTGTGTATAAACTCCTCATGAAAAAATGTCTAGACTGAGACTCTCCATTTCCTTTCTTCTCAGTTCTAAACCCTCTGCAGTCTGACTTTTGACTCCATCATTCATCTAAAACTACCCTCTCTCTAGTTACCTATCCAAATCTAAGGACCTTTTCTCAGTCCTTGTCCTTCTTTATCTCTTAGTGACATATGGCCCTGCACATCACCTACCCTCCCTAGATACACTTTCCTCTAAGTTTTCATGAGACTATGCTCTCCTGGTTCTACTCAAATCTAATTGTCCCTTCTTAGTCTCTTTTGCTTAATCTCTATCTGCATCATGCCCACTAACCCTAGGTGTTCTCCTAGGATCTGGTTTGGGTTCTTTTCTCTTTTCTTATAATCTCTTAATATTTTTACACTGTGATGGCATCAACTCTTTAGGAGTTCCATCATCATTTCTGTGCAGATGATTCCCAGATCTATGTTTCTAGCCCTAGTTTCTCTCTTAAGCTCCAGTTTTGTGTCAACAAATGTAGTTTAGACATTGGATGTCCTTAAAGATTCCCAAATTCATCATATCCAAAATAAAACTCATTTTATTTTCCCTGAAATTCTCTCCCCTTTTGAATTTCCTTGTTACTATTGACAGCACCAACATTCTTCTAGTCACCCAGTCTCACAATCTCAGTGTCATCCTTGATTCCTCAATCTAATTATAAACCCCACATTTTGTTGTTTCAAACTCCTCGTGACCTCATGTTGGGTTTTTCTTGGCAAAGATACAGGAGTGGTTTGTCTTTTCCTTTTCCAGAAGAGAAAACTGAGGCAGAATTAAGTGACTTGCCCAGGGTCACACAGTAGTAAGTGTCTGAGGCTAGATTGAACTCAGTTCTTCCTGACTCCACACCCAGTGCCCTATCCACCAAGTCTTATTGATTCTATCTTCATAGCATGTCTTCTATATACCTCCCTTCTCTTCACTCACACAAATGCCACCTACTGCAGTTCTCCACCTCTCACCTGGATTATTATAATAAACTTCTAACTAGTCTTCCTGCTTCATATCCCTTCTCACTCCAATTCACATTTTACTCTTTTGTCAAAGTGGGTTTTCCAAAGTATAGATCTGATCATAGAAAGCAATGAGCTCTTGACTTCCTTTTACCTCATTGGAATTTAAAGCTCTTCATAATTTGGACTCTTCCTAACTTTCTAGTCTTTTAATATTTTTCTCATCTTTTTGCACTGTATGATCCATACTAGAATACTCTGACTTTTCTGCTGGTCTTCTCCCAAGCCTAAGAGTGCCCTCTCCCATTAATTCTGCCTTATAGTTTCCCTGACTTTCTTCAATACTCAACTCAGGTCCCCTCTTCTGCACAAAGCCTTTCCCAATCCTTACAGTGACTATTTCCGTCCCCTCTTTCCATGAATTCTGTATGTATCTTATGTGTACTGACAATATCTGAACCCCAATAAGGGTCAAAGACTGAACTAATCAATCAGACTATTTTGCTTTGCTCTAAAAATTCCCTTTTCTGTGTCAACATCTTCAAAGACCAGATAAGGCTGTGGGTGCTCTCTTATCTTTCCTATAGGTGTGTGCTGTGTGGGGAAGGCACAATTGCCTTGTAAACGTATGGAGACCATAAATCTGAGGGACACAGACATGCTGGGATGGTCCTAAAACATATAAAAACTTTCTCATTCTTGTATCACTCAGTCAGAACTTATGTTTTGGCTCTATACAGCATGAATCTGCTAGCTTTAAGGTAATAAATGTTATAAATATATATCACCTAGGCTGTTTGCCTCCTTAAGCAAAACTTTCAGGTTGACAGTACCTTGTTATTCAGATGCACATAATCCAACAGTTACTCAGAACAATAATGCATTATTTTACACTACTGTGAGCTATAATGTAGATGAAAGGCTTTAGATAGACATGTTTTCTTGAATGGCATACCTACTGTCATGATAGTGTGCTTTCATATGCAAACTTAAAATCCTCCACCTCCAGTTAAGTTACCACTTCCCTATTTCTCTTAAGTTTCCCTTTTAATCAATCTATCCTTCTAGAAATCTTTACATTTATTTAAATAGCTCACAATTCTAATCCACTATAGAAAATCATTCTGTAGCTCATCGGTAATTTTAAAGACTCAAAGGAAAGCATTTGGAAGATCTTTTAGAAAGAAAATCTTTCTAAAGGGGAGTTTACCATTTGGTTGGAATTGTCCCAGATAAAGAGCCAAATATAAGTGTCTTTGCAGATGCAGTTTTCTCTGTCTCAAATGCTATTTAACTGATGTGTGGGTGGCTGATGGCTGCACATTTAGAGAGGGGAAAAAAGTTTTGATAGAGAGAGATTGTTCCTCATCTATTTTTTTCAAAATTTGAGAATGCCAGAATTTGAGAGTAAAAACAGGTTGAATTAATTCAGAGAAGAAAGATTTAGAAGGTGAGATATTCTGCCATCTTGTGCCATGGCTAAATATATACATATTTACTTTTTAAAAATATTTCAGTATGCTTTGTACGATAAGATGAATAAAAAACTACTATTCTTGGTACATTATAGTTAAAGTTGAGACAAATAGTTGTTTTTAAATGAAAAAGTACATAATTTTAAAAACATTTTGTGGTTTGGGGAACCATTATTGATCATTTTTACACCTAGTCTGTTCAGAATTTGGAATACCTTTAGATTAGGCATTCAGAGTTTTGCTTTAATTGTAATGTGGACTGAAGAAAGGCTTTTGGTTGTGTTCTGTGTATGTGTTTAAGAAAAAAAATTATGGTGGCTAGGTGGCACAGTGAGTAAGAGCGCTGGCCTCGGAATTGGGATGACCTGAGATCGAGTCCAGCCTCAGAAAATGAGCACCCACACATAAATAATGACTAGCCGTGTAACCTTGAGCAAGTTGCTTAACCCCAATTGCTTTAAAAAAAAAAAAAGAAAAGAAAAAAAATTAGATAATTTTCTTAGATGTTTACTTGCCCTATAACTTGAAACTATATACAAAAAGATGGTGTAAAATCATGGAATATTCTCATTGACATTTACATGACCTCTCTCAAGTTCCCTATCTGAAATAGAAAGAGAGGAACACTAAGAAAATCCTAATTCCTCCCCTTCCTTCAGCTACATAAAGCCAAAGCAGAGCTCGTGACAATTATGAACAAAAATAGCAGCCAAGTTTCATATGCTCAATAACCAATATGGGTTTTACTCAGCCTTTTTTAAAAGTTTGCTCAAGAGAGAAACAAATCCATAAAGTGATCACACTGCTTATTATGAAACTGCCAGATATACCCTGAAAACAATGAAATTGCCTTAGTATTTTGAGCCCACGGTTTTGTGATTGACATTAAGGGTCAATGCATGCATTTTGGATGCATCTCTGGAAGCAAGCCAATAATCAGCAAAAATCACTAAACTACCTGTGTAGGCCTAGAGTCAATGTTCCCTTGCTTGCTTTGTCTAAGGTATATGTAAATGGTAACTAAAAACTAATTAAGCAATCACGTCAGTAAACCAAAAACACAGAAATAGAAATGCAAAAGCTGTTTTTGTGGGAGAGATATGAAAAATGATGAACATGTGAGAGAAATAAAACTTAAGAAGAAAAATTAAGTTCATTTAGAATTGTTGAAATGACAAAAAAAAAACTCAACAAAATAAATTTTATTTTTATCCCTTTTTCTATCTGACATTTTCAGCTGAGCTAGAATAAAGTTGTAAGGACAGAGATACACTTTATTTTTTTAAATGAAGAGATTCAAATTCCACTGTGACACAATTTATCATCCTTTAAGAAGAAGTAAAAATAAATAAATAAATTGAAAACCAGGGCAACAGGTAGGTGTCTATTTTTATTCCCAGTCCTAATACTTAAATTTTAAGCATTGTTTACAGCTGGTGAGATGAAGGTTAGCCTTGATTTTTGCCAAGATACCAAGTCAACTTAGCATATGCTGAATTCCAGAAGGCAAAGAGTCTTCTTCCCTGAAGCAATTTCTGATTTAGAAGAAAATGAGATCTCAGGTGTATTTTTAGCATCTGGAAACCTTAAATATTCATTTATTCAGTTTTGACTTTTTGGATCCTTTGAGTTGCTATATTTTTGTGCACAGTTTGCAATATCACTCTGTGAAATATATTAACTTATAACAATTGCATTTCCACTCCACTCCTTCCCGCCATTTCCCTTGTAAACCTTACTAGCATGGCTTTGCTAGAGGCACAAATCTATCAGCATTTGTAGTCCTTGCATATCCGTGATAGACATCAACTGCCAGGCACTGCAGTGATGAGAGATGCGTTTTCATCAAAAACTATTTTGCGAAAGCAATGACAGACTGGATAGGACTCCATCTGCCTGCCCTGGTGTGGAATACATGGGTCCAATTTTTTTTCCAGAAGTAGCTTTATTTCTAGCTTCCAAATACCTCTTCAGTCTGCTAGGCTATTTTCTTGCTGTCAGTCCATAGGGCATTCACATCCACATTGGAGCAAGTTGTTCATCACCAATCCAGGGAACTGATGATGTTTCTTGAACAAAATTATTGTTACTCTCTATTTTGATACCTCCTCCCACACCTTTGATATTCACCTGTTTTTTTTTTTTCTTCTCATTCTCCTAGCTTTCCTCCTAGGGACTTTTATGCAACCCAGGTATCATATGCTATCTTTATAATGTTTTGCTTTATATTTACTACAAAATGCAGGCTCCTTGTTGAAAGGAAAATCCATCATATCAAAAAACTGACCAGGATGAATAATCACCTCAACAATAACTAGCTATAATAATACATATGGTAAAATACTTATATATAATACATATAACAATAATGTGTAATATAGTGCTTTACACTTTGCAAGGTACGCAAATAGGTCATTTGATTCTCACAGCAATTCTGTGAGGTAGGTACTATTATTTTTTCCACTTTACAGATGAGGAAATTGCCAAAAAGAGGTTAAGAGAGTTGTCCCAAGTTACACAGCAAGTGTGTGAGGTAGGATTTGAACTCAGGTCTTTCTGACTCCAACTCCAGCATTGTATCCACTATACCACTTAACTACCTCTGCGTAATGACTCCAACAACTCAATTCAATTTGATCTGATAAATATCTATTGACTAACTGTTCTGTTTAGCATGCCAAAAATATTAAGGCATTTCTCTAGGACTATAGTGTTTTTAAGTTTGAAAAGGAGTGGGGTGGGGCATGGAAAGCAAACATTTATTAAGCACAATTTTTTTCTTGGATTGGCTTTTATTTGAGTATTACACAATGATAGAAGCCACTTTGTCTCCAAAATAATCATATTACAGGAAAAATATCAGTAAAGTTGCACAGAGAAAGCTGACCAACTGGATCTTACTGCTTAAAATACACATATTCACATATTCACACACCCAACAAGTGACAATATACCAGACACACTTGTATACATGCAAACACACATAAATATGCCCACATTTGGTTGATCTAACTGTAGCACCAAACCCAACTCAAATCTTTTGTCCTCATTCACCAGGAAAATCAAGATCTCTACCTATGGGAGATAAAAGGAAGTGGGTAAGTTTAATAGGTTCAACCTCCTTCCCTTTTCCCCCATAACTCCCACTCTGTCTTCAACCAACTCACCCTTCAGAATGTAGAGGGCGCTGAAACCTTGACCATATCTGGTCACTGTTGATTAATCAAGCCCAGTTACACCATTTGATTTTTTTTCTTACATCTCAGGGTTGGAGACATCAAGAGTAAATTCTCGCTCTAGTACCCTACTATAATCTAAGGAGAAAAATCTAAGGAGACCACAATGCATTCCAATGTCCTGTTTGACTGAAACAGGATCCACTAAAACCTGCTTGATACTCAGACATTTTACTGAGTTGCTTTGGGGAAAAAAAGATGAAAAGGAAATGGCTCTTTCATCTATACACTTGCTCAGCTGTGATCAAGCCCTTTCCAAGGGTGGTAGGAGCTCCACCCAGAGGATTCTGCCAACTCTCCTGGAAATTCCAGGTAAAGTCAGATGTCTGGGCAACAACCAGGCCAAGGTTGCTGTTGACAATGCAATCTCAACCTCTGCTCATTACTCAAGGCCTGCTTTCTGTGCTCATAAGCATCAGCACCACACCTTGGGGCCTGTGAGCCAAGGACCAAGAGCAGCAGGGGGAGCACAGGAAGGTGACAGGAGCTGAGCAAATAATGCTTATGCAGACATATCTAGAGCAGGATTCCACTTACTGGAAACAACACAGACCTCCAGGGCTTAATGCAGTAATGTGCAAATTGCAGCAATGGGTAGAATAAATCTCTCTATCAGCAAAGTTTCTTTGGCTGCCATTGAGGGCTCTGATGAACACCCCCAGGCATACAAGAATTGCCTAGGGATTTTGCTCACTAAACAGGTAAATGCTTACAATAAGCTCCCGTGGGAGAGCCAAAATTTTCCCCAAACATTTTGGTTAAGATGTGCACAATGGCTGCTTCAAAGTGCATTTACAAAAGCATGGGACTTTTGGTACCCATGGCTGAAGCACAATGAAACAGACACATACAAGTCATTCAAAAAGTCAGTATATTTTTATTTTCACCTTGTTCAAGATTGGTTTTGGTTTTATTAAATATAGTCAGGGGTGCTTGCTCATTCCTGCAGCCTTTTTTCTCACCTTTTCCTCCATAATGTTAATGATCTAATCTGAATATCATTTGAGAACAGGGGTGAAAAAAGGCAAATCCTTCTTCATATGGACAAAAGTAGGTCAGAAAATGTTCATTTCAGGCTTTGGTTTGCCTTATCTGCTAAGATTATTTTTAACAAAACTTTCTGTTTACCTGATTCAAACTTCAGTAATAATGATCTGAGAGGTCAGCAGATCTGCCACTCCTTGAGAAGTTAATCACTCAGACCTGACATGGGCACTTGGCCATACATAGGTCAGGCTAGCACAGTACTGCCAATTAACAACAAAAAGGGTGGGGGGGACAAATAATCCCAAACAATTCAGTTATTTCTTCCAAGTGGTCAACTTAAAAAAATGGATCGGGGTGCCTAGGAGGCCCTGAGTTTAAATCCGACCTCAGACACTTAACACTTACTAGCCATGTGACGTTGGGAAAGTTATTTAATCCCAAAATGCCCTGCCATGCACCCTCCAGAAAAAAAAATGGATCTTGGGATCCAAGGGAAAATACTACTTAAGGAACAGGCTGAAGGGCTGGGGTTGACCCTTTCCAGGGGCCACTCAGCCTGCTTTGTTCATTTCTTTTGCATATTGGTGAAGTATGAAGGCACAAAGGCCATGTACTGGGGCAAAGCAAAGAAGATGCAAATATGAGGTTGGTGGAAGGGATGTTAATCAGCACCTTAGTAAAGGTGCTTACTAATAATGGAGGCAATGTCCTACTCTCCCTAGAGCAGATGCAAACCCCTCTACCCCACCACAGCACTCCCACATGTAAAAGTTTACAGCTCCCTCCATGTCCTCCCCAGCATTCCAAATTTAAGCTTTACCTGGACCTTCCAATCTCCCTAGCTTCTCTCTAGCTCAGGTGCAGCCATGATCCGCAGGAGCCTGAACCAGAAAGGGCATCCCTGCAACCTTTCCCTTATTAAAAACTAACACTTCTGTTGCCCACTCAGGAACATTCATGTTTTTAGCTTAGTTTGTATGTGGTTTTGTTTTGAAGAAAGAATACTAGCTGAACACTTTCAAGATAATCTAGGAAAGAGGCTTCAACTTATTGTCCCAAGGGGACAATTGGCACTGATCATTCATTTATGAAAGTTTGATTGCATAAATCCCACATACATCCCAGACAAATGCTTTCCCCATTCCACTACCCTCCAATAACACAACCCCCCAATAACACAACCTTTACAAACAGTGATCAAATTCCTGCTCTGTAACTACTGAAAACCTGGAGCCAAGGTCCACGTGGGGCCCAAGCCAGGGTGTTTTCTTTATAATTTTCCCAGTGGTAGAACCCTGTTGCCTATTTAAAAACTGGGATGTAATGGAACCAAAATCAAAGAGCAGATCCAACTCCATCCCAAGAATAAAGGCAGGGTCCCATCCTGGCCCTTCGAGCAACTTTTTCTAAATGCACACCACCTGACATTGGCAAGCAGGTGAGATGTGATTATAAAAAGCTCAGAAGGGAGGAGGAAGGGGAAGTAGAACTCCTTACTCTACTTCTTCCTAATTCTTCCTTAGAATTGCACCCTCTCCCTCCATCCATACTGGCTTCTGCAGGAGACAAGCAATCCTACTTCCAAATACATTTGGGCAAGAGAGAACAGAAGTACCAAAAGAAGAAAAAGCAGCAGCACTTTCTTTACCAACCAATTAAAGGTTCCCCTCTTGGCTCACTCTCCCTTCCCCTCCCCCTGTTGCTTTTCTGTGGAGGCTGGCCTGCTCCACCTGGGTGAGCTGTTACTCTGCTGGTCAGGGGATTCTGGCTCATTAATCATATTCAACAAGAGGCATGCTGGCTAGTGGGACAAGTAGAAGTGACCATGCTCCTGTGCTTGTCCCTCAAAAAGGTGGTAGAGAGCCTCTTCCTCATTCCTAGGAGGCCTCCCTCAGCAGCTATTACAGAAGTTCAGGGAGCTGTCCAGTGTATCATCAAGTTGCCCTGTTGAGTTCTTCAAGGTTGTCCTCATGGTGGCTGGTTGCAGACACACACCTCAATGCCAGAGTTTCCAGTGAAACTTTGGTACCCCCCAGGTGTCTTGTCTTCACTATGAGGAAAGGCACTGCTGTGCTTCAAGCTCAGCAACCCCTCCTTACACTCTCACTAGGAAAGACCCTAAGCTGCCTGGCTCCATGCTTCCACCAGCAACATGGAAGACTCAGAATCTTCCTTTGATCGTCACAACCCTGAGAGATAGGTGCTATTTTTATCCCCATTTAATAGTGAAGGAAATTTATTAAAAATTAAAAATTTAATTCCTATGTTTCAATATATTATCCTGAAATAGTTGAAGAGAGGTCGTCTTAGTCTCAATATTGCTCAGATATTCTCTTTTCAGCTGTATCATTATCAATTAAAGATGACCTTGGTTTATGAGCAATAGGCTAACATATTCCTACCCACTTCAGTCTCCATGGGTATCAACTTGTTCTTCTCTTTCCTCTCTCATTTGCAGTCCAGTGCTTTCTCTTTGAAATTATTGACTAACATTTTAAAAAGTGCTTTGACAAACCTAATACATTTTTTTTGGTCTATAACTATAATGGTAGTGCAGAATATGTCCTCTGCCATTACAAATCGACTATATAGTACACAACTATATGGGGGATTGAGGAGGGGAAATAAATTTCAAATGCAGATGAGTTATAAAAATCTAATTAAGGGGTGGCTAGGTTGTACAGTGAATAGAGCACTAACCCTGAAGTCAGGAGGACCTGAGTTCAAATCCGGCCTCAGACACTTAACACAAAAACTAGCCGTGTGACCTTGGGCAAGTCACTTAACCCCAACTGCCCTCCAAAAAGCAAAAAAAAAATCTAATTAAAATATTTACATACTACATATATGTGCTGATTAAAGTACTTAACTGACATATGTATATATACTGTGTGTATATATACCATGTCAAAATATACAAATACACATGTGTACATTGTGTGTATATAAACACACAAAGAGTGACATATATACTTGCATTATATACACATAGCACATATGTGTATTAGTAGGTAAGTATGTCTATTTATATATGTAGCTAATGGTATCTGTATATACATGTAGTATGCACATATATATATATTTTACACATATACATATGTTGTATATATATACAATCTTAACCCACATCCTAAACATCTCTTTAAAATTATGATTTCTCTGAAGATGGGGACTCTATATGATAGCTACCTTGACATCTGGTACAATAATTTCCATGTTACTGCAACTGGATAAATGTCTACAGAAGGAGATGGCAAATTAAAGTCCAGGGGCTAAATCTAGCCTGTTGCCTCTTTTTGTACAGCCACACTACCAACTAAAATGATTATTACACCTTTTAAAATGTAAAAGAGACATAGTTTGTTGACCCTTGGTTGATAGAATTTTTAAGGAGTATTTGTCTATAAGGACTTATTAAACTTTACACACACACACACACACACACACACACACACACACACACACACCTCTTTTGTTCCTTGGAGATTGTGTGATTGAGGGTATGCACAACAAAAAATGCCCAAACTTTGCATTCAGAACCAAAGCTATAGTGAAGTTACTCAATGCAACACAGATAAGACCTGCCAGAAACACCTTGGATTCATTATACATTTGATTTTTAATTAATTTTTGGTTGTTGCATTTTCAAAAATCTCTTAAAATTGCCCAATTCTTCACAACCCCTTATGGAGTAGCAACCCACAGTTTAAGAAGAGCTAGCTCTACATTAGCATTTCCCAAACTGATTTTTTCTGTAAATACTAATAAAAGTAAACTGAATTTGTATTGCCCATTATGGTTACAAATCACTTTGCATACGCTAATTTACAGTTTATGAAAAAGAACTTCTTATTAAATAATAATGCATGTGATCAAGTGAGGTATAGAATCCATTGAAGGCTGTAAAAATAGGACAATTAGCCAGCTGCCTTTATTGTTGTTATTTTGTCCTTCATTCTCAAAGAGGACTATGACATTGGAGGTGATGCCATGACATACTAGTGAATTGTTGGGCAACACCTGTATTGTGTGGTCATATAATAATTATACTTTAAGGGAACAAATTGGATAGACTTAAATGATCGATAAAGATCTTCTTCAGTGTTATCATCATGGACAGGGTATCTAATCAAGACATACTATATTGGTTACATGCAACGCTGTAAATATGACATTTGACAAAGGATTTTACTGATGTATAACTTTCAGAATGAAAAAGAAAATCAAAGATTAGTGAAAAAAATACCATTTCATTTCACATTTCTTTCTTCTCTATTCACATAAGCACATAAGGATATTTATCAGTATTACATATCCAATTACAATAACATAACAATCATCATCATATACATTAGGTATGCTCAAATTTTTTGCATTGGGAGCAGACTTCATTATAAATTAAAATTCTTCAGTACTATTGCTGTTATTTAAATGATTTCAATATTTGATGCTACTACTGCCAAAATAAGACTTTTTTTCACAAATCTTATATTTCATGTTATTTTTATTATAAGTATAGCAGTTCAAACAACTTAATAAACTTGTAATTGATTTCTACTAATGATTATTTTATAATTTGGAACATTATTAAATGACTTAGTTACCCTCTAGCGGATGCTTCACAACAATGTTCATTTCATAAATTAAGATTTCTGAGGATTGCTTCAATTTATCATATTTTTGCTTTAATAATTCAAAAAATATTTTAAGTCAACTAAGCAAAAAGAATTTATTGAGCATTTACTACATTCTAGGTACTGGGAATAAGATGATTACATTAACAAAGATGGAGACAACATGTAAATAGATAGATATAAAAAGTAGATGGAAGACATTCTTAGAGAGGAAAGCAATAACAACTGGGAATAAGGAGCAGGGGTTCAGGAAAGGCCTCCTTGCAGAAGAAGAGATTTAAGGGGAGTCTTGAAGGAAGATGAATCTTGAAGATAAAAATGAAAGATAAAAAAACTAAAAGACAGAACTCAGTGACAGAACAATCTCAGAAAGCAGAATTCTCAATGTGAAGAATAAAAGATATAGTGACATGTTAGATATATGGCAAATAGGCCACTGTGGCAGGAGCATGGAAGGAGTAAAAGACAGTGAAATACAAAAAGACTGGAAAAATATGAAGATGCCATATTATTAGGAACTCTAAATGCCAAAAGAGTTTATATTTGACCATAGAGGTTATACTTATATTTTATAATTACTTCATAATGAATACTTATAGCACATAATATATCCACACTATATATTAATTGCAATTTTGCATTATATTGATTATATTATGAATATTATATATTCAAAATATATTTATTATGATTATATTTCTATACTACCCTGGAGACGTCAAACTCACTTCTCCCTGGCTGCATGCACCAGCAAAACTTCCCAGTGCCACAAAACCTAATTAAAATGAGGAAATGTTTAACAAAATAAATAAAAATACAAGAAAACAAAGATAATGATAATTTGTCATTTTCCAAGTCAATATGTGGCCAGCAGAGAACAGTTTCTATTTGAGTTTGACACCAATGTCCTAGAAGAAATACTACAGCCTATTCAATAGGAGGGTCAGGGGTGGGGAACCTGCAGACCCAAGACCACATGTGGCTTTCTAGGTTAAGTGCAGTCCTTTCATTGAATCCATTCTTCACAGAACTAATCCCCTTCATAAAAGGATTTGTTTTTGGACTCAGTCAAAAGGCCATACACAAGGACCTATAAGACCACATGTGGCCTTGAGGCCTCAGGTTAGCAATTAACATATCTCATGTGAGGGTTTCTCCTTTTTCAGAACTGCTCATCCACCCTTGGTGTCCTCCTGATGCATTCAACTCTTCCCTGTGGCTCCAGGAAGAAGTAGCATGTGTGGAAGCCACATGTTGATGTAACTTTCTAGGCAGAGAAGCTAAACCAGGTTGATGGTAAACAATAGGAGTCAAGTCCAACAATGAGTTAGGATAATAGCTACAGAATGGGCAGATGAGAACATTTGTTCCAATGGCCATGGTGGCAGCTGAAGAAGGCATTGTGCTGCACTTATAACATGGTCAGACATTGATGATGCCAAGGTCATGCACTGCATCCTAGGCCTCTCTAGGCATCTTGACTTTTGTCTTGCCACTAGACATTAATGATTCTGGAAGAGAGAGTGAGGTTGATAACTTTGTGCAACTCTGCCTCACTTAAATCTAATTCATTCACAAATCAAGCCATCACTTCAATATGTCATTGTTCCTCTTCAAAAATGAAGGATGAACAACAGCATCACACCTTTATAATATTGTCATTCCTGTGGAACTAATTTTCTGTGGTTCAAGAACTGAGCTAGTCACTGAAGCTACAAATATGAAAATGAATTTACCCCTGTCTCCCAAGAACTTACATTCTGCATGGGAATAAAATATAAACATGTGGAAGTATATAATATGAAGTAGAGTGAATACTGTGACAGAGGTGTGGGGGAAGGGTTGAGTCAGGCAAAAGTTAGGGGGAAAGTTTGGGAGGGTTCAGAGTGTTACAATTGAGTTTTTACGGAAGGTCTCATAGAAGAGATGGGACCTGAGCTGGGTCTTGAAGGAATGTAAGGATTGTGAAAGGTGGAGATGAATGTGAAAAGGAGTCCACCAATGTATAGCATGAAAGGGGTAGATGGAATGTAATATTTAAAGAACAACACACATACTTCCTTTTCACTGAAACATGGGGTATATGGAAATGAGTGATATAAAATGAAACTGGGAAAATAAATTGGAGATAATATCAAATGTCTCTTTATATAATTCTTTGAAAATAGGCTTAAGGATATTTGTTTTATTGTCAGAATCTTGGTTAATATCTTTGTTTCTTATTCAACCATATTCGATTTTACCTAATTTATCTATAATGTGTATTGGAACAATAAACATGTAGAATTTTTAAAATTAGTATAAATAGACATGGATAAATTTACACTTATATTCTGTCAAAACAAGCAAAATCCACTTATCAGGGGGAAACAATAAGCGTGTATTAAGCACCTAGTAAGTGTTAGGCACTGTGCTAAGTGATTTACAAATATTATGTCATTTGATCCTCCCAACAATTCTGAAGGATGGTGCCATTATCATTTTATAATGGAAGAAACTGAGGTAGACAGGGGTTTAATGTCTTGCCTAAATTCACACAGGTATTAAATGTCTGAGGCTAGATTTGAACTCAGGTCTTCCTGACTCTAGTCCCCATGCTCTATCTTCTGTGCCGTTTAGCTGCACCCAGAGTACCTTTGATTAAGTGTCACACATTATTGGGTGGATTCACTAAATTATTCTGGACTAATAAGAAACCAGAACAATATTTACTTGCTTAAATTTTACTCACCTCTGTTCTTCACATCAGCTGAATTCTGTTCATGGTGCATGATGAGAAAACAGCCAAGTGGAAAAGTCTGCTTCTTGTGTGTCTTTTATTATTTTTTTCCTTTGCAAAATCCCTTTTCTTGGAAGAATAATGGAATTAGGAGGCAGAATCAAGATGGAGGAGTAGAAACAGCACTTCTGTGCAGCGCCGGCTCCCAACATTTCCAGTTTATGTAAAATGGGACTTTGAATAAACTTTGGAGCTACAGAACCCAAAAAACGACAACACAGAGAAGCTAACCTCCTGCTGAGGACAACGTAGCAGCCAGGCAGGGAGCGGCCAGCACAGGGCTTTGGGAGCCGACCCCAGCCCCTTGTGAGCCAGAGGTTTTAGCCCCAGGGTGGCCTGACCAGCAGCTGGCTGTAGGGACTCCAGAATACAGGCAGATGCGGCCATTTCCAGGATTATCAACACATAGATGCCAAGGACAAAGTGAGAGGTCAGTGCAGTATGGAGTTTGGGACCAGTAGTTGGGAGTGCCTGGCTTTTGCCCCCAGGGCAAGAAGGCACTGATGCCTAGGCTCAGCCCTGGCCACATTGCAGCTTCAGCTCCTGGCCTGCAGACTGTGGGTTGACCAGGCAATCAGTCTGGCGGTAAGCACTCTTGCTTTAACCTGCTTGGATCTGGATTATGGTCTGGGGTGGAGGTCTTGGGGTGTGTGACCAGCTTGCCAGAGCTTGTGGAAGCTTCAGAGAGGGCACCCAACTAATACCTCCAGCAGCTGAGAAAACCCCAGCATTTGGAACAGAAGCTCCCCTGTCTGGTGGCAGAGTCCTACTGTGGCAAAAAAGCCTGGGGGTCAAGTGACTGAGTGGTAACATGAGTAGGCAAAGGAAGCAAAATAAACAGAGTACCCCAACTTTACACTCCTACTTTGGTGACAAAAAGGATCAAAGCGTGGAACAGGAGGAAAACAGTGAAGTCAGAAATCCTGCACCAAAATCTTCCAAGACAATACAAACTGGTTACAGGCCATAGAGGACCTTAAGAAACAGATAAGAGAAGTAGAGGAAAAATTGGGAGAGAAATGAGAATGATGCAAGAAAAGTATGAAATGACAGTCAACAGCCTGACTGAGGAAAAATAACACCTTAAAAAATAGACGAACTCAAATGGCAAAAGAGGCTCAAAAAAGCAATGAGAAGGAGAATGCCTTAAAAAACCGAATTTGCCATATGGAAAAAGAATCTCAAAAGCTCACTGAGGAGAATCACTCCTTCAGAATTAGACTAGAGCAAATGGAAGCTAGTGACTTTATGAGAAAGATGCTGTTAAAGAGACCCAAACAAATGAAAGAATAGAAGGCAATGTGAAATATTTCATGGGAAAAAACACTGACCTGGAAAATAGATCCAGGAGAAATAATTTAAAAATTATTGGACTACCTGAAAGCCATGATCAAAGAAAGAACCTAGAAATCATCCTTCAAGAAATTCTCGACAAATTACCCTGATGTTTTAGAACCAGAAGGCAAAATAGAGGTTGAAAGAATCCACCAATCACCTCCTGAAAAAGATCCCAAAATGATAACTCCTAGGAATTTCATGGCCAGGTTCCAGAATTTCCAGATCAAGGAGAGAATATTACAAGTAGCCAGGAAGAAACAATTTGAATATTGTGGAAACACAATCAGGATAGCACAGGATCTTGCAGCTTCTACACTGAGGGACTGAAGGGCTTGGAATATGATATTCCAGAGGGTAAAGGAGCTGGGATTAAAACCAAGAATCACCTACCCAGCAAAACTGAGTATCATGTTTCAGGGGAAAATATGGTCATTAAGTGGAACAGAGGACTTTCAAGGATTCTTGATGAAAAAACCAGAGTTGAATAGAAAATCTGACATTCATATACAAGAAGCAAGAGAAGCTTGAGAAGGTAATCAGGGAAAAGAAATCATAAGGAACTTATCAAAGTTGAACTATTTACATTCCTACATGGAAAAATGATAATTATAACTGATGAAAGTTTTCTCAGTATGAAAATAGTTGAAAAAGAGTACATGGGCATATGAATACATATGTGAATGTTTGTGTATATGTTTACAGGTATACATAGATAGAGAGCACAGGTCGAATTTGATAGGAAGGGGTGATACTTAAAAGATGAAATTAAGAGGTGAGAGAGGAACATAATGAGAGGAGATAGGGAGAGGCAGAATGGGGTAAACTATCTTATATAGAAGTGGCAAGGGAAAATGGTTACAATGGAGGGGAAGAACAGGAAGGCAAAAAGGCAAAACCTTATTCTCATTGAATTTGGCTCAGGGGGAGAATGACATACATACTGAATAGGATATATCACCCTACAGGAGAATAGGGGGTAAGGGGATGAGAGGGGGCATGATGGAAGGGAGAGCAAGCTGGGGGGGGGGAGTTGGAAGCACCCACTTTTGAAATGGGACAGGAACACATGGGACAGGAACAAAGTAGAGAACAGAACAAATGGGAGGTGGGATAGGAGGGAGGGAAATATAGTCAGTCTTTTATAATATATCTACTATGGTAATGTTTTGCATAGCTACACATGTACAACATATCCTGAATTGCTTATCTTCCCAGTAAGGGTGGGTGACAAGGGAGGAAGGGAATGAATCTGGAATTCAAAGTTTTAAAATCAAATGTTTAAAATGTATAAATACTATTATTAATACTATTTTACATATAATTGGGAAATAAGATATACAGGCATTGGGGCATAGATATTCACTATATCCTACTAGAAAAGTCGAAGGGGGTATGGGAGAAGATATGTGAGAGAGCAGATTGGTGGAGGGGATATCCTGTGGGACTGCTATTCTGGGGTGGTGAGTAGGGGAAAAACAGGGAAAAAACTGTAACTCAAAATCTGGCGGAAATGAATGATGTAAACCAGAAGTTAATAAAGCATTTTGGAAAAAAAAGAATAATAATATTCTTTTGAACACATTGCATAGAAATGCTGGTATAGACAAAATACTTTTTAACTCACCTGATGGATGCTGAGTGCCAATCCAGTGCACTGCACTAGGTGCAGATACAAAGATAATATACATGTCCTGCTTTGAAGGATCTTGAAATCCAAAAGAAGCATTGTTATTATGTTTTTATATATACATAAATTTTAGACTCAAACATCTGTTATTTAAAGTATATTTACTTTATTATTTAAATAAAGTATTATTTAAAGTAAATTACTTTACTTTATTATTTAAATAAATAATAAAACAATTAAAAATAAATCAATTTAGAACACTTTTAAAATAGAACAGCTTTATGGCCCTGGACTCTGAATGATATTTTTCCTCAATGGAGTATGAATGCAATCAACTTAATACTATTGGTCTAACTAGTAGGTGATTACTGAAGAAATGTCAAAGATCACCAACATGTAGAATTAGGGCACATGATAATGGCTTGCAAGTCTTTCCTTTGAAGCCTAAAAGCTTGAGTTGAAGTTGAAAAATGACACTGCATTTAAGTGGAATCTGAAAATGCTCCTCCTCCATGGAGGGATATGACTAAAGAATAACTATACTGAAATAAATTATTAAAGTTAGTCTAGAGGTGGCTAGGTGGCACAGTGAATAGAGCACTGGCCCTGTAGTCAGGAGACTTGAGTTCAAATCTGGCCTCAGACACTTGACACAATTACTAGCCATGTGACTTTGGGCAAGTCACATAACCCCAATTGCCCTCCAGAAACAAAAAATAAAGTTAGTTTAGTTTGTAGTTCATAAGGGAAGCAAAGCAACAAAAGTAGGAGGGATACTAGATTAGGTCATAGAACCAATTCATTCTACTGGTTGCCTCAAATTAAAATAAGAGAAAAAAAGGCAACTGAGGAATAGCAAGAAGATCAAATGAAGTTATAAGATATATACATTTTGGGTAAATTTCCCAAGTCTACTGATTTAGAGGCTTAAAATACTGAATTTTTATTCTCTGCCTTTTCTAAAAAATATGGATCCTCTTGTAACAATTTTATTCTCTGACTTTTCTAAAAAATATGGATCCTCTTGTGACATTGTTCTTTTGCTTGATCACACCCTTAGTTTGCATGAGCAGGTAACCTTGATTTGTATTAAAGCTGCTTATCTCATGACTTAATGCTTAGGGATACTTTTTTTCAGAAAAGTGAAAAAATATTTATAAATATGACATGATTTTGCATACATATGTCTCCATGACTCTGCTTGTTTATCCCATTGTATATTAGTTTTAAAAATATGGAATTTCAGTTTGATGCTTATGCAGAAGTTTAACAAAGTCAGACATTTATTAAGCACCTATCATATGAAGACACTGTAGTAAGTGCTGGGGATACAAAGGCAAAAACAAGTTCCTACTCTGCTTTTTTTTTGGAGGGGGGAAGTCAGGGCAATTGGGGTTAAGTGACTTGCCCAAGGTCACACAGCTAGTTAAGTGTTAAGTGCCTGGGGTCAAATTTGAACTCAGCTCCTCCTGACTCCATGGCGGGCACTCTACTCACTGTGCCACCTAGCCACCCCTAAGTCCCTACTCTGAATGAGTTAACAGTCTTATGGGGGACAACATGTGGATCAGACATATGAGGATAAATTGGAGATAATCTCAGAGGGAAAACCCTAAATGCAAAAAGTACTAGGAAAGGTGTCTTGCAGAAGACAGGATTTTAGATTAGAGTTGAAGAAATCAAAGGAAGCCAGGAGGTGAAGATGGGAGGGAGAGAGTTCCAGAGAATGTAATAATCCAACAGCAATCTTCAGTTATTATTGATTTCAGGTCTGGATGCCAAATTTAAGAAGATATAAATATTTTCAGATAGTTTAAAATAATATTTGTAAGAGGGGATAGACATTGTGTGTAGCTTTGGAGGGCAAAATTAGCATCAAAAGATGGAAGATACAGGAATGCAAAGTTCAATTGAACATAAGGAAGAAATATTTAACAATTAGAGTTCATCAAAATTAGCATGAGATAATAAGATCCCTGCCACTGAACATATTCAAACACAGGTTAGAAAACAATGCATTTGAGATTTTATAGAGAAGAGTCATGTTGGCTAGGAAATAGGACCAAATTACCTCTAACTTCCCTTCTGACCCTGATATTATTTGTCTTTTCTTAGTACTTTATCCAAAATTGACCTAAAATTGTTACAGGTACATTTTGGTCTATGATTAATACTACCTTGTTCAAGTCACTAATTCAACATTGCACTAGGAATTGGTGGAATTTTTTTTTAATTGAGAAGTCCTGACCTTTGACAGGAAAAATATCAATTGCTCATGGCTGAGTCGAGCTAATATAATAAAAATGAAAATTTTACCCAAACTAAATTATATATTTAGTGCCATACCAATCAATTTACCAAAAAGCAACTACCAAATAAAGTAACTTAATAGAGTTAGACAAAATAGTAACAAAATTTATTTGGAAGAACAGTCTAGAATATCAAGGGAATTAATGAAAAGAAATGCTATGGAAGGTGGACTAGCTATACCAGATTTTAATCTGTATTATACAGCAGCAGTCATCAAAATTGCTTGGTACTGGCTGAGGAATAGAATAGTGGATCAGTGGAATAGACTGGGCACACGAGATCCAGCAGTTAATGAGTATAGTAATCTATTGTTTGATAAACCCAAAGACCCAAGTTTTGGGGATAAGAATGCACTATTTGACAAAAACTGCTGGGAAAACTGGAGTATAGTATGGCAGAAACTGGGCATGGACCATTATCTAACACCATATACCAAAATCAAGTCTAAATGGGTGCATGATCTAGGTGAAGGATGATACTTTTAGCAATCTGGGAAAGCAAGGAATAGTTTACCTGTCAGATTTGTGGAGAGGGAAAGACTTTAGGACCAAACAAGAATTAGAGGGCATTATGAAATGCAAAATAGATAATTTTGATTATATTAAAGTGAAAAGCTTCTGTACAAACAAAGCCAATGTAACCAAGATCAAGAGGGAGGTGGGAAACTGGGAAAGAATTTTTACAACCTATGTCTCTGATAAAGGACTCATTCCTAAAATATACAGAGAATTGAAACAAATCCATAAGAATACAAGTCATTCCCCAATTGATAAATGGTCAAAGAATATGAACAGTCAGTTTTCAGAGAAAGAAATTAAAGATATCTATAAGCATATGAAGAAATGCTCTAAATCACTATTGATTAGAGAAATGCAAATCAAAACAACTCTGAGGTACCACATCTCTCCAGTCAGATTGGCTAAGATGACAAAAGAGGAAAATGACAAATGCTGGAGAGTATGTGGGCAAATTGAAACACTATTGCATTGCTGGTGGAATTGTGAACTTATCCAACCATTCTGGAGAACAATCTGGAATTATGCCCAAAGGGCTATAAATAATTTCATACTCTTTGACCCAGCAATACCACTTCTAGGTTTATATCCCAAAGAGATCATAGAAGTGGGATGAAGACCCATATGTACAAAAATATTTATAGCAGTTCTTTTTGTGGTTGCAAAGAATTGGAAATTAAAGGGGTGCCCATCAATTGGGGAATGGCTAAACAAGTTGTGGTATACGCATGTAATGGAATACTATTGTGCTATAAGAAACGAGGAGCAGACAGACTTCATATTTACCTGGAGAGGCTTATACAAACTGATGCTGAGTGAGAAGAGTAGAACCAAGGAGAAGTTTGTATACAATCACAGACACAACATATGACAGACTGGACTCTTCTCAGCAATGCAGTGATATAAGTCAATCCCAAAAGACTCATGATGGAGAGAGATGCCTACATCCAGAGAAATAACTAGAAAGAACTGAATTTGAATCCTTATGGAAGCAAATTACTTGATCTTTTTCTTTTCATTGTTTGGTTTTATTTCCTCTTTACCATTTTTCATTCCATTTAATACATTCGGTCTTTGTAACCTGACTAATGTCTAATGTGAAAGTATTTGCAGATCCTATACTGTACTATATGCCATCGTGGGGGTTGGGAGAAGGGAGGGGAAGGGAAATTTGAAACTCAACGTCCTATGGAATTGAATCCTATAAACTAAAATTAAGCAAATTAATAAAAAAATTAAAAATAATAAAAAATTGAGAAGTCCTTACCTTTGTCTTAATTAATCAGTAAGATGACTGTACTTTATAGAGCACTGGATTTAAAATTAAGAAAGCTACAAATAGTTCCAAGATAGTTCAAATCTCAAACAAACTGGGAAAGTCACTTAATGTCTACCTCAGCTTCCCCATATGTAAAATGGGATAATAGTACCTGTCCCACAAGGTTGTTGTGAGGTTCAAATAAAATGTATACATACATACATACATACACATATACATACACATACACACACACATACATGTATTTAAAACATTTTCCAAAGTCTAACAATATGTATGTCATGTATGGTATGTATATATGTATGTCATTATAATTTACTAATGGAGATTATAGTTCTATGAAAAATGAATAAAATAGCTTAGTAAGGAGATAATAATATATAAAACTAAATATAAAAAATAATCTGTCAATAAACATTTAGTGCTGAGGATACAAAGAAAGATAAAAGACAATTCTTGCCCTGAAATTCACAATCCAATGGAAATGGGGAAGGCAAGGAAACAAACATATATATGTATATATCTGTGTGTGTGTGTACATACTACGAATGCATATGTATATGCATAACAGGTGATTAGATATATTATAGAGAAACAAAACAAAATACTATATGAAGTCAGAATGAGGTCAATTCTATATAGTATGTCTTCAGGGAGCAGGTGGTAGTTGAGTTTAGCTTTAAGAAATGGATAAGAATGTATCATTTAGATAGAGAAGTTGGAGAACATTTCACATCCAGAAAAGAGTTAAAAATATATCTAAATAGGATTCCTGAAGACAGAGCCAAGAGGGTAAAGTAGAGAAACATTCAGTCAACCTCTCCAAATATTTTAAAAATTATTTTTCAAATCGAATCTGGAGTTTAGAGTCAGCAACAGGTCAGGGTGAAATATTCTTCCAGCCCAAGACAACTTAGGAGATTGGAAGGAGAGATATATGACCCAGGGGTGGTGACTGACCTGGAGCTCACATGGATGAAAAATCAGAGGTGGGACTAGGTGGTAACAACAAAATGAGCAGTGACTTCAGGAGGTTTCAAACAAAAGATGGCTAGGTGACCTGGCAACTTGTCAGAAAGAGCTTACAAGGGATTCCTGTGCTAGCCTCAGATGCAAAACTGGAAGCTATTTGGTAACTCCATTGCCTATACCTGCTTCTAGGTCACACTTCAAGGGTAAAGAGGAGCACTTACAGTAATAAAAAATAAAAAATGAAAAGATTAAGGGTCTTAAAGAACAGCATCACTTGTGAATCAAAAGACAGCAGGAGCCCTGAGGATCAGTATAGCTTCCAGTTCCATGGGAACATGTATTCTGGGGGGCAATATCAATTGCAATCTCAGGAAATCAGAAGATATTCCTGGTTAAGGATTAGAAACCAGTTCAGGAAATCAATAACCACACCTCTCTCCATATTCCACCATATTAAAATCACCAAAAACTTCCAAACTCCAAAAACTAGTTTTAAAAACAGCAATGCAGAAAAGCCTGAAGCTTGGGACAGCGCCTCACACACACACACACACACACACACACACACACACTCCTGAACTCTAGTAACAGAGCCTACTTTAAAATAAAGTTCAAAGTAAAGGAATAGTCTGGAAAATGTGGGAAATGAACAAATTATTTAAAAGAACCTGATGATAAAATGCCACTAAGAAAACAAGGAAGATCAGGGCACAAACTCAGAATAAGACAGGGATTTCAAAACAGCTACAAGCAAAGCCATAAAGAAAAAGTATGAATTGAACACAAGCCCAACAAGAATTCCCAAAGGTCTTAAAATTATTTTCAAACTCAAATGAGAGTGGTAGAGAAAAAATTAGTTACTGAAATGAGAGCAAGGGAAGAAAATTATGAAAAAATACAATTAATACCTTGGAAAAAGAATGGAAAAATAAGAAGATAACACCTCAAAAAACAGAACCAGCCAAATTGAAAAAGAGGTACAAATTGATACTGATGAAATAACCCCTTAAAATGAGAACTGACCTAATGGGGAAAAAATGAGTTACAAAGGCTCAATAAAGAAAGTAATTCCTTAAAAATTAGAATGAGGTAAGTGAAAGCTAATGACTTCATGGACATCAAGAAACAGTAAAACAAAGTAAAAGGAATAGAAAAGTAGGCAAAAATGTGAAATATCTCATCGAAAAACAGCTGACCTAGAAAATAGACCCAGGAAAGATAATTTAAGAATTATTGGGCTACCTGAAAGCTACAATCAAAAAAATAATGTAGACATAATGAATGGAGCAAGCACACAGTCCTGCTTCACTCCACTAGTGACTGGCAAAACTCAAGAGCATTGTTCATTATCCAGAACCCGAGCAAGCATGCCATCATGAAGCTGATATACAATACTAATGAATTTCTCTAGGCAACCAAAATTTGACATGATTTTCCACAAGCCCTCATGACTGACAATATCAAAAGCCTTCCTTAGATCAACAAACACAAATGCAGAATGGTGTTCAAAACATCTTTTTCACTTTGGAAGTTTGGCTAGGGAGGGATTGACTTCAGCCTGAGTTATGTGGTCAACATCTTCACCATTGATTTATGATGGTCTGTTAAGAGAGCATCATGGAAGTGTTCAGCCCATCTTTCTAGGTCATGTCCTTATCACTAATGAATATGACTCTATCAGCATTGAGTAGTTAAACTGCACATATGTCTTTGGCCCATAAATAGTCTTCAGGGCATCATAAAAAGGATTTGGATTGTTACTTTGAGCATAAAACTGAATTTCATCTACTTTCTTACTGAGACAAGAATCCTGCAACTCTCTAAGCTTCACTTATACTTTATTTTTGATGGAGTTAAATGCTCTCTTCTTAGAGATGGATGAACTATGCTGCTGGTAAAGCCTGTGGAGTCCTCATTTTTCATTTAGCAGCTTCTGAATTTCTCCATTATTTTTGACAAATCAATCTTAATATTTGCAAATGTTCTGGGATGAGTAAACGCAGTGCTATACATCAAATCTCTAAAAGCTACCCACTCTTTTTCTGCTTCACTGCTGCCAACCATATGTTGGCTCAGCTTTCCCTCCAAGTTAGCAACAAACTATTGAAGCTTTATGTAAGGGGTTTCTAGCAGAATTTGCCATGTATATAAACTATTGTCATGGATTATGCTTTGAAGAAGCGCTAGATTATATGTATCTCAGGCAACTATTGTATATTCTTTTCAGGACTCTGAACCACCAGTGTGACTACACATTTGATTAGACAATGTTAAAGCAGAAAGCAGCCCAGCAGGCAGTCTCTTCCAGTGGGCAGGGTCAGCAGGCCCAAACCCCCACAAGCAAGCAAACTGACAAAACCAAGAGTAACATGAAAGGTTTCTAAACATGAAGAGGAACAGATGAAGCAGAACAGATGATCACAACAGGACTTGTTACCCTCCAAATCTAGAAATTTAGTTCATATGTACATGTATCAGTGGTTGTGGGCAACCATTTACTTGGCATAAAGAACTTAACTGCAGTATAAACTGACTCTGGTCAGCATTGGTGATGCTGTATACTGGGTTGTAGTCACTGTAATTGTGAATATTAACTAAGATAGTGAAACATGATGTCCAGTTTTCTATTGCATTTTTTCAAGTGGAAAATTTAACTAAATGGTTGACACACAACAGGTGGAGAAATTGTGCATATGACAATTTTTTGTTACCTTTTATTTTGAACTACACTGCTTTGAAATCTGGTTTAAGGAAGAACAGCATGAACAGTTTTCAACTACAGTTGTGATAATTATAAATGTTTACAATTGTACACTTAGATTTTTTTCCCTTCCTAGGGTTTAAAAGTTGTAAACTTATACATTCTTAAAATTGTTGACTTCTGTGTGCAAGTCAGCTGACATGGTAGCAGCCAAAGATTTATGTTTTTAAGCATATGAAAGACTCTGCCTGCTTACTGTGCTAGAATTAACAGCATATAAAAGTGAAGGCTTAAGAAAAACTTAGTGACTACTAGATTATCTTTAGGACTCTGCATTAACTCTATAATATTCTTGGTATAAAGAAGAAAAACAACATAGTTGTTAGAGAAATTTAGTTAACATCTTACAACTAAACCTGTATGTAAGTTGCTTAGATCAAAGTAATCACTGTAAACATATATATGACCTGGTATTTTGTTTTTATTTTGAAATGGGAGCTTTTTTGTTTACAACTTCATTAAAAACCAAAAAAATGTTTCTGTACATTTTTTAAAGAAATGGCTTGCTAATTCATTGATAGAATCAACATCTCCCCAATTTTTTAAATAGACTTCTGGTTGGCCATTGTTAAATAAGTCATATTCCTTTGAAAATCATTTTAGATTTAGTGTTGAATCTCTTTTTTAAAAAATAAATCTTGCATTTTTTCCCTCAAGGGATAAGGCATTCTTGATTTTTTTTAAGTTCTTGCATCAATATCTAGTAGTGCAACTGCAGGACTGGTGTTGGTAGCTGTGGTGTTGTCAGTTGACTAAACAGCTGGACTGACTTGTATTGTTCCTTTTGAAAATAAGAATGGAAGTGTTAAAGGGTTCTGCACATGAGGGATATTTTCTTTTAAATTCTTGTAAAGTGGCTATGACCAGATTGCTTCTTGTTCTTAGATTGCCTCACACTGTGGTGTTCTCATGATTAAAATCCCCAGCCCTCTAAGGTGGCCTATGTGAGTGCTTTTTCCAGCTTATTTGTGCATTTTCTTTTTCTCTTTATCTCTGTCCCTGTGGAAAGAAAAAAGTACTATGATTATTGGTAATCCTTTAAATAGTGTAATTTATGCATCTCTGACATGTCAGAATAATTTTTTTAAAGCTGACTGGAAACTAAATAATCTAATACTAAAAAAAAGAGTGGGTCAGGGGCAACTAGGTGGCACAGTGAATAGAGCACCAACCCTGGAGTCAAGAGGATGGGAGTTCAAATCAAGCCTCAGACCCTTGACACTTACTAGCTGTGTGACCTTGGGCAAGTCACAATTACCTTGCCTTCCCCCCTCCAAAAAACAAAACAAAACAAAATGAATGGGTCAAAGACCAAATCATTGAAGCAATCAATTAATTAATTAAAGAGAATGATAACCATGAGACAGTATACCAAAATTTGTGGGATACAGCCAAAGCAGTACTTGGGAAAAATTTATATCCCTGAATTCATATATCAATAAAAGAAAGAAAGAGCAAATCAATGAATTGGGCATAAAACTAAAAAAAAAACCTAGAAAAAAGAACAAATTAAAAATTCCCAATTAAACATAAAAATGGAAATCCTAGAAATTTAAGGAGAGAATAAAATTGAAAGTAAAAAAAAATCAACAAATAAAACTAAGCTGTTTTTATTTTTAAAATAACAATAAAATTGATAAACCACTGACAGATTTGATTTTAAAAAGAAAGATGAAAACCAAATTATTAGTATGAAAATGAAAAGGGTGATGAAATGAAATTTCACCCAATGAAAATGAAATTAAAGCAATTATTAGGAATTGTTTTGTCCAAACATATGCCAATAAAACTGAATTGTGAAATGGATGGATATTTACAAAAAATATAAATAGACTAATTAACAGAAAAGGAAATAGGATACTTAAATAACCCCATCTTCAAGAAAAAAATTGGATAATCTAGCTGTAAATGAGCTCCCTAAATAAAAATCGCCAAGACCAGATGGATTTACAGTTGAACTCCACCAAACATTAAAGGAGCAGTTAATCCCAATACTAAATAAACTATTTGAAAAAATAGGTGAAAAAGAAGTCTTACCAAATTTCTTTTATGACACAAATATGGTGCTTATATCTAAACCAGGGAGAGTTGAAAAAAATAGAGAGAAAATTATAGGCCAATTTCCCTAATGAATATTAATGCAAAAATTTTAAATGAAATGCTAGCAAGGAAATTATAGTATATCACAAAGATCATTCACTATAACCAGGTGGTATTTGCTCTAGAAAGGCAGGGCTGATTCAATATTATGAAAACTATAAGCATAATTGACATGTTAGTAACAAAAAAACAACAAAAATCATATAACTATTTCAATAGATGCAGAAAAAGCTTTTAATAAAAGCTTTTGACTATACCCATTCCTATTAAAAGCAGTAGAAAGCATAGGAATCAATGGAGTCTTTCTTGAAATGATAAGTAGTATTTATCTAAAACCAAGAGCAAGAATTATCTAAAATGTAGATAAACTTGAAGCCTTCCCAAAAGAAAAGGGGTAGGGCAAGGATCTCCATTATTACTGCTATTATTCAATATTTTATTTAAAATGCTAGTTATAGCAATAAGAGAAGAAAAATAAATTGGAGGAATAAAAATAGGTAATAAGAAAACAAAATTGTTGTGGGGCTGCTAGGTGGCACAGTGAATAGAGCACCAGCCCTAGAGTCAGGAGGACCTGAGTTCAAATCCAGCCTTAACACTTAACACTTACTAGCCATGTGACCTTGGGCAAGTCAGTTAACCCCAATTGCCTTGCCCTCCCCCCTCCAATAAGCAAAAAAAAAAGAAATGTAACTCTTTGAAGATGATATGATGGCATACTTGGAGAAACAACATGCAAAACTAGTTGAAACAATTAACAACTTTGTTAAAGTTGAAGGAAGTAAATTAAACCCACATAAAGCATCAGTATGCCTATGTACTACCAACAAAGCCCAGCAGGAAGAGATAGAAAGAGAAATTCCATTTAAAATAACTGCAGATAATGTAAAATACTTGGAAGTCTACCTATCAAGACAAACCCAAGGACTATTTTTACACAATTACAAAATACTCTTCACACAAATAAAGACATATCTAAACAACTAGAGAAATATTAATTGCTCATTGGTAATCCAAGCCAATATAATAAAAATGATGATTATACCTAAGTCAATTTACTTATTCAGTGCCATAAAATTCAAACTACCAATAATTATCTTATAGATCTAGAAAAAGTAATAAATTCATCTAGAAGAACAAAAAGTCATGAATAACAAAGGAATCAGTGAAAAAATGTAAAGGAAGGCAGCTCAACAGTACCAGATTCAAACTATATTATTAAATGATTACCACCAAAATAATCTAGTATTAGGTAAGAGAATGGTAGATCAGTGGTATATGTTAGTTATACTACAAACAGTAATAAATGACTATAGTGGCCTAGTGTGTGATAACCCAAATATTCAAGCTTTGGGAATAAGAACTCACCATTTGACAAAAATTACTGGAAAACTGGAAAGCAGTTTGGAAGAAACTAATCATAGATCAACATTTCACAACATATACCAAAATAAGGTCAAAATGGAATAATGATTTAGACATAATGTATGATATAAATAAATTAGGGAAGCATGGGAAAATGCTCGTGTTAGTTCTATGCAAAAGAGAGGCTCACAGGAAGCAAAATGTATAATTTTGATTACATTAAATTAAAAGGTTTTCACACAAACAAAATAATGAAGCCAAAATTATAAGTAAAACAAAACTGGGAAGGAAATTGTACAGCAAGTTTCTCTGATATACAGGCCTCACTTCTCAAATATGTAGAACCAAATTTATAAAATGTGAGCCACTCCCCAATTGATAAATGGTCAAGAATATGAACAGGCAGTTTTCTCTTAAGAATATATCTCTGTGTGTGTAGATAGACAGATTAACCATTATATAAATGTATAATATAAATATATCATATAATTATATATTGTATCTATCCTATATGTGTGTATATGTATGTATGTATATACATATATATTTAGGATTCATCTTCATATCGATGGTAGATGAAGCCATGGGAAGTAAATGAGATTGCCAGGGAAAAGGGTATACAGAAAGAAAAGGGTAGAAATGGATGATGTACCAAACACTACAAAGAAGTTTTGGGGGATAATAAGTAAAATAAAAGGATGTGGCAATTAATAAAACCCTAGTGATGTTTCAGGGAGCAATTTCAGTGTAGTCATGGGAATAGAAATCAAATTAACGAGAGTATGGCTCATATGGAAATAGAAGCATTAGGTGTTAACTTTTTAAGAAGTAGAAAGGAAAGGAAAGGAGAGGAGAGAGAGGTGAGATGTGACTAAAAAGAGCAGAATGGGTGAGGGAAGTTCTATTTGACCTGGATGGACTTGATCTTTATCATGCAGAGGAGTCAATGATTTAGGAAACATTGATGAAGAAAGAGGGAAAGAAAATTAATGATTCCTATAGCAAGGCCTTAGAAGGCCCTGAATGGATTGGAATAAAGGATAGAGATATTGGTTTAATGAAGAGTAAGGATATCTCTACTTCTGTGATAAGGACAAAATATGAAGGAGTGAATAAGGCAAATGATGAATGCTGAAAAAAATCTAAGTAGTAGAAGAAGGGAGTTGAAGGAGTACTTTATTAGACAGGGTCATCTGCCTATTTATGCAGGGAAATGTGATACAGTTGGAGGCTGAAGAAAAGACAAAAAGGGTTTAGAACATTCACTCTGGGAGATGAAAAGAAAATTTATGTGACATCTGCCCCTCTGGGTTTTTTGGAAAGCTTAGCCTACTATGCTAAATGATCATATGTCTGCTTTCATGCTATAATTTATAGCTATTTTCTATAAATCACTTTCTCTGCATCACTTCTCTAAGTGGTGAGAGGCAGTATAATACAGTTTATAAAGCTGTATTTAAAAGAGCTAAACTTGAATCCAAGCTCTACCACACATTGCATAATCTTCTGGGTCTCAATTTCTTTATCTGCAAAATTAAGTGATTAGACTAGATGACTTCTAAAGTCTTTTTCATCTGTATATCATATAAGCCTCAATTCTTTCCTCATAATTAAAAGGATTGTATAGGGGATGTATCTGTTCAGTAGAATAGGAAACCATTTTAAAAACAATTATATATGTGTGTATATGTGTATATATACACATATAAAATTTTTATTATAGGTTCTAGAGAAGAAACTATAAAGAATAAGAATTTTCCTTCATTTTCTATAATGGTACATTTCAAATTTGAACTTGACCTTAACTCTTCATATAGTGTGCTTCTACCTTATTTGATATGCATTATAGGTAAATGTGTTGCTTTATAGAATAGAAATGTCTATAAACTCCTCTAAGTCAACTGAAAAAATTGTTGTTTAGTCTTCAGTGCCCTGCTTTCTTTTTTATCAGTTTTTCTCCTCTTTTTTTCCTCCTCTTTTTTTCTCCTCCCTTTCCTTCTCCATGTTCCACCCATAGCCACTCAGTGACCTATATTGTCTCCTAGATTCCCAGAAACCCTCACTTGAGTTTTCTACTCTATTCTGCTCACTCCTGGGAGACCTATTCTCAGCTAGTTGTGACAAAAGAAAACCATATGATTAACTAAGGATGAGCTATTGATGACCAATAATGACTGGATACCTGTAATACATTTTATGTCTTAAGCAAAATGAATGAATTTCTAACATCAGATTTGTTGACAATATGGTGAATTCATTAAAAAAAAAAAAGAAAAAAAGTTCCTTCCCCTTAATCATCATACCTGAGAGATGACTATTTATTCTATGTATGCCCGAAGGCAATCCCTATGTCCAGAAAGGATCCATTTCTTTGTAAGACCTATTTCTCTTTATAACCACCATAACTCATTTGATTTCTTCAAAAAACTCTTTATCCAATAACTGATGATATAGGATAGAGATTGTAATCAGTTCTCCAGCAGAGAACAACCACATCAAAAACTTGATTTCTGTCATAAGGATTGACAATCCAATTTTTTCTATGTGCTACAAAGAAGGTGAAGATTGTTTTGTTTAGACTATTTGCCCAAACTTTACTGTATTACAAAATACAGATTTTTTTTTCCTTCTGCATAATAGATATCTAAGAAAATCTCCCCTTGGCTTTTCCATTTCATTTCTGAGAAATCACCAAGTCAGAGAAACCAAATAGAGTGAGGATTAGAATTATTTGCTTTAAATTCTGCTTTAACTTTTTCATTCACCTAGCCCAAACTATGTCTCAAGAGAATGAAGCAGGGGCAGGAGCAGACCCATTTTCTCTTTTGTTTATATATTTGCATAGAAACTTATAGAATAAAATTAATAGAGTGAAAATTCAAGTATAGAAGTTTTGCATGGAATTGTCATTGAAACTATTGCAATCATATTACAAAAATATTTTAGTAGCTCTTTGCATAGTAGCAAAAAACAACTGGAAACTAAGGTGATGCCCATCTATTAGGAAATAGCTAAATAAGTTGTTATATGAATGTCGTGAAATATTATTGATCCACTAGAAATGAATAGAAAAAAACTAGGAAGACCTGAACGAACTAACATAGAGTGAAGTGAGCAGAATCAGGAGAGAGCAACTTAAATAATGACAACATTATAAAGAAAAGCAACTTCGAAAGACCTGAGAACTAGAATCTATTCTATAGCAAACTGGATTTCAGAGGATTGGTGATGGAGTAAGATACCTGCTACCTGACAGAGGTGATGACCCTGGAATGCAGAAAGAATATTTTCCTGCACTTGGTCAGCCAGAATCTGCTTCCATTCACTGTGCATAGTTGGTATAACTTTTTTTCTTTTTTTTCCTTTTTTTATTCAATTGGGAAGGTATTATAGGTTGAGAAACAAATGCTTCTTAGTTGAAAAAATAAAACAGTAAGATTTATTTTAATGTAGGGTGTTTTCATCTTTTTGGTATCCTGGATCCCTCTGTCAGTCTGGTGCAGCTTTAAGGATCCCTTTTCAGAATAAAGTGTGAAGTGTGTGAATAAAATACATAATATTACCAAGGAAATTTAATATATTCAGGTATAGTTATCAAAATGTTTTTAAGTTGATGGACCCTTCTTTGAACTCCTGCAGTATATTAAAACCCAAAGCAAGAGAGTTGTCTTCCTCTATTTCCTCCCATCCCATCCGCTCATGATTACAAAAGACTCAACTCTGCTTTTAACCAAAGAAAACAAGACTTCCCTTCCCCCTCCTAAGCCAAGAATTTTCCCTCCCTGAAAAAGATAAGCTGGATGTCTTGACCTCTGCCCAAGGTGCCAAATGCTGGAGGCCTCCTGTCTGGAACCAAGTCTGATTATGAAGCACGATATCAGATAGTCAAACCCACTAGGGTAAGTGGGGCACAACCTTGAGGTAAGGGAAACTTGTCAGGATTCATTTTTTAAATTCAGCAGAAACTGTTGTCAGGCAAATGAAGCTACAGTGATAAACTGATTTAGATAAAATGTGATAGGAGTCAAGCAGTTGAAATCAGTACCAATTATACTCTGGCAACAGAAGAACCAACTTGCACACATGTGCACATGGTCCCACTGAATAAACAACCTGTCATGAGAAAGTTGGGACTCTGTGGTAACATAAAATATAAATCTCAGCTGTGTTATTAAGAGGCTTTGTATATTTCCAGCTGCTACCATACTATTTTCTAGGTTTAAAAGAACAGAGATCATATTGCAAATAAGCTGACCCTCAGCATAATTTTAAGCAACCCTGCACCTTCAGAGAATGACCAAATGCTACCTTCAGCCATCAAGAGTCAACAACTAAGGCATTTACTAGAGCATCAAAATCAGCAAACTAGCAACAAACTCCTCACTGTGACCTAGATGCTACTTATGAGAAATGTGTGTATATGTGTGTATGTATACATATATACAAATATACATATACCCATATATAGTGTATAGATATGCATAGAATATAGATAAACACATGGGTGTATACATATATAATGTGCAGAAAGATATAGATATGTATATTATGTGTATGTATGTATGTGTATATGTTAAAAAAAATATGTAAAATATACTTGCTAAATGACTTCCTGCTCCCCAGCCTGAGATCTGTCCAGGTATATGTACCTATGCTTAATATGCAATTTACCAATTTTTGTGTGCTTTCTTTATATTCTTTATAAATCTTGCTGGAAAGTGAGATAATCTAGAAGCATTACTGTTATCTAATGCATTAAACTTGGAGGCAATTCTAGACTTCTAACCTTAGAATACAATTATACATTGGCATCTTAAGACTTGTCAGGAAACCTTTTGGTATATTCACAAATTCATGACAGAATAGTTATATTTTGTGAGCATGGCACATACAAAAATAGTTTGTTTGTTTAAGTCATGATTAAACAAACAAACTTTTAAAAATGATACTTTGGTTAAAAAATACTTGGGGGAAGATTTAAAAGACATTTATCTTTTAAAAGATAACAGACAAAAGTATAAAATCATAGAATAATTTTTCATATTTATATTTGGTAATTATGGATTATAGAAACAAACATTGATTATAACAATGTAAGGCACTGTGCTAGATGCTCAAGAGAGAAAAAAAATATGTATAATGGTCTCTGCTCCCTCAGAATTTACAATTTAGTTGAGGAGAAATATATTTTTATTATATCATGTCATGTCATGTCATATCATATCATATCATATCGTGTTACATCATGCTATGTCATATTATATTACATTACATCTATCATATTGTATCATATTATATTGTGTTGTGTTGTCTGTTGCATTACATGATATTACATTATTATGTTTACATAATACATGGCATTCACTAAATCACATTGGCTTCAGAGTCAAAGAAGACCTGGATTCCAGTCCTGCCTCTGATACATATGTTCTATGTGACCCTGTAGAACTCACTTAAACTCTTAATGTCTCACAAAACTCACTATAATATGCAAAAACAATAGACAAATTTTCATCAATAGAGGAAATTTCTCACCTGGATCTCCCTAAATTGATGAAATAACAGGTTTTATTTTCTAATGCATGAATACAAACACATGAAGTGGCCAGTGTGTGATATCCATAATAAATACTAATGCAGTTGAAAGGGGGAGATCACAGGTCATTATGGGCTGATGTAATCAAGAGATGAACCATGTGAAATTTAAGGCAAGAACTGAGCCTTAAAGGAAAGCTAAAATTTGGCTAGGCAAAAGGTACCTAACAGGCATAGTCTATGTCTGTTCAGGAAAGAGTAGAACAGCTTGGCTGAGTCAAAAGGTGTGAGGATGTAGTAAGTAGGAGATGACTGAAGAATTAGGTCCCAAATCGTGAAGTGTTTTAAAAGCTGGACTAATAAGGGTTTTTTTTTTTTCCTTTGTCTTGGATATAACTGAAGTTTTTAATTGCTTTATTTGATTTTGTGAGATGAAAGAAAAGTGATGTGAGCAAAGAGAAGTTTTAGGAAGATTTGTTTACCTGGCAACAATGTCTAGGATAGATTGACAGGATAGCCTGAGAACAGGAATACTACTGAGAGAGTTTGGGGCTACACAAGGAGAGAATCTATGAATAGAAAAAGAAAAAAAAATTGTTGGGGCGGCTAGGTGGCACAGTGAGTAGAGCATCGGCCCTGGAGTCAGAAGGACCTGAGTTCAGATCCGGCCTCAGACACTTAACACACACACACACACACACACAAACAAAAACCTAGCTGTGTGACCTTGGGCAAGTTACTTAGCCCCAATTGCCCTCCAAAAAGCTAAAAAACAAATTTGTGCCTGAGATATATATTTTATTCGACCTGTTAGTTCTTGCTTAAATGTGAATTTAAATTGGCAAGACAAATCTTAAGCAAGTACCCTTTGTTAATCTCAAAGGCTGTAACCACTCTGAGGCCTTGCACCCAGTTCAGCAATTCTTCACTTCAGCAATTGATTTCCTACCTCATTCTCCACTGAGGCTAACTGGCCAACCCCACATTTAAGGTAGATGCCTTAAACTCTGAATGTATGGAGAAGTTGAGGCCATCGATGAATTATTCTCTCAACTCCTTTAAATCATCTCCCATGTTAAGAATCTTGATGTTATCTTTGACTCTTTTCTCTCCTTATTCAATTAGTGACCAACTTTTTAGTTTTACCTTTACAATATCTCTGGATCATTCTCCTCCTCTATCTTCCTACTGCCAACCTACCCAGTGTAGACCCTTATCCACTTAGATGATTACACTAGTCTCTGTATTGATCTCAATTATCCTCTTCCACCTTTTTTTTCTCAGAATCATAGTCATTTAAGGTTAGAAGAGACCTTAGAGAATATCTAATTTCAACCTTCACATATTACAGAAAGGGAAACTGAGATACAGAGAGGTGAGGTGATTTGTCTAAAGTTATATGACTAGGAAGTAATGTAAGTGGGACATACCCAAATTCAATGCTCAATGCTCTTTCTACTCCACTAATGTCAAATTCCTTATCCTGACATAATCTTTGTCCTGGGCATTGCTCAACTTTTAAAGATATCACGTACTGCTCACATTATTCTCCTTGACATTAATCATATTTCAGCAAAATGAAATTCTTGTCCATTTTCTTCACTTTCCTGATTCTGTAGCTTTGCTCAAGCTATTCTTTACCCTTCTAAAAGCATCTGTTCTTTGTTGAAATTCTGCCTCTACTTTAAAACCCAGTTAAAATCCCACTTCTTCCATGATTTGAATCTTGCACTCACTTATTATGTACTATTTTGTGTGATAGTTACTCTTAAATGTATAGTTCCTAAGAATCCCTTTTTATAACATAAACTCCATGAAGGCAAGGATCATGTCTTCATTAAGTTTGTATCTCTTCTAGTACCTGGGGCAATGCTCTATACAAAGTAGGTGTTTAATGACTATTTATTGGATTGAATGATAATTACTAAAATCACCTTTAAAGGTGAAATAGTGCACATACACTAAGTACAATAAGTTTGAAGGGAAAAATATTCCCAATATTTTTTATTTTATTTGTATGTGTATAAAATCTAAGGAAACATAAATTTTGCAAATTAACTTGTAAATGATCAATTAACCTGAATAGCAGTGATCTCATTGATCCGTTTTTAAGTATTTGGAAATAGAAAATTTCAATTTTCATTTAAGTATTGTTTTATGCTTTTGACCAAGGGGAAAATAATGGAAGTTATAATGAGCATGACATTACATTTTATTCATTATATACCTGTCATGAATGTAATTATATAAGACCATCAGTTATCCAAGCCATAATCCTCCATTTCTGACTGATAGTAAAAGTAGCCAGAAACTAGAACATCAATATTTAGAGCTATTGCTGACTATTTTATGGGAGATGAAAATAAATTAACATATTTGCAAAATCCACAGGGGAATAAATTTTAAAACTTGAAAGGGAATAGTTATCAACTGTTTTCCCTGAGGATATATGCAGTTTCCAGGAATCAAGAGGTTGTTGTCTCAGCAACAACCTAGTCACAATGAAAACAGTAGATCAGGCAACTACTTGGATTTGGCCAGCCCTGATAAGAGCAATAGCAGATTGAGAGTGCTAAAACATCAAAGAAAAAGTAATTGCTATTAAAAAGAAATACCAGGGAGGAAGAGACTTTAATTAATTATCTCATTCAGGTTTGTGAAGTTGGTTTGTTTTTCAAAGCTAGAACCACCTGTCTAAAAAAGTACAAAATTCAAATGATCCAGTTTTTGATATTTGCAGTACCAACAAAGCCTGATTAGTCCAAAATCTAAGAGTTTAGTGTTGTAGAACACCAAAAAAAGTCATTACGATTTTTTTGTCATTTTCCCCTATAAAACTTAGAAATTACAATATTTGTAAATTCATCAGAACATTTAATAATTATACTTTTAGAGTGTCTGGTTATATGACCCGAGAGTAAAGTTGCCTATTTCTACTAAAGCAAAGTCAAGAGTTTACAGTGATGCTATGATGTCCCAAAATTGAAAATCATTATAAAAGATTAACTGCTTGTATAATCTGATTCCAGATAGTTTCCAAAATACATTTTCACATGACATATCATCACACTTTTTTGAATGCTAAATTTGTAAACTTTTAAAATATTTTTAATCTTTGAAAAATATTCAAAGAGAGTATAACATATGTGCCCATCCTGTCATATAAGTAGCCTTGTACTTTTCCCAGCCACCGAACTGTGACTACATGGAGTAGGTGCTTAGTAAGGTGTTTTTTTTTCCTTTGAGTGATTGAATGAATACATAAACCAGCTGTTCATAATGAGAAATTTTCATTTCTGCACAAATAGGTCATGAAATGGATTTTAAGTCATTTATATGATCAGTTCTCATTTTAAAAATTGAATTCTTAAGAATGATATACCCTTTCAATTTGCTGAAATTAGGTTTCTGTTAGTAATAATATCCAAGTAAAATTAAGTTTCAATTAAAGAGGGAATTATTTCGGTTCATCAAATTTTAGGCACACTCCTTAATTTTTACAATTTAATATATTTTGGTTATATTGATCCCATTTAAACAAGGTCAAAAATGATCCTCACAGCTATTTTATTATCAGACCATACAGAAATAATCATAGAAATAAAGTGTATATATTGTGCAAATTTCATTAACACAGATTCCATCTCGCTATAATTAAACTCTGGATAAATGAAGCATAACATACAGCTTAATCCTGAAACAGGAGAAAGCAGAAGTATTCAGTGTGATCAAACAACAGGTTTAAGTTAAAGAAAAGCCAGTCCCAAGGCAAACATCTTTCTGAAAATTATGAATGATTGTTTTTTACCAAGTGCTAGTCAAATATTGTCATTCTATAATGGTCCTTCTACATTTGGTCAATCAAGCACATTAATTACTACATATAAAAATGAAAATCTTAAAAGGAAAGAGCATAGATTGTACAGTTGTTTCTCTCTTTTGAAGTTTTATTGATGAGTTTTGTTTTTACATCACAGTTACTTTTCTCTTAAGTATGTAGAATCTAACCTCTCCTGCTGAATACTTTTATAGAGATAGTCAACTCTTAATTATTTATGCCACTACAAAGGGATTTTAGCATAGAAAAGTATCTCCCAAACTTTTTGTGGAACTCTTCCCTTTAAACAAAACTTCAATGAGATCCCTTTAGAATCAACTTTTTAACTTTTGCTTTAAACAAAACTTTAAAGGAATCTTTGTAGTAACATCTTTTCACTCAGTTTTCTTTCAATTATGACTCAGTGATCTAGCAATGTGGTTGATCTTTAATTCTACGTTTTAAGATCAATTTTATTCCAAAGATAATAGTGCGCAAAACTTACTGAAAATGAAGTTTGCTGTCAATTAAGAATGCAATGAAGTAGTAAAGAAATTTATTCATTACATCAAATATTTGTTAAGCTTCCCCCTGTAGAGAGAGAGAATAAAGAATAGAATGAAGAAAAACAAAGAAAAATTCTATCAATCTCTATATGAAACCTTAAGACCTAATTATTTACCTATTATTTTAGCACTCCTCCCCCACATTTAACATGATATTTTAGATAGACAGCTCACAGAGGAGGATAGCCAGAATGGCAGAGAATCTTGAATCAAGATAAATGAAGAGAAGTTGGATGAAATGAATAAATTGTATCTAGAGAAGGGAAGAATTGAAATAGACATAACTTTCATCTTCAAATATTCCTAGGGCTGCCATGGGAAAGATATTCTGTTTGGCTCCATAGGGCAGAACTTAAGAGTAAAGAGTGGATATTTCATGCATACAAAAAATTTAAATTAAATTTTGATATAAAGGAGAGAATCCTAACAATTTAAAGATATTCAAAATTGGAAAACGGCTGCTTCAGGAAATAGTAGGACCCTACTTCCTGGAAATCTTCAAGTGAAGACTAAAAGACCACTTATAAAATATGTTGTAGAGAGGTTCGTATTTAGATATGGGTTGAACTGAATGATCTCTGAGCTCTAGTCCATCTATGAGATTCTGTGGGTCTAGAAATCAGTTTTGTGACTAGATACAATATTGGATGCAATAGTTCTTCGTAAGATTCTTTACAGTAGTTTTCATTTTAACTTTTCCTCAAGCTGGTAACGTTTTTTAGTGTTTCGATGCATATTTTATTTTTAAAACCACTATATTTCTCTTACAAGTGCCTTTCCAAGTTTGTTGTAACCATGGGATGGCTGCATTATTTTTTTAAATACATACCAAAAAAAATTATTACTAGACGTGAAAGTATATTAGAAATTGCTATTTTGTTAGCATTTCCTCTATACTTGATATTTGCTACTCAAAAATGTTGTGTATATCTTTTTTCATCACCATTAAGGTCTTATTTATAATCTTATTTTCTTATTTATTTAGACTTCTCAATTTTATCCAGCTTTCCATGATGAACAATGGGGTGCTAACTTTTTTGACATACATATAAATATACTACATATGACATATCCTCAAAACACATGACCAATTGCCTAACACAAGTTATCAGGTCATTGGTGACATTTGGACCAACAAGAAAATGCAATTTTGGTCCTGTAACCAATGTAGACCAATCATTTGTGGTTCTCCACATCAACCAAAGGCACATATTGTGCATGACTAACACAGACAGAAAAATAGACTAGTTTGCTAGCTCTGCTTTTCTACTATCACAATTTTTAATTTCCTATTTCCAGAATCTTTGGACCCATTTTAAAGAGCTCCAGTTTAGGGAATACTGGTATTCAATAGAGAAATGTATTGATTATACAAATATCTGAGCCCAGAGTTATGACTAGGGTAGGGCAACAAGAGCACTGAAATCTGAAATTGCAATTCTATCTCATGGTGGATATTTGGCTCTCTGTCTCAACACCTTGAGGTTTTCCTGGTCCATGCTGTTTTTTTTTTGTTGTTGTTGTTGTTGTTGTTGTTTTGTTTTTGTTTTTTTTAAAGCAATTGGGGTTGAGTAACTTGCTCAAGGTTACATGGCTAGTCATTATTTATGTGTGGGTGCTCATTTTCTGAGGCCGGACTCGATCTCGGGTCATCCCAACTCCGAGGCCAGCGCTCTTACTCACTGCGCCACCTAGATTCCCCTTGGTCCATGCTGTTTTTTTAGCTCCTTATGGCATCCCACTGAACCTGGAGGCTAGTAGCTTGCATGAAAACCATTTGTGGGGAAATTAATGTGAAGGCTGCCCTATGCCACTGAGATGGGGGCCCAAGACCTTCCCATGCTGCAGGTGGTTTTTCTCAAGACCTTCTGTGCTCTGATTCATCTCCTGTTGGCACTTTCCCTAGCAGCAGTGTCATATCATAGGGTCTCTTCCAAGAGGAACAATACAAGATTCTTTGTTCCTGCACATACGATGATATAGAATGATCCCTCTCATCATGCAACCTTGTGTCTGGAGGTCTGGAGTCTGTCTCCAGATATGTTCATAATGGTCTACTGAATTCCTCCAGTTACAGGAATTTCTAGTTACAGCAATGGTGATGGTTTGGCTCCAAGAGCCAAACTATAGCACCAAGACCTTTTTTGCTAAGCATCTACCTACAAAGTCCCAACTATGGAATATGTCTCTTAAATCATGTTTAGATGATTCAAAAGTCAATACACAATTGTTTATATGTGCCTTCCAGCAGTAAGTTCTTACTTTGTCTCCCACTTAATCAATTTAAATTGAACAATATCTATCAGGTGCTCACTAAGGGCATTTATCACCAAGTCCTGAGTGCAATAGATCTAGCAAGTCCTGTGGAATGCTGGGTTACAGTGACTATTTCTCATTTTTAAAAAGCAAAGAAATATGCTGAATTATTGTCATTTGCTATGTTTCCTAATTAGAAATATTGAACTTGAATTTAGAGAATCGATAGCTAATATAAGAATGGAATAGCACATAAAATATTTGTCCAGTGAAGAAATTCAAAAGATTTCCAAGTCAAAGCAGGAACTCTTGTTAATTTTGACTGCAGAGATGTTTTATACATTAGTTCTCAAACATCTGATTGTACTACTGGTATTTAAATTGGAGATCAGTGGAAACCAGGAGAATACTTCTTTTTAATCAAAATAGGAATGTTAACTTCACTGTATGATAGAAAAAAAAAAGATTCTGCATGCTGAATGAAGCATGCATTCTTGAATTTACAGCATATCCCTCCTCAGTTTAATTATATTTTTCAGCACTTCATTCAACCTTTAAAAAAGAAAAAAAAACTTTTTAAATCACAAGTTTGGGTTGGGGAGTTTTGACATCTTAGACCATGAAGTTCTTTGGACCTACCAACAATTTAGAGATTTCCATTTCCTAATTATTCAAAAGCAAAGAAAATCAATTAAATTATATGTCGGCTTTTCAGGGATTCAGACTCCAAGGTTAATAAATCACCAGGGAGTACAGTATTCAGAAGTAGAGTCTTTTTGAAACTCAGGACAGAGGTCTCCTAGAGTTCTCCTGATATGTGTGAGAACTAATTTTTCCCAGAGGACGAGCATTAAAGCAATCAGTGTGCCTCACAGATAAAATGATGCCAGGAACTCAGCTGACAGGTTTGGAGAGGCACAGTCAGCCAATCTTGGTGCCAAACAAAGAGAGACACTCAGTAGTACAAGCAGGGCAGACACTTTGCTGGAGATCAGAGGTGGTGGTGAGTGTGTTGATTATTCCCAGTAGATTCCTCTGCTCTGATCTAAACTAGGTGTCCATAGTTGTTCCTTCAGATTCATTTTTCCCTGAAGTCAGAAATTTCAAAAAGTAAAAATTGTTGTAAAGATATTAAAGTCAGTATAATTGGTGCCTTTATGATGTGGTTACTTTACATTCATTGTTCAAAGAGTATTCATACTATGAATTTCACTCATGAGTAAATTTTATTCTTCTTTGGGATGAAAAATCAATCTATTGGCTTTCAAATCAGAGGAGCTCCTTGTAAAACTTTACAATTGGGATTGTTTTTAGACAAAAGTAGCCATTGTTTTCCTTGTAGAATCAGATTGTGGGGGAGTTGGACCCATTTATTTTTATAATTCTCATTCCTGTTGGGATGTAAATTGTTAGGTGTTTACAAAACCATACTAAATAAACCTCCACTTAATGAAATACCTGGGAGTTGTAATTGAATTTAATTTTATGCCACAATTAGAATTTAAAGGTATTAAGAAGTTGAAGTGTAAAAGAACCATGAGGTGAAACCTTTGAGATGTAAATTACCATCCTTCATTTACCTAGTTTGTAAGTCAGTTAGCTTTTGTTGGCATATCTGACTTGCCTAAGTCCGGACATACCTCTAACTTCAATTTGCAACTCTGTTTACAGCAATGTTTCATTAAAAACACTTAGAATAGGATCATAGATCTGGAAGGAGCCTTAGGGGCTATTGTCAAACTCCTTCATTTTAGAAATAAGGAAGCAGAAACTCAAAGACATTAAATGAGTTGTCCAGGGTCACACAGCTAGTGAGTGTTTAGGGCATCATCTCCACTATGCCAAATTATTGTGTTTGTTCAACAGTTTCCTAATGGGAATCAACACCTCAAAATCTGAAACTCCATTGTCTGTTTTCTTTTACCACTTCATCAAAAATTTCTCAATGTTTTCATTGTTATTGTTTTTAAAACATGTCTGACTCTTCATGACCCCATTTAGGGTTTTCTTGGCAAAGATATTGAAGTCGTTTGCAATTTCCTTCTCCAGTTCAGTTTTACAGATGAGGAAACTGAGGCAAATAGAATTAAGTGACTTGTCCAGGGTCACACAGCTACTAAGTCTCTGAGACCAGATTTGAACTCAGGAAGATGAATGAGTCTTCCTGATTTAGGGCCCTAGACTCCATCCATTGCACACTTAGCTGCCCCAAACATTCTCATATAACTCAAATTTAATGATGCTTTAAGGCTTTCAAAGTACTTTTTTCAAGACAACCCTATGAGGTAGGAAGTGCAAGTATTACAACAATTCACAGATAAGGAAACAGCCTTTGAGAATTGGGGTGCCTATGGTCCCAGAGCTATTGTGTTGAAGGGAAGGGTTCAAAGTCAGGTCTCCAAGTTCTCAGTAATACTTGATCCTTTATGCCATGATGACTTTCATATTCAAGGAACTTGAAATAGCATCTTGGTGTAATCATGTTAAAAACTTATATTCTGCAAACCTATGTTTGAACTCATAATATTAAGCATGGTACTTCTTTGACCCTCAATAAATCACCTCTCTGAGCTTATTGAGATAATCATTTATATTACCTATACCATGCAGGGTTATTATGAAAAAGTGCCAAAGAATTTTTAAAGAATTATAAAAATATGAACTGTTATTAATACCCAAATATCCCAAAAAGCCTTAGGACCATATTAAACTTTAGTAGCTAAAAAGTGCATTAAGACTTTTGAGATACCCTCTATTTTATAAAGTGCTCCCCGCTTTGGTTTTATCACATGTTGAAATGCCATGACTTCAGGGATAGGGCAATAGATCCCTGATGAATCATCTGTGACTTTTCTCCAGTGCTTAACCATCTTGCCCTCTGTTGTTCATTGTAACAATTAAACTTATTTAATAGTATTTTAGTTTTTCCAATTATGTATGAAAACAAATTTTTAACATTTTTTCAACTTTTGGGTTCTGAATTTTCTCCCTCCCTTTCTCATTTCCCTCCTCCCTAAGAAGGTAAGCAATTTGATATGTGAAATCATGTAAAACATTTCTATATTAGTCATATTGTGAAAAAAGAAACAGAACAAACAGGAAAAACTAACAAAAAAGTGAAAATATGTTTTGACTTGTCAAAAAAAGCATTTAATCTGCATTCAGACTCCATAGGTCTTTCTCTGGATATGGATAGCATTTTCCATCACGAGTCCTTTGAAATTGTCTTGGATCATTGTATTGCTGAAAAGAGCTAAGTGTATATAGCTGATCATCTCACAGCGTTGCTGTTACTGTCTACAATATTCTCCTGGTTCTGCTCACTTCACTCAGTAACAGTTCATGTAAGTCTTTCCAGGTTTTTCTGAAATACTCTTGCTCATCATTTCTTATAGCACAATAATATTCCATTACATTCATATATTACAACTTTTTCAGCCAGTCCCCAGTTGATGGGCATTTCCTCAGTTTCTAGTCCTTTGCCACTAAAAAAGATCTGCTATTTTTGTACACATAGATAGTTTTACCTTTTTATGATCTCTAGGATCTAGGCCTAGGAGTGGTACTGCTGGATCAAAGGATATGCATCCTTTGATTATTCTTTGGGCATAGTTCCAAATTGCTCTCTAGAATGGTTGGATCAGTTTGCAACTCTGCCAATAATGCATTAGTGTCTCAATTTTCCCACATTCTCTCCAACATTTATCATTTTCCTTTTATGTCATATTAGTTAATCTGATAGGCATAAGATGATACTCCAGAGTTGTTTTAATTTGCTTTTCTCTAATCAGTAGTGATTTAGAGCATTTTAATAGTATTATATATGGTTTTTATATGATAGCTTTGATTTCTTCATCTGAAAATTGCCTTTTCATATCCTTTGACCATTTACCATATGGGAATGATGTATATTCTTATAAATTTGACTCAGTTCACCATATATTTGAGAAATGAGGACTTTATCAAAGACATTTGCTATAAAAATTTTTCCCAGCTTTCTGATTTACTTCTAATCTTGGTTGCATTGGCTTTGTAAAAAGTAAAAACTTTTTTGCTTTGTAAAAATAAAACCTTTTAAATTTAATACAATCAAAATTTCCTATTTTACATTTCATAATGCTGTCTATTATTTGGCTATAAATTCTTCCCTTCATAAATTTGACAGGTACTCTCCTCATCTGCTTTAGATATTACACTTTATGTCTAAATCATGTCCCCATTTTGACCTTATTTTGATATTTAAATGTTGGTCTATACCTAGTTTCTGCCATACTGTTTTCTAGTTTTCCCAGCAGTTTTTGTCAAGTAGTGAGTTCTTAAAGTGTCCCAGAAACTTCAGTCTTTGGATTTATAAGATACCAGATTTATAACATATTAAACTTGAAAGTGTCCAGGTGGCGGTGGCTAGGTGGCGTAGTGAGTAGAGTGCTGGCCCTGGAGTCAGAAAGACCTGAGTTCAGATCCAACCTCAGACACTTAACACACACAAACAAAAAAAAAAAACCCTAGTCATGTGACCTTGGGCAAGTTACTTAACCCCAATTGCCCTCAAAAAAATAATAATAATAAAGAAAGAAAAGAAAGAAAAGAAAAAAAAGAGAGTGTCCAGGTGTCCCGGGAAAAGCCTCTTTCATTAGCCCTTAATAAAGGCAAACCTGAAAATGTAATTTGTTCAATAAACTCCTTTGTCAAGGTTGCTAAGTTGGCAATTACAATCATTGACAAAACGATTCACAGTTAGTAGTAGTTTCTCTTCAGCTTATAGCCCAAATTAAATTTTGCTAACTCACACAAATGAAGCCTTTCCAAGTCTGAAACAAGTAAATAATTTAAAATGTCCTTGTATTGCTTTCCATAATGGTGAAATTTGGGGAGTGAGAGGCAGAGAGAAATAGGGAAAAGGTGGAAGATAGCAATCAGACTATAACAATAAACGGGGCGGCTAGGTGGCGCAGTGAATAGAGCGCCGGCCCTGGAATCAGAAGGACCTGAGTTCGGAGCCGGCCTCCGACACTTAATCCAAACAAACAAAAACCTAGCCGTGTGACCTTGGGCAAGTTACTTAACCCCAATTGCCCTAAAGGGACGGCTAGGTGGCACAGTGAGTAAGAGCACCGGCCTCGGAGTTTGGATGACCCGAGATCAGATCCGGCCTCAGAAAATGAGCACCCACGCATAAATCAAATGACTAGCCGTGTAACCTTGAGCAAGTTACTTAACCCCAATTGCTTTAAAAAAAAAATATAACAATAAACAATAATTTTTGATGTTTGGTCATTTCAGTCATGTCTAACTCTTTCTTGGCAAAGGTACTGAAGTAGTTTACCATTTCCTTCTCCACCTCATTTACAGACCAGGAAACTGAGTCAAACAAGCTTGTACAGGGTCACACAGCTAGCAAGTGTCTGAGGCCACATTTGAACTCAGGTCATCTTAACTCTAGGCCCAGAGTTCTAGCCACTGCACCACCTAACTGCCCCCAAAATAAGAATACAAATAGTTAGTATTTAAAACCATCAGCAAGCATTATCTATAATGAGGATAAACTAGAAGCCTTCTCAATAAGATCAGGAGTGAAACAAGGATGCCCATTATCACCACTAATATTCAATATTGCTCTAGAATTGTTAGCTTTAGCAATAAGAGAAAAAACATTAAAGGAATTAGAATAGGCAGTGAGGAAACAAAACTATCACTCTTTGCAAATGATATGATGGTACCCTTAGAGAATCCTAGAAAATCAAGTAAAAAGACTACTCGAAATAATTAACAGCTTTAGCAAAGTTGCAGGATATAAAATAAACCTATATAAATCATCAGCATTTCTATGTATTACAAAGAAATCTTAGCAGCAAGAGATAGAGAAATTACATTTAAAATAACTGTAGACAATATAAAATATTTGGGAGTCTATTTGCCAAGACAAACAGAGGAACTATATGAACACAATTGCAAAACACATTTCTCTCAAAGTTAGATTTAAACAATTGGGAAAATACCAATTGTTCATGGGTAGTCTGAGCTAATATAATAAAAATGACCCAAAATGACCATAATTAATTTACTTATATAGTGCCATACTAATCAAAATTATTTTATAAAGCTAGAAAAAAATAATAACGAAATTGATCTGAAAGAACAAAAGGTCAAGAATATCAAGGGAATTTAATGGCAAAAAAAATGCAAAGGAACATAGCCTAACAATACCAAATCTAAAACAATGTTATAAAGCATCAGTCATCAAAACTATTTGGTACTAGATAAGAAATAGAGGGGTGAATCAGCAGAATAGATTAGGAATAAGACACAGTAGTAAATGACTACAGTAATGTACTGTTTGATAAACCCAAAGTCTCCAACTTCTGGAATAAGAACTCACTATTTGAGAAAAAACTGCAAGAAAAACTGGAAAAAAACATGGCAGAAACTAGGTATAGACCAACATCTCACACCATATACCAAGATAAATTCAAATGGGAACATGATTTGGACATAAATGGTGGTACCATAAGTAAATCAATAGAGCAAGGAATAGTTTGTCATATCTATGGAGAAAGGAAGGATTTATGACCAAAGAAGAGATAGAGAACATTATGAAATGTAAAATGGATAATTTTAATTACTAAATTTAAAAGTTTTGTGCAAACAAAACCAATGCAACCAAGATTATAAAGAAATCAGAAATCTGGGAAATAATTTTGTGGCCAATATTTCTCATAAAGGCCTTATTTCTCAAATGTATAGAGAACTGAGTCAAATTTAAAGAATATACAACATTCACCATTTGACAAATGGTCAAAAGATATGAAGAATAGGTTTTCAGATGAAGAAATTAAAACTATCCATAGTCATATGGAGAAATGCTCTAACTCACTATTGATTAGAGAAATGCCCATTAAAATAATTGAGGTACCACTTCACACCTATCAGATTGTCTAAAATGAGAGAAAATGAAAATGATAAATGTTGGAAATGTGGGGAAATTAGGACACTAATGCATTGTTGATGGAGTTGTGAACTGAGCCAACCATTCTGGGGAGCAATTTGGAACTATGCCCAATGGGCAATCAAAGTGTGAATATCTTTTGATCCAGCAGTACCACTCCTAGGACTATATCCCAAAGAGATCATAAAAATCAGAAAAGAACCCACATGTACAAAAAGTTGTAGTATATGAATGTAATGAAATATTATTGAGGTATAAGAAATGATGAGCAGGAGTATTTCAGGAAAACCTGGAAAGACTTACATGAACTGTTACTGAGTGAAGTGAGCAGAACCAGGATAATATTGTAGACAGTAACAGCAACACTGTGAGATAATCAACGATGATAGACTTAGCTTTTTTCAGCAATACAATGATCCAAGACAATTCCAAAGATTCATGATGGAAAATGCTATCCATATTCACAGTAAGATCTGTGGAGACTGAATGCAGATTGAAGCACACTATTTTAACTTTTTTTGTTATTTTGGGGGTGTTTTGTGACTTTTCCCTTTTGTTCTGTTTCTTCTTTTACAATATGATGAATGTGGACTAATGTGGAAATATGTTCAACATGATTGCACATGTAAAACACATATCAGATTACTTGCTCTCTTGTGAAGGGCAGGAGGGGAGGAAGAAATAAAAATTTAGAACTCAAAATCTTTTTTTTAAACAAATGCTGTATTAACTTCTGTTTTACATCATTCATTTCCACCAGATTTTGAGTTACAATCATTTTCCCCCCGTTATCCCCCTACCCAACCTCCCAGAATAGCAGTCCCACAAGATATTGCTTCCTCCAATCTGCTCTCTCCCATACCTTCTCCCATACCCCCTTCGACTTTTCCATTAGAGGAAGGTGAATCTTTGTATCCCAATGCCTGCACATCTTATCTCCCAATTATAAGCAAAAGAGTATTAATAATAGTATTTATATATATTTGAAACATTTAATGTTAAGACCTCGAATTTCAGATCCAGTTCCTTCCTCCCTTGTCACCCATTCCCTCTGGGGAGATAAGTAATTCAGTATATGTTGTACATGTCTAGCAATTCAAAACATTATCATAGGAGATATATTGTACAAGGCTGTTTATAATTCCCTCCCACTCATCCCACCCCCCACCTGGTCCATTCCCTACATGATCCTGTCCCTCTTCTATAGTGGGTACTTCCAACCTCCCCTCCCCCCAAGGATGCCCTCCCATCCATCATCCCTCCTCTCATCCCCCTTCCCCTTATTCTGCTGCAGGTTGAGATATCCCATTTAGTATGTATGTCATTCTCTCCCTGAACCAAATTCAATGAGAATGTGGTTTTGCCTTTTTTGCCTTCCTATTCTCCCCCTCCCTTGCAACCACTTCCCCTTGCTTCTTCTAGATGAGATAGTTTACCCTACCCTGTCTCTCCCCATCTCCTCTTTCCACTTTCCTCTCTCACCTCATAATTTCATCCCTTGAGTATTCTCCCTTCCCAACAAATTCAACCTATGCCCTCTATCCATATATAACTGTAACCATATACACACACATTCACACATGTATTTATATGACCACACACCCTTCTTCCATTATTTTCAGAGTGAGAAATATATCATCAGTCACAGTTATTGCTTTTCCATATAGGAAGGTAAATAATTCAACTTTGTTAAGTTCCTTTTGATTTCTTTTCCCTGATTAACTTCTCCAGCATCTCTTGCTTCTTCTGTCTGGATGTCAAATTTTCTATTCAATTGTGGTTTTATCCTCAAGAATGCTTGAAAGTCCTCTATTCCACTGAATGACCATATTTTCCCCTGAAACAAAATACTCAGTTTTGCTGGGTAGGTGACCCGTGGGTTCATTCCCAGTTCTTTTGCCCTCTGGAATATCATATTCCATGCCCTTCTGTCCTTCAGTGTAGAAGCTGCCAGGTCCTGTGCTATTCTGATTGTGTTTCCACAATATTGAAATTGTTTCTTCCTGGCTGCTTGTAGTATTTTCTCCTTGATCTGGGGATTCTGGAACCTGGCTATAATATTCCTGGGAGTTTTCTTTTTGGATCTTTTTCAGGAGGTGATCGGTGGATTCTTTCAACCTCTATTTTGCCCTCTGGATCTAAAACATCAGGGCAGTTTTCCTTGAGAATTTCTTGAAGGGTGATTTCTAGGTTCTTTCTTTGATCATGGCTTTCAGGTAGTCCAATAATTTTTAAATTGTCTCTCCTGGATCTATTTTCCAGGTCAGTGGTTTTTCCCATGAGATATTTCACATTGCCTTCTAATCTTTCATTTGTTTGGATCTGCTTAACAGCATCTTGATTTCTCATAAAGTCATTAGCTTCCATTTGCTCCAGTCTAACTCTGAAGGAATGAATCTCCTCAGTGAACTTTTGAGATTCTTTTTCCATCTGGCAAATTCGACTTTTTAAGGCATTCTTCTCCTCATTGCCCTTTTGGGCCTCCTTTGCCATTTGAGTTAGTCTATTTTTTAAGGTGTTGTTTTCCTCAGTCAGGCTGTTGACCCTCATTTCATACTTTTCCTGCATCCTTCTCATTTCTCTTTCCAATTTTTCCTCCACTTCCCTTATTTGATTTTTAAAGTCCTTCTTAAGGTCCTCTATGGCCTGCAACCCGCTCATGTTTTCCCCTGGGGCTTTTGGAGCAGGACTTCTGACCTCACAGTCCTTTTCCTGCTCTATGCCCCCAAAATAGGAGTCTAGGGTTTCATTTTTCTCTTTCCTTTGCCTTGGCATGTTGCCACTTGATTACCTGACTTTTGGGCTTGTTGCTACACTATGGCTTTAAGGCCACATAGAGGAATTTTCGTCCCGAATGTGTGGGGAGCAACTTCCGTTTCTGGCAAGCTGTAAACCCACCCACAACTTCCACCCTAGATCACAATCCAGATCCAGGGAGGTTAAAGCAAGAGTGATTACCCCCCAAGACTGATCACTGGATCTCCCTACAGTTCACAGGCCAGGAGCTGGAGCTGCCTCTGAAAACTACAAAATGGCGTATCTCCTGAGCGTCTTCTATCCCCCAGGGGAGGAAGCCAAGGCATTCCCCAAATACTGGTCCCAAAGTCCATAGGACACTAACCTCTTACTTTGTCCTAGGCATGTCTATGTTGATAATTCTGGAGTCGCCACAGCTGGTGGTGTTCTGGGGTCTCTCTGGCCCACTGCTGGCCCTGCCGCCCTGGGGCTAAAACCCCGACTCACAGGGACCTGGGCTCGGCTCGGCTCCCCGCACTCTGCGTGCTGCATGCTGCCGGCTCCCAGAGTGCTGCGCTGGTCCTTCCTGCAGGGCTGCTGGGCTGTCCTCAGCGGGAGGTTAGCTTCTCTGTGTCGTTCTGTGGATGCTGGGGCTCCAGGAGTTGTTCAGAGTCCCCTTTTACATAGTTTGGGGGGAATCTGGGGGCAGAGTGGCTTGGATGAGCTGTTTCTACTCCGCCCCCTGGAACTCAAAATCTTATAAAAAATGAATGTTGAAAACATTTCTCACCTGTAATTGGAAAAAATAAAATACCACTTACTTAAAAAAAAAAAGAATAGTTAGTATTTATATAGCCCTTTAAGGTTTACAAAGTGCTCTACAAATATTCTCTCATTTGAATCTCACAAAATCCCTGTGAGATAAGTGAGATAGATATTATATCCTTTTTATAGCAAAGGGAAATGAACAGGTTCTTTATATTTCCTACTATGCTTATAAGTATTTTGGAATATGCATAACCCAGCCTTACCATTCATAGAAACCAAATAATAATTTGATGTTTCAGAAGATGAGATTCCTCTCTGGTACTCTCTGGTACAGCAGTATTCTTATTTCATTTCAGAACAGATTTAATGAAATTCAAGTTAATAGGTGATAATATGTAAATACCAGTGTCCTAAATAAATAATGCTGCACCAAAGAGACCTAAACTAATATTAGAATGACATCGATTAAAGCTTCTTCACTGGCTTTATATAGAATTTGAAGGTCTACATGAGAAGGAGAAACATACCTAACTGCAGAGCCTGAGTGGTTTGCAGATTTGTTTGTACTTAGAATTTGTTGATCTGTATTTATCAAACTCTGTATGAGTTTATCAGAAGAGATCTAACTTGCTATGAACTGCTATTATTTTCTCTATCATAAAACAGATTTACAGATATGTCATACTGGGGTCACCTCTGCCTCTCATGGAGATCCCCCCTGACAAATTACCCGGGGTTGAAAGTGTTCTGTCATTCTGCACCTACTCAAAATCATAGCTCCACAGCCCCAAAGTGCTTATTTTTACTAAGCCAGAGTACATATTAGTTCAAACAAAAGCACTTAATGAAATAATACTAGCACATTAAAAAACAAACAAAAAACAATAAAACATTTCCCCATAATCTAGACTACAATCTTTCACAAATACATATGCCATTAGTAGGATGTTGATATAGTATTGAACATGCATGGAGAGGCACATATGTAGGACAGATGTGTGATCGTACCATAAGCATACAGGAACAACTGATTTGTATGATAAGGTCCTAGTGCTGTTCTCACTGGGATTGTTCCCTAGTCGTCATTCATGTGAACATTATGTTTCCTCTAATAATACTGTTCCCTGCTTATAGTGTAGTGGAGAGAAAACTGGGCCTAGATCAAGAGGACCTGAGTTTAAATACAGTCTTAGGCACTTACTGTGTGACCTTGGACAAATCACTTAACTTTGACTACCTCAGTTTCCTCATCTGTAAAATGATCTGGAGAAGGAAATGGCAAACCACTCCAGTAGCCTAGCCAAGAAAACCCCACATGGGGTCATGAAGGGTTGAACACAACTGAAGGGCTACAAACAACTGCTGATCTCACAAAGTCACTGCTTGAAAGGGTTCTGGTGATACTGGTCATTCCCAGATGGGACTCCACTGGGCTAGGGGAGGATAAATATTTTCCTAATTTGAAAGGGAAGAAGAGTGAAGAAGAAAGAGTCTTCAAACTATATTTAAATCAATGAATTTTTACTTCAGTTTCTTATAAATTTCTAGGAAATATATTTTAAGAAATACTAAACATGAAGAAAAAGAAGCCATGATCAGAGAAATCCAGAGTCATCTCTAGAATAGGTTATGCCACACTAAACACTAAACATATCTCCTTTTCTTGATAGGATTGCTAAACTTGTAGGTGAGGGAAGTTCTATAGAAAGAGAGTTTTCCTAGATTTTTGCAAAGCATTTGGTGAAATTTGCTTTCCTTGTGAAAAATATGGAGAAACAGGACTAGATAATAGTATAATTGGATAGATTCGGAGTTGGTTGAATGATCAGAGCTGATGAGTAGCCACTAATAAGTACAATAGAAAGAACAGTGAATCCTGAGTATGAAGATATGAGTTCAGTTCCCACATCTGCCCTTAGTACCTGTGTGACCTTGGGCAGGTTTCTTACCTCTACAGGCTTCAGTTTCCTTATTTGTAAAAGACAGGAGCTGAAGCTAGATTAGAGGTGTCAAACTCAAATAGAAATGGGGACCACTGAACTGTACATAAGTATCCTTGGGACCTCATATTGATTTAGTTCAAAAATGTAACACTATCTGTGTTTTACTCTATTTTAAGTTATTTTGTTAAATATATACCAATTATATTTTAATTCAGTCCAGGGGCATCTGGGTCACATATAGCCAATAAACCACATATTTGAAATCTTTAGATTAAGTGACGTCTGAAGTTCCCTCAAGTTCTAAATCTATGGATCCATATCAGTTTGGAAGGATGTCTCCAATTGTTTTCCCCAGGAATCTATTCTTGTTTATCCACCATTTGCCAGATATTTCTGGGGAAATGAATGCAAATTGCTTTTTAAAAAATACTATGTAAATGGTAAGAAAATAGCACATTTTCCATGTGGGGAGTTTGGGAAGAAATATATTTTTTAATGTAAATATGGCATTTCCCTGGCTCTGTTAACCTTATCTAATAGATCAGATTCAACCTTTCAATCAATCTGAGGGTCTTCTGTGAACTGGTCCTATCGTAGAATTCAAAATGGTATACAGAGTACTCTATCACTTCAAATTTAATGGGTTAATTACCTTCTGGTTATAAGGTAGGGCACTCCTAAATTTCCCTAACCTCCATAAGTATTTCTCAGAACAAAAATTCAAAGCCTGGCTCCAGTTTCTGTGGAAATTCTCAAAAAGGAGGGAACAGATACTGCTGAAGAATGTCAAGCATGATACTTGTGTTAGTTGAGATTGTCAGGGGAATTGCTGATAAGGTATCAGCTCATCCTGGGCTGTGGCTGGCAGTGCCACGGGGATTAATCAGTCTGCCATTTCCCTCAACAGGGGCCAGTTTCACAAATTCTGGTCCCTAGAGGTCTGATCAGTACATTAGCTTTCCCAGGAAGAGAGGCTGCTAATAAAGTTACAGTGATCTGTGCTTGCTGGCTAATGAGGTTATTCCATATCCGTTATTGAATCAGCAGTGAAGCCAGAACTTGGCTCTCCTCTAAGATATCGTTGGGCAATGCCTACAGCCCCTTCTATCAGTTCACTATGTAGCAGGTTGTAATTGAAGAGTGTAGCTCTGGTGATTTTATATCACTGGAATCTGCAAAATATGGCTTAAAGTATTTGGATAGTGAGGTGAAAATTATACCTGATATTAAGAGACAGGAGGTGCTTGATAAATATTTATTGAGTGAATCAATAAGAATTCATTAGGGCCCCTGTGTGCCAGGCACTATGCTAAGTGCTGAGGATACAAAGAAAGGCAAAATGAGAACCTCACATTTTAAAAGGGGCAGGCCAGGGGTGGGGTAGACAAATAAGAATATAATTAAATTTTTTGTTTGTTCAGTCATTTTTTTAGTCGTGTCCAACTCTTTGTGACCCCATATGAGGTTTTCTTAGCAAAGAGAGCAGAGTGGTTTGCCATCCTTCTCCAACTCATTTTACAAATGAGGAAACTAAGGCAAACAGGATTAAATGACTTGCCCAAGGTCACACAGCTAGTAAGTGTCTAAGGTAAAATTTTAACTCAGGTCTTCCTGACTCCATGCTCAGTGTTCTATCCACTGTGCCACCTAGGTGTCCATACAATTAGATACCTACAAAATAGTTAAATACTGGGGGGAGGGTAGAAATGTCCAAATGAACTGTGTGAGTCTCAAATGTGACAAAGGATAAAGATGGTAATTGTAACAGTTAAGTATAATACAAATGTATTTATTATTATTAATTTACTTTCAAAAGTTCATTTCTCAAATTTCTAACATTTTTCCCTTAAAAGACAAATATATGAAAAGAAAGGCAAAGATACTTCTTTGGAATTGTGATTCAGCTCTTATTTCAACTAATTAACTGATTTACCAAGTGGCTAGTAAGAGTTAAGTGTCTGAGACTGGATTGAACTCAGGTCCTCCTGACTCCAGGGTCGGTGCTCTATTCACTGAGCCACCTAGCTGACCCAAGTGTTTTGTTTTTAATAAAGATTAGAAGGAACCACTAGTTTATGGTTTCAGATTCTGACACACCCCCTTTCTCTCTAAACACATCCGGGAAAAATAATTTTAAAAGCTTTTTTTTTCCATTCTCTTGAATTTTTATCAATATCTTCAGGTATCTGCATTCAATTCATACCTCATAGCTCTCTAGGTTTGAGTTGCCCAACAGTTTGCCAAGACTAAGCCAGACTCAAGACTCAGAATTATATATTTTCATTGCATATTGGTTTATATACCTCTAATTATAAGTATTAATTTTTCTAACCATTTTAGACCTACTTTCATAGATGGATGGAAGATCTCAAAATCTTGTGGTATTTGCCTTGTAAAATATTTTTAAGAGATCATAAAGTATGTTTTTACAATATTATATCAACTTTGCAGTAGAAAAATTTATGACTCCTACCAAAACTTTTTATGGGCCTTCCCTTCCCCCAAAACATCATATAACCCATATAGTACAGTAAATCATGATTGTTATTCATTTATACTGACCCACAATAAATTGTTCCTGCTCCCAGACATGAGGGTAAATGGTTAGCTACAAGCTTCATATTGGTCATGCTAGTAGCATATCAGATAATGCTGCATTACATACATTTGCAACTCAAATAACCAAGGACAAACAATAGTGATCTCTAAATAACAGAGCTGTCTTTTCTCCCCTCTGGAAGTATTTTAACCAGAAAAAATCCAACAAAAAGATATAATTAAACTAAGTTGATAGGTAACAGCTATGTATGCACACTGTGAAATTTTATTCTAATATTAAACTTATTTTAGTTAGTGCCAGAAACTTGATAGTATTCTCATACACCCCTTCCTACTACTGCAAATGTAACATGGTAGCAGAAAACATCTTCTACAAAGGTAAATTTGTCAGAGCTGACCCACACTATAGACATGTCATTCCCTAAATTATTTGGAACAATGAATCCTACAACACTTAATAAGACATTGTACATGCAATCAACTACCATACACATTCCTGAAAAGCTTCTGGAGTTTTACATTTTCTTTCAGGTGAACATGACAAAGTTTGCATTTGTTCTTCTTATGCTGTGCTCCAGATACCTCAGACAGAGAGCTATCTATGGCTGACATTTCTTTGATAATATTGGGAAGACATCATCATAAGGAAAATGGAAATTGGCAAGGGAAGGACTTTTGAGATCTTCACTTTATAAATTGACCTGCTCTGAAATTTCAATCTCAATTCATGGAGTATGTCATTTCCCCTTTAATTTTCTTGTTCTGTTGTTTTACACTTACAGATAAAGTTAGAATAAGTGCTGTCACTGCAGATTGAAGAGTCAGCCTGGCAAAGGTTAATGTCAATTAGTTGGGAAGCCAGGCTAGATTGGCTAGCTTGGTCAGACCAATGTATCACATTGAAAATATTTATATTAATCTGAGAGAAAGTGAAAAAGCTGCCTTAGATAGCATGTCTATGATTTTTTTTCTCTCCACATCTAAAACAAAAAGTGTTCTGTGGCAGGAAGTAGAAAAACTCTTAGATAAGCTTTAGCAGGAGATCATAAAAAATGTACATTTCCTATGTGTGTATATATATATATATATGTATATATATATCTTTTAAATTTTCTGTGTAAATTATACTAATAACTTAAGAACTATTTAATGTGTTTCTTTGTTATCTGGACTTGAACTAGCACTCCTAGTATAATACATGTTTGTATCAGGAGCTGTTTTACTTTGTTTTACATTTTTGCATTAAATATCTGCTTTTTTCCAAACCATACATTTTGATAAGACATGGTAGCTCTCTAACTTGAATTTGGTCATCAAAATCTCAATTATTTTCCCTCCATATATTAATTCTTAACATTATAAAAAGCCAAAAAGGAGGGTTTTTAAAATTCTAAATATCCCTAGACCACTCAAAGAAACTTATCATGGACATGAGACAAAATATACCAAATGGAAGAGTCAGTTTTTCATAAGCTTTTAAAATACATTTTATACATTTCCTTAAATATTTCCTAACTGTATTTCTAAAAATCTTAGGATTCATTTTTTTTTAATTTTGGATTCTGAATTCTCTCCTCCTTCCTACCCCTCCCTACCCCTTGAGAAGGCAAGCAATATATCAGTCACATATATAAAATCATACAAAACATATTTTGATATTAATCATTTCATAATTTTGTACACTGGGAAGTGAAAGTCTTAATTTCCTAATTGCAGGAAATTCCAAGTTCATCTCATCCTTCATAATATAAAGCCCCAGTATATATTATTAATTAAGCCCAGCATTTTGTTCTGTGTTTGAGCTACAGAAATATATGATTTCTGCTGAGCCTTGCAAAGAAACCATTTTCATGATGATTCCACATTCCAAGCAAGGATTGGAAGTAACCAAAGATAGACCTTGAACTCAGGATAAAGAAATATATCAGTTCATTTCAACAGACAATTGTTAATCCCACTGGGGAGACAAAGACAAAATCCAAGTGTCTCTACCCTCAAGGAGTTTAAATTCTATTAAGGGAAAGCATTTACAAACATATAAGGATATACAAAATAAATATACAAAGCACTTACACAATAATTATGCCCCAGGAAGGACTGGGGCAGTGAAGGCCTCATTTTGGCAGCAGAACTTGTGTTGAAACTAGAAGGGTGGTAAGGATTCAACTGCCATTTGCCCCCTCTGTAATATTCAGTAATCTATAACTTTTTGCAGACTAGTTTGGTGGGTCAAGAATGAAAGGCTCATTAGTTCTTGACCTAGAAGAGAAGGAAGAGATCACTTCATCCAGACTTCTGACTCCAGATTAAGTGTTCTTTTCTCTACACGATCAACACTTTTGATCTTTAATTATAAATTCTGATACTGTGTTCTAGAGCAAGGGTGACATTAGATTCTGATATAGTCAAGTATAGAACTCCATCCAAAATCTCAGCTTACATTAGCTTACATAGACCTGATGTCTATGAGCTTGATCCTTTTTTAATTTAATTTTGGTAACTGTACTTCAAAATAATAAATTTCCTTTGCAGTCCTATGTATTTCATTTTATGCACTTATATTCTGAAATGTGTCTTCACCATTCACCAGAGGGGACAAAGAGACAAAAAAAAACCTTACTTTGCTTAAGTCAGAAGTAGACATCTTTGTTCTTGACTCTCTGCACTCTGGGTCAGAACTTGGCCCTCTGGTGACCTGGTAAAGGAAACGGGGAATTAGAGCATTCGTTGTTGTCATAATTCACAGTATACTTGGAAATCGCTGCAGTAATGGAAGAAGGTGTGACCTGAAGAAAACCAGCTTGGAGGTGTCTGGGAAGGAATATTTATACCAGGAAAATAATACGTGCAAAAATTCAGTATTAGAGTGAGGGGCAAATAAGGGTGTTTAAACACCTCTGATAACCATACTTTCCTCTTTATACAGTTAACAATAGAACCATAGATTTATGCCATAAAACGACCTAAAAGATCATTTAGTCTGACTCCTTGGTTTTACAGATAAGTATATTATGCTGAAGGTTGCACAGTTAGGAAGAAGCAAAGCTGGATTAAGGAATTTAGGTTCTATGATTGCAAAATGAGTGCTCTTTCCATTCCTACTTTTCTACCTGCCAATAACTAAACTCCCACCCATTAGGACGGATGCTCCTTGAGAGTGGGGGCCGTGTCTTGGCTAAATTTTGTAGCTCCTCATTACTTACTCCATATAGTAGGTATTTAAAAATTAGTTGTTATGAGCCTCAATTACAAGCAGAGAACTATTTTTTTTTTACTCTTTATGACCCCTTAACTTGAATACAGTGGATACTCAATAAATATGTATTGGGGATGACCAATAGTGGTCATTATGCTTCACAATTGACTGCTAAAATGGTGATTTAAAAAACTCTTCACACTTGAATTTTCTTTGAGGTAGATAGGTGGATAGAAGACTAGACCTGGAATCAAGAAAACTTTGGTTCAAATCTGGCCTCAGATACTTGTGGGCTGTGTGAACCTATATAAGTCATTTAACAATCTGTGTGTTTCAATTTCCCTTTCTACAAAAAGGAGAAAACAATAGCACCTATTTCCCAGGGTTGTTGTAAGGATAAAATGAGATTATTTGTAAAACACTTTCCAGATCTTAAAGTGGTATATAAATGCTAGCTATTAGTGTTGTTATTATTGTTATTTGGTCTAATTCTATTAGATTCCTAGCAAATATTGGAAAGTAAAAAGAGAGACCAGAAAGATTCAGTTTTGAGGGATAAGAAGTAGCAGTAGACATGATCTTCTTGTTCAAGGAGTTTATAAACTAGTTGGGAAGACAAGCTATACATACATATAAAACAATTAGCAAGCAAGCAAAATAATATATACGGAAAAGCAAGAGAGTAAGGGATAATTGCATTAATTAAAGTTTTATAGGGGCTTAAACAGCTGTAAATTTGATTTTTTTTCCAATTTGAATCTTAATCTTAGATTTATGGAATAGTACTCTGATTAATTTTAGTCCTTTATTTAATTTTTTTCATTGCTGATTTTTAATTAAAATTTCAATTAACTCCCTTTATTAAGGTGATTAATCCTTAACATTTTAAGGCAAAAATAAAAATTCAAAAATGCTCTATGCAAAGCAATAAACTCCTATATAGGGTATTTGTGAAATGGTCCATCTAAAGGTATAATTTTTTTAAAACCACCCCCTTACCAAAGCTAAATATTCTGGGACAGATAACATCAAGGACCAGTTTCTTCTGATGTTTGGAATACCCTGCTCACTTTCTGTATTTTTGTTTCATTTTTAAAGCCATTTACAGCCCATTTAATAAAATTAACCATTCCAATATCCTGTGTGTCTCCTACTGCACAGGACTGGTAAACATTGTGGCACAGGGTGCCCACTGGATACCCCACCCTGGCAGCATAAAGTGAATGTGTTATCAAAAGTACAAAAAACCTGGGGTGAGCAGAAGGGTCACATGCCTCATTTATTCCAAGTCTGGAAGATCTTCTAAGCAGCTCTGCACAAATTAATACATATGGAAAGGGTCCAGACCATGGGCCTTATGTTCAATTGAACAAACATTTCGTTGGCACCCAGGGTGTTTAAGGCACTGTGCTAAATTCTGGGCTGCACAGAGGAAAATTAAACAATAGCCTGTCCCTTAATAGTTTATTTTCTACTGAGGCAATAAACTGTGTTAAGTTGATAAGTAAACATGGAGTAATTTGAGGAGGGAAAGAGTATTTACTACAAGGGTTCATAGAAGTGGGAGCAAGAGAGAGGAGTCTTAAAAGATGATAGAGATTCTGAGACATAAATATGAAAAGAGTGTATGGCAAGCATGGGGAGCTGGGCAGGGATATACAAATGTTCAGAAGTGGGAGGTGGGATATCGGGTGTTAAAAACTGATAGTACTCTGGTTTGGCTGAAATGGGGATTACGGAGTACAAAGTGAAAAAAGCTAAAAAAATAAATGAGTGCCACGTTGTAGAAATCTTTGTAGTTATAGCAGTCCACAAGGATCAAGTGCAGAAGGGGGTGCTGTGGCAACCAGGTCTGGGGGTGTTTTAAGGGCAAAATGAGCCGTTGTCCTTTTATGTTAAGGTAGTTTCTATATTTCAGCAATTTAGTATGAGACAAACAAAAAAAGGGCTGAGGGGCAGAAAAGGGAAGTTTTGTTAAATACCTACTTGTTCACCCATTTCTAGTTCTACCTTCATCTTTTCTGGTAACAGAAGTCTACGGTCACTTTTCTTCCTTATTCAGAGCAACTTCAGCCCTAAATACCAGTAAATGAGTACAATCTCTGCCCTGAATCCTAAGCAAGGTGTGCTTATGGTAGCAGCTTTGGGCCCTATGGAAGAGTTTGGTTTCACCAACCCTGTTTATTAGACTTCATGTATTGAGAAACTTAGAAATCCAGGCAAAACAAAGGCAGCCTACATACCTGAAAGTCCTATGGACACTAATATTATCCATAATAAGGTCCTTTACCACCACCACTCACCCTAAAATAGACATGCCATGAATTTCTGGGATTACTAAAAGAACACTTTTCACCAGCATTCTCAGTCACTGTTCAGTTTGAAATTTCACATAATTGACATCCCAGTGAGACAATTGATGCTTAGGTCAAATTGCTGCTCCATCTGTCTCAGCCCTGCAAATTTAGGAACTTCTTAGATGACAAAGTATGATTTTCTTGTATGCACATTCTTAGATGAATCACTCCAGTGGCACCTCTTGAATGAGCTAGATTTAATCATTATAATGGTACAAGTAAAGATCATAGTTACTGAGATTGCGTCACTGTGTCACTCAAAAATTAAAGGAGTAGCTTCTGATATAAATATGAGTACAGCTGCTTTCTGTGACTGGATGAATTAGGGCAAAGGTCTCTGTCTTAACCAGCTTAATTTAACCTTTTTCAGTCTTGCTCCCAAGTTGATTTGCATGGCATAAAGGTTGGAAAGAATCTCCTTTCCCCAGATATATGCAATTACTTTGGTGCTATGATAAATGGCTTCCCCATGGGATCACCTGAGAGGGACCCAGCCTACTGAGGGAAGGAATTTTGGATCATAATTCAGTGAAGAATTTTGTTGAAGAAACAAAGAGTAGGGGCAGCTAGGTGGCTCAGTGAATAGAGCACTGGCCTTGGAGTCAGGAGGATCTGAGTTCAAATTTTACCTCAGACACTTGACACACTTACTAGCTGTGTAACTTCAGGCAACTCATTTACCCCCAATAGCCTTTCCTTCCCCCCTCTGGAAAAAAAAAACGACAACAAAAGAAACAATGAGTGGTAGCTGAAATAAAAGAGCATCATCATCATCATAACATTTACGTAGTACTTCCTATGTGTCGGGCACTGTGACAAATGCTTTACAATTATTCCCTCATTTGATCCTCACAACAACCCTGGCAGGTAGATGTTATTTTAAAGATAAGAAAACTGAGGTAAACAGAGGTTATGAGCTTTCCAGGTCCTGGGTGCCCAGGATCACTAGATTTCAACTCAGGTCTTCCTAACTCCATCCCAGTACACTATCCAGCAAACCACTGAGCTGCCCAAAAGACACTCCCTAACTACATGACCTGCAATGTGTCCTAGAACATGTGTTCCCCCTCTATATCCCATCCTTCCTTGGGTAGTAGTATAAATCTGAGTATACACATCTTTCTTATCACTTATTTTGTGATGTTATTTGATTAAATTCCTTTCACTTTGAATTTTCAAATCCTCTGATAAAAGGAATAATGAGGTGAGCTATTACATAAAAGATATCTGTAGCACACAGCTTAAAGATCTTTTCCCAACTGAATCAGCAGACAGAGGACATGCCTGCTCCATTATCTAGACAGATTAGTACATATATACCAAGTCTGCAAAGTAAAAATTATATCAATATTAGGCATTCTGGTTCCAAAAAATAGAAGGGCAGACTTTACAAGAAAGGTCAGCTAGCTTAAGAGGATGTGTCATTCACAGTCCCCTCAGTTGGTATCAGATGAGTGTAATTATAACACTGAAGTCTTGGAGTTGTAACATATACAAACATGCCTGGTAAGAGGCCTTAGGATACTGTAATATCAGCAATGACATTGCAAATATCCATGAGTACAAGATAGAACTTTATTCCAACTGTGTCCATCTCCCAATTGAGAGAGTTTCCATACTATTCTCTCAGAAGGCCCTTTTCTAATGTTATTGGGAATAGCATAGTGTCTTCAAGATTGCAATGATTGCTTTTGTTGAAAGCTGTGATATGATTGTGCAGTATAATTCCTTAGCAGTGACCTTCTCATCAACATTGTCGTTCGGTCACTTCAATTATATCCAACTCTTTGTGACCCCATTTGAGGTTTTCTTGGCAAAGATACTGGAGTGTTTGCCATTCCTGCCTCCAGCTCATTTTTACATATGAGGAAATTGAGGCAAACAGGATTAAGTGACTTGCCCAGGATCACACAGCTAGTAAGTGCCTGAGACTAGATTTGAACTCAGGAAGATGAATCTTCCTGATTCCAGGTCCAGGCCCTCTATCTATTACAATGCCACCTACCTGTCCATCATCCCCATAAAGGGATAATAAAAGGACTCCTTGTGAAGCCTGACGCTTGTAATCTGCATCTAGGACATTCAAGATAGTATCTGGACAAGCCCTGTGTACTATTGGCACACAGCTAATATATTAGAAATTTTGGGGGGTGACTGCAACTAAGGCTTGTACATCTAAAAGACTATCACACATGACAGGTCAATTTACCTGAACCAAGGCATTCATTCATTGTCTAAAAGAAAATGATCATGGAAAGGGTAACTAGGTGGCGCAGTGAACAGAGCACCGGCCCTGGAGTCAGGAGGATCTGAGTTCAAATCCAGCCTCAGACACTTAATACTTACTGGTTGTGTGACCTTGGGCAAGTCACTTAACCCCAATTGCCCTACCTTCCCCCCTCCAAAAAAATAAAAAGAAAGAAAATGATCATGAAAAGACTTATTCAAGAAGCTATATTGGTTTTATGGGGTCATTATAGGATTAGGGGAAGGTGTGTGTGTGTGTGTGTGTGTGTGTGTGTGTGTGTGTGTGTGTGTGTAGGCAGAGGTAATAGAAACTTGAAATATTTCTAGTTCTCTAAAATCTCTGCTGTAATAACCATAGCTCTATGTCACAAGTTTCCCCACCCCCCCCAAAAAAAAATTCATGAATTCACAGGTACTTCTGTTTATAACAATGAATCTACAATTGTCTCAGTGAGCAGAAGGAATGTGTAGAAAGAGGAGCCTATGGAAGCTGTCACCCCCATAGCTCAAGCCAATGGTCACACTACAAGCAGACGGTGTCTTCATCATCATCGTCGCTGCCATTGGTGGTGGTGGTATTTGCCCTTCTGGCCAATCATAGTGGCAGTGTAGTCTGCTTGAGAGAGTCCTGGATTTTGAGGCAAAGGACATGACTTTGAATCCCAGCTCTGCTACTTGCTAAGTGCGTGACCCTGGACAAATCCCGTTTCCTCACCTAGATAATGAGTGGGTTTTAGATTTACGTGATCTTTAAGATGGCTTTTTGCTCTGTAGTTATCGACCTATGGTTGTCTACATTAGTAAGTGCCATGAAGCAGACTGAAGGAAATTAGCCAGTAAGACCTGACACATTTTTCATCATTGTATAGACCACATTCCTTGTTTAACAATGTCTGGGTTCTTTGACCTCTGAATAACAAAATTCCATGTCCTCTGATATAGGCACCAATCAAGAAACTAAAGGAGGGGCTTAGAACAGTTTTAAAACATTTAGCAGCCACAATCTTCTGACAGGCAGTTATTATCACACATTATCTGTGCTCACTACATTGTAACACAGGATGGCACAAAAGATAGTGCCAGGGACGTGCACACACATTTTAGGTGAACACAAACATGGGCACTGCAAGCCTAGAGTAAAATTACCCAGGAACAATAGAGCCCTGGAACCAGCAACCTCTGAAACTATCAAAAAGAAGTCTCATCAGGCTCTCTTGGTTTTTTTCCCCTTTTCCTCTTTTAGAAAATTAGCTCTGTGGTTCAAGTATTCTGTGCCAGTTAAGAAACCCTAACACACAAGTTTTGGGTTTTCCTGCTTTTAATCTGGTGCCTACAGTCTGCCTCCAAGTAGGGGTATTAGCAATAGCTATTGGCTTCCTGATTTCATAGAATAGTGGAAACTTTGATGACAAACAATAAGAATTATTCCTGCTTAATATCATTTCTATATTTCAAGAATCATTCCAGACTTAACTAAAGACTTACAAGTCAATAGAGAACATCTTATGTATGATTCTGTGTCCATTCATAATTTTTTGTCCATGAGAATCACTACTATTAGCTGGATTCTGGATTCTGGCCACTGTGTATGTGTATGTTGTGTATGTAATGGTAAATTCAGAATGATGAAGAAAATCCAATTAACATTGCTATATCAACTGGTCTCCCCCTAGGTCTCTTGACAATGTAATGATAGTGATAATTATTTTTACATTATGCTTTCCACTTCTTGTACTACGTTCTTTATAATGTCTCTGATGAGAAGCAGGTGAGTTGGTAGAAGTTTTATAACTCCCACCAGTGAGGAAACAGGAAGCCATAGTGGTTCAGTGACTTACTTCACAGTTAATATGCATGAGATTCAGGACCTGAACTTAGGTGTTCTGACTAGAAATTCAATGTTTATTTTATCATACCCCTCTTCTCAACCGCAGACTTATGTAATCTCCTCTAGAGCTATCTGGCATCAAAACTCCAACTCTGCCTCCTAAATGCTACACCTTCAGAGCCACAAAAGGAAGGAAGCAATGATCCTTTTCTGACCATAGAGACATTTGAGGCAGAGTCACTTGGTCTTTCCACACTTACTAGTCCAATTATAAGGATCCCTCTGGACCACATCTTGACTTAATTTTATAATGTAATGTTATCTGTATTTTATTATACTTTTATTTATTTTGTTAAATATTTCCCAATTATATTCCAAACTGGTTCCTGTGGCATGAATGTTGGGAATTGCATGTTTGATATCTTTACACTAGTCTGAATCAGAGAAATCACTATGAATGGGCATCCCCACCTGGTTAAAACATTATATTTTGATTGAATGTAGGGCATTACTTATGGGGATAATGACATGTTCAATAGTTATTTTGCTTTTTTTTTAGTTTCTATGGTTTATAAGCTACAATGATTGATGGTAGAATTAGAAATGGGTCCAATAAAGATTTTTCTTGAAATGCTTCAAGTACAAGCTCCATGGTAAACTATTTATCTATTCTCAGAGCATCAGTCTATTTAAAGAGACTGATTACCAGGTTGGCATCAGGGCGTTGAAAGGTTTAGGTGCATCTACCAGAGTGGGTTCCATCAATGAGATTACAACCACACAGATGGAACTCTAGATTTCTGGAGTACTATAGGTGAATAACAGCTTATATAAGGGGGGGAAAAGGCTAGGCCATTAATTTCTTATGTTTAATTATACCTAATTAAAGGACAGAGTCCTTTCTTGGTGAAAATATCCATTACAAGGAGAAATATGGAACTTCAGGCTAGGATAACTCTTTTATCAGTTTGAATGCTTCAAAAACATGAATTTTTGCTTAAGCATGTCCTAACTGGCTTTACATACTTAAGAAAGCAGTAGTTGGGGCGGCTAGGTGGCACAGTGAGTAGAGCGCCGGCCCTGGAGTCAGAAGTACCTGAGTTCGGATCTGGCCTCAGACACTTAACGCACACACAAACAAAAACCTAGCCGTGTGACCTTGGGCAAGTTACTTAAACCCAATTGCCCTCCAAAAAGCAAAAAAAAAAAAAAAGCAGTAGTTATTTCATATTCTGAGTTTTATGAACTACCTAAGGGTTGTCCAAGAATATAATGCTTATTAAATGGGATATTGTTAGGCTAAGAAAAAAAATTTTTTGGAATACCTGTAAAACATAGTGTTTATTCCACTTTAACACTATAGTCTAAACTGGAAATTTCAGGGAAGCCTATCAGTTGGGAAATGACTAAACAAGTTGCAGTATATGATTGTGATTTGATACTACTACACTATAAGAAATGATGAGCTCAATGATTTTAGAGAAACATGGAAAGACCTGCACAAAATAATGAAAATTGAAATTAGCAGAACCAAGAGAACATTGTACATAGTAACAGCAATAATTTCAAGAATGTTTTTAGGATGACTTTGAGCAAATAAGTTACTTTTGACTATTATAAATTCCCAAATTAACTATAAAGGACATATGAAGAAAAACTCTATCTGCATCCAGAGAAAGAACTAATAAATAGAAGCATGTATAGAATAATTTTACATATATTTGCTTATTTGTGTCTAATGGTAGCCATCTCTGGGGTGAAGGAGGGAGGGAAGAAAAAAGGAAATTTACATAATAATTTTGTTGTATATTTTAAAGGAATAGCAAGTTGTACATAATAGATTTGCAGCTTCATGTGTAATCATCTTTTTATCGTACTATGTTATGGAAATGCTTGTTTTATTCTATAAATTAAAAATATTTTTAAAGTGAGAAAGAATTCAAAACTGTCAAGGACACCTGAAGTCAAATCCTAACTCAAATACTCACTAGATGAGTAAGTCAATCTCTTTACTTCAGTTTCCCTGTCTGCAAAATTGTGCTGAATGAGTAAAGCATTTATTAAGCACTTTCCTTTTGTCAAGCCTTGAGCTAAGCACTAGGGATACAAATACTAAAGCTTAGATAGTCCCCACTCTTTATGAGCATACATTCTAATAGAGGAAGACAATGGATATAGGAGAATGGAAGCTAGCAAGGAGTATTTGGTTTGGAAAACTACAGGGATGGTGAGTAGATCCATCAGAATCCCACAAGTCACCACCAATCAGGACATAGAGAGGGGAATGGAAGACAAACCCAGGATGGGAATTCTGGATCTGAAAGGGTTAACTCCTCCAGAATTTGATCTCTGATCCTTCTATGGTATCTACCCCACAAGGTTGTTGCAAAGCTCAAACTAGATAATATATGAAATGGTATTTGCCACTTTAAAGTCCTATATCAGTGACAATTATTCTGACTATTAGGAAAAGGTAATTTAAGCCAAGTTAAATAGATCAGGGTTATTGCTTTGGAGGAAGGGTGGACAGGGAGTATATAATATCAGAAAGAACCTGAAAATCCTAATTGTCTTGCTTAACTGAACTCTTTGGATATTTAATCCTTTTCAAAGTAAGCTTATTTTCTTAAAATTGCGCATTCATACAGAAGATTTGGGCTCTTTTTTTCATAAGTGTTGGAGAATGTCTGCTTCAATAACTTATCACCATAGCCCTCTTGCTTTGAAGCTAAGCACATGATAACAATGATAATGGCATGGTAAATTATGTTACCACGGTACAGAGGCCTCCAATGGCTGCTCATGTTTCAGTTGTGGGGACACTGCATTTTTATCAGACTTTGGGTCAAAAGGGCCATGGCTATTATCTGTGTAACACAACTTTGAATGTTTTTAAATTGAGCAGTTCTTGGAATTTAATAAAAGAGAGGCAGCCCGATACAGCATGGGACTCAGAAGAAAAAAAAGGAGCCTGGATCTGAGTCTCATCTCTATACTTATTTCCAATACAATCCAATAGACATTTATTAAGCACCCACTACATTTCAAGCACCACGCTAAGTGCTAGGGATACAATTAATAAAAATAAGGACAGTCCTTACCCTCAAGAAGCTTTTAATCTAAGGGGGTAGAGGAAATGGAGGCAGGAAATGGGAGAGGGGAGACCAGAGGGAGCCTAGAGTGGAGACATCTTGTTCTGATGCAGAGTAGAGTAGGCTGTGTGTGTGTGTGTGTGTGTGTGTGTGTGTGTGTGTGTGTCCATAGGCATGAAAGAGAAAAAGAGAGGAGAAAAGAGAATAGAGAGAGATGGATGACTTTTGGACAGTTCACCTAACCTCCATGAGCCTCAGTTTCCCTACTTTCCAGAAGAAATAATAATGCCTGGACTACCTACCTCAAAAGGTTGTTATGATGACAGTGTTTTCTAGAACACTAGAGTATATGTGAGCCATTACTAACAATTTCCTACTTCAATACCATGCTTTTTTTTAATAATGTATTTTTCTGGGTTTTTGCTAGATACCTCAGAAGAAAACTCCTAATTTGTAGGTTTTTTGTAATGTATCCAGTAATCCATTCAAATCCATTCAAAAATACCTTACTCTCCTAACTTTCCTCACACATATACTCTCTCCTAAGACTCTTCAACTAGCATTTACAACCTTACTCTATCTTCTTAGGAAGAGTTTCTGTCCAGACCAACTCTAAGATCTGGTCAGCAAGTATTCCCAAGTGGATAGAGTAAGAATGACTAAACAGGATTGCAAATTACCAATTTGAGTAGGAAGGACACAGTTTTTATGCAAGAACTCCAGCTGAATAGAAAGAGAGAGAGAGAGAGAGAGAGAGGTATGTGTATATACACACACGCATACACATAAACAGATGTACATATACACATATACATATAGATGATATATATAAATAATTTGTTTTTGTTTTATTTTTATAAAAGTGTTTCTAAAAAGTATAAGGGACTGATAGAAATCCATAAATAGTCAAGACAATTCTCCTTCCCTTTTCATTGAGTTCTACCTTTTTCCTTGGGACCTTTTAAGTTCTTCAGAAACATAATCCTACCCTCTAAGAACTAAACATTAGAGGAAAACCACCCGAATTCAAGTAATATGACACCTGAGAGCCTAGAAATATGACAAGTTGGCAGATTTTGACAACAGCAGCAAAAGTCTTAAAGGAGTAGAAATATGAATCAAATGGAAATACTTTGGGATAGTGGGAAAAGTACTGAAGTAGTTATCAGGAGTTTGGATTCTGCCAGCTAGCTTTGTCACTAAGTAACTCCATGACTAAAAAAGACTAAAATATAGCAAGAGGACAAATTGTGAAGAGCTTTAAATGACAAACTGAGGAGTATATATTTGATTCTAGAGGCAACAGAAAACTGGAATTTATTGAGTAGGGGGTTGAGCTGATCTGACCTACGTTGTAATAAAATCACTTTGATAACTGGAAGATAGAGAGGAGAGGGGAGACACAATTCAACAACTGTTGACTTTAGAAAGAACAGTTTCAGTTGAATGATGATATCCAAAGCCAAATTGAATAGAATTTAGAAGAGAGATAGACAAGATGGAGTGAGAACTGCTTTTGCCAATAGGTTAGCCAAAGGTGTGAGATGATATCTAGTGAAAATGTTAGGATCTGTTGAGGAATTTTAATAATGGGGGATACATTGACCTATTTATAGGCAGCAAGAAAGTAATTCAGTAGATAGAGATTGGAAATTAGAGAAAGGGGAGGATGATGGGGACAAACTGTTGGTGAACATAGAAGGGGATGAGATCAAGGGTATAGGCAGAGGGTTGGCCTTGACAAGGAGAAGGACTACTTCATCAGAGACTGAAATGAAGGATGAAATAATGGGCAAGGAAATGTGAGATGAGAAGAAACAGAGAGGGAGAGTTCACAGCAAATGTCCCCCCACTTTTTTGGTCCAATATGAGTCAAGATATTCAAGGGATGCCATAGAGAGAGATTTGAAGAGAGATTTAGAACAGCTGCTGTGGTGAGTGAATATTCACTTAGGTAAGGAATAGGATTTCCTGGCTATATTGAAGACCCAGTTGAGATTAGGTCACAAATTTGTAGTGGACCCAGCCAGAACAATACTGTGGCTCATCAGGTTTTATATAAGAGACTCTATACTTTTGCCTAAGGGAGCAGTAATACCCCAATTTTGACATTACAAGATACATGCTGAGTGTTTTGACCCACTCTGCCTTTCAAGGGACAACTCAGTTTTGAATTTAAATAGATTTGCCTTGTTAACAACAAAAAGACATTTCTTTGATTCAGTCTTAGACTGAAGCTGGGACGCTTTCCTGAGACTTTTGATTCTGAATGGAGGACATTACTTCACCGACCCTTCCATCCAAAAGTCAGACCTTTGATGATTAGCCAAAGGATGGATACTAGAGTCCTAACACTAGGAATTATAGAGAATGTGCTGCTTTTCTTGATCTCAAGTAGGGAACCAACAACTTCCCAGTCTCACTGGGTCAATCCTGGGCCCAATATAAAATGTAGGCAACAAAGGCAAATTTGGCTTATTTAAACTTTGATCTAGTGTAAACCTTGACTAAAATTCATGTATTACCTTCCTACTTGGGTTAGCGTCACTACTCTGTTTTAACAAAAATGTGCCTGGAGGAATAGAACATTTCACTTAAATCTGGAAGACCTGTGTTGCAGTCTACCCTATCACTTTTTGGTTATTTGACCTCGAGTTAATTAATCAACATATCTAAGTGGAATAATAGGACTTTTGTTACCTAATTCTCAGGATAGCTCATTTGAGGTACAAATCATATACATATACATATACACATATATGTATATATGTGTGCATACTGACACATATAATTATATATACACACATAAATACATATATATAAGCATAATGGTATAATGGTAAATATATATTGGTTTTATAATGGTAAAGTACAATATAAAAGTTTTATGAGTTGCATTCCAGGAAGCATATGAATTGTTATTTAAGTGTTTGGTGCAACCCAACTCAAGCTATTTTTTTCATTATTATGGAGAGCAAAGTCTCAGCTCAAACCCAGCAGCAGGAATTTCCAAATGTTATCCTCTCTGACATCAGGGAGAATGGCATTATTTATTCCCTATGTCCCGAGTTTTTTTGTTTTGTTTTGTTTTACATTAAGGGAGCTTGGAGTTCTTGCTATCCTGCAAAGTATCACAGGATGCAAGGGCTAATTCACAGTGAAGATTTGCTTTGTGGAGGAAATTAGGAATTTCCTATGCTCAAAATCATCCAGACAAGCAAATATTGGCCCAATTTTATTTTTTAAAAAGCAAAGAAAGATATTGACGAACAGATCAAATCTAAGTCATAAAAGAAAGAAACCCAATTGCTCTGATTTTCAGCTAACTCCTGTGACCATTATTTTCATTTTTACTGGGAGGCAAATGTTGTAGTGGAAAGAACACTGGATTTGGAATGAGAAAAATTGGGTTTGCATCCTGACTAATAATGATGTCACTGTCTGTGACTTAGTGTCCTCATCTGTAAAGTAGGAAGAATAATGCATCATCATCTCATCACCTATTTTATAGAGGTCTTGTGAAGGGAGTGTTTTGTAAACTTTACAAAGCAACAATAGCAATAATACATATTTATATAGGGCTTTAAGATTTTCAAAGCACTTTATGTACATTATCTCAAATATGAGCTGCAATTAATTATTCTTCTCCAAGTTCTTTGTAGAGATTAACCAGATCCCCCCTCCTCGCCCCTCATGCCCAAAACATTGCCTAACAGCAACATGTTTTGGCAGTCTAAGCAAATTAATACCATTTCCAAAATACCTAACTTAGATAAGGAAAAGCATTGTCATCCCTAAGTTTTTCACAGAAAAACACTGAAAACTTTCTTTATTCTTTACTTAGAGAAATTATTTTCCACAACTGTAAACTTTTAAATAGACAACTCTCATGATATTTTTCCACATCACTCTTCTAACCAGATATACTTATGGAGACCCAACCCAGATATACTTATTTCAAGGATCTGTGATCAAAAATAAAGGCCTCTCTTCCACCAATGCAGGTTTGAAAACACAAATGCTAAGCCTTGGGTAGGCTTTTAATGAGCTGCTATGGGGAGGAGAAAAAAATCACCATCCCCTTATGTCTTGCCCTCTGGTGATGAGCTCACTTAAGCTTGACCCCTTCAGACAGGATGCCTGCAATATGGTACAGGCTTGTCTTTATGGCTCTTTACAGATTAGCAAAAGCTACCAGATCTTGAAATACAGGACAGAGACTCTGAGAAGCCAGGGATCAACTCATCACCAAAATGATGCTGAAGATTAGGATGTGATTTTTAAGACGGTGCCATTACATGAGTTTCACACCCCTCCCCCAGCTTCTGTTCTCTATTTGATACCATCCCTTTCTTATCAGGAAATTGTTCCTTGTGTTCAAAAACATAAGTAGGCAGGGGACTTGAGTTTATTAAAGAACTGTGTTCTTTAGAAAGTATACAACAACTTTAAAAAACATCACAGTTGTAATTTTCAGTGGCTCCTTCTTTTCATTAACTGATTCATTGCTTTTGACTGAATTCATTTGGAGCCCCTTTTGGCTCCTATGGGGAATAGTTTGCTGCTATTTGGTTTCCTTGTATTAAACTTGAAGCAGTATTCACTTCATAGTAATGTGCATCTGGTAATGTTTATTTCAGTCTATCTATTCCTCAAAATTGTTCTATGCATTATCTACTTAATCTTCATTTTCCAAACCTACTTTGTACCTACTGCCGCCTTATATTGTAGTGATATAAAGAATGTCTTTGACGAAATCACAAAAGATTAATGTATCAAGAGTTTGGAAATTGTAATGCTGCTTTGCTGCATACAACCCCTATGGTTCCAACAGATGTTCCGGTGTTTGTTCGATAGCTTACAGCAGAATGACAGTATAATCCATATGACTACTGGCATCTACCATTTGTCTACCCAGGCTTTATGCTTAATGAGGAGGGAATATTGATTTTTTTTACATAGCAGGGCCTTTTGATTTTGGAGAAGTTTTCCATCATTCTGATTTTCTTAAAAGTCACAGGTTTAGGGGTAGCTAAGTGGTGCAGTGCATAAAGCACAAGCCCTGGAGTCAGGAGGACCTGAGTTGAAATCTGGCCTCAGACACTTAAGACTTACTAGCCGTATGACCTTGGGCAACTTTCTTAAACCTAATTGCCTTGCCTTCCCCCCTCCAAAAAGCAAAAAAAAAGGTCACAGGTCTACCCTTCTTTTCATGTTTTAAGAGTTAGGAAAATAATTCAAGAAAATACCATGAATTGCCTAAGAGACAAACGGAGATGAGAGATGGAAGGCAAGAGGTTTCAATACAAGTATATCTTAATCACTAACCTGTATCAGTAAATTCTTGAAGAACTATTACTAGAGAGAAATTTAATTTTATATAGCACTATTTTGAGAGACCAGAATCACTTTAAACCAAGACTAATCATATGGTCATATTTGGTAAGAAAGGGAGTCATTTTGAATGTGATGCTAATGAAAGCATAACTCTGTATGTTAATTAGAAAACAGTTCCTCTGGGATAAAATCATTATTTACTTTGAATTCTAAATTGTCCACAGAACTTTCCCTCCACTTTTCTCATATTTCTGAGATCAATTTCCCTTGAGATATTTAGTTTGCATGTGAGATTTTATAATTCACTTATAGTTATCCATGGTGTGTGTTGAGACCAGGAATCGAATGGACAACTAAAATCCATATCAAACCAAAATTGTATCAGACTGGAGTTAGAACATCCTCTCTGAATGAGTCATTAATGACAGATGCTACAAAATACCAAATTGTCTAAGACGAATTTCAACCACCCCCACTTCATTTGATTGGGTCTTAGTGCCTGAGAATCAAAGAGCCTTGATAACTCATTCACTGGAAAATTAGTTCTCAGGTATTCAAAAATTAACTCAGTCAATTCAGCTATACCTAGATTCAAATCTAGGTATCTAGGTCTAAGACTAATTTGGTCAGCTTTATAAATATCATAACTGCTGAAATTTCCAGGGGATATGAGTGGGTATATAAGGGAAGGCAGTCAATTCTAAACAATTTAATCCTTTCATAAGAACAGCAAAGTGAAAAAGAAATGCCTCATGTACTTTCCCTCCTTTGAAAATATTAATGTTGAGTTAAACATTGAGTTCCTCCGACGCCATTCTAGAAAATGTTGTTCCCCCTTTCTTATATGGCTATTTGGGGAGGGGTGAGGGTGTCAGAGTTGGGGAGGTGGTGAGGAATGTCAGGCAGTAATATATTGTTACTGCCACAAAATATTATTAAAGCATAACTACTAAACCAGAAAGCATGGGCCTGTAAATTTAATGCAATGTCAGTTTTGATCTAGGTGTTTTGCTCTCCAAAGAGATGCTTAATCTTCTAAACAAAATTGAACTCAAAGGATTAAAAAAATAGAAAGAAAGAAAGAATTGGTTTTGCTCAAGTACCAGTACAGTCTGGCAATCAAATAACCAACTAGAAACATTCCCATAGGTGAGACTTTGATTTTCATATGGAAATATTGATCTTTTGGAGTCATGAAAAATACTACCATTTTACTGTCATACAAGTAGTTAGAACATTTCTAGAATTTTAGGTGTAAAGTTTATATAATCCAGCCTTAGTAAAACCAATTCAGACATTCAGAGAATAAAATGAAATATGACATCTCTCTTCTACCTCTCCCACTTCATTGGCATGGCATAGTGGGTAGTGCCCTAGATTTGCAATCAGGAAGATCTAGATTCAAATTTTTCCTTGACACTTACTCTATGACTCTGATTGAGTCACTTAACCTCCCTGTGCTTCGGTTTGCTCATCTGTAAAATTAAAGGATTTGATTTTATGGAAAATAAAGTACTTCTCATCTCTACGTCTATGATCATATGTTCTTATCCATCTGCCTATGAATATGCTCACATATTCCAGTGCTTAAAAAATAAAACTTTGTCCCTTTTACTCCATTAACCTATTACTCTCTCTCTCTCTCTCTCTCTCTCTCTCTCTCTCTCTCTCTCTCTCTCTCTCTCTCACTTTCTCTCTCTCTCTCCCTCCCTCCCTCTCTCTCTGTCAAGCTTCTTGAAAAATATTGCCTATACCCAATCTCTTTACTTTACCACAAAGTCATTCCTGAACCCCTTACAATATGTCTTAATCACTCTACACAAACTGCCTTCAGATTCATTGGACTTTTCCCAGACTTATGATCAAAGACCCCTTGAGGTAGAAGAGACCTAAAAAGTTACCCAGTTTTATCCCCACATTTGAAGAATGAGGAAACAGTGTTACCACTGTAAGGAAGATGATATAACTTGCATTAGGTCTTACAGGGAGTACCTGTTGAAGCTTAGGTTTACTATCCTCCTTCTCCAAAGAATCATGTAATACTTTATTTATACATTTATTTTTACTTTTACAAACCAATAAAAGTTAGTTTTGTATTCTAGTTGTTTCTGCATGTGAAAAACCCCTATTTGGTTTTCAGATCCATGAGGGCATGAACTATCATACTAATCTTTGTAGTCCCCCTGGTGCCTCAACAATATAGGCACTTAAATGCACGAGGAAAGGGGTAAAGAAGGTGAGACAGAAGGAGGGAAAGAAGGAAATATAGATAGATGATAGATAGATATAGATGCAGATAAAGAGAGTATGTGTATATATATGTATGTGTATGTATATGTATACGCATATATGTATGTGTATATGTATGTATACATATACACAAATGCTAGGTATTTATCAATTATTAAATATGATCATGAACAGCAGATTCTTAATGAGCAAAGTGTTATGCTATGTGACACAGGATTTACAGAACTGAGTTAGAAATAATCCCTGATCCATGTGGCACTTAAAACCAAATATAGAAGGAAGATAAACAGATTCAGCAATTAACCAGTAATAGGTTACCTAACAAAGATTGTATTGATAAACACTGCTGTTGCTCATTAGTAGATGAATCTTACATATAATTTGTGTTTGTGAATTATGCAAGGAATTTAGACTCATTTTTTGGTGAATGATCATTAAAGATAGGTGAAATTTTAATTTCATGTTTGTTTTAGTGTAAAAAAACTTAAGCAACTCTGTACCCATGGGCAATTGGACCACTGCTGCTAATATTATATAACATGATTAAAAGATAAGCTTCAAGACAAGAATACCAAATTGATACTAAAATTAGAATAACAATTTGATGTTTTCAGTCCAATTTGGGGTTACCTACAATCATGTATACTCTATTAGACGTTGTTTTTTCACCTAATGACAATGAAAATTATAATGAAAAATACCATAAAAGTAAAAATCTAAGTGCCTTTGGTATACCTAAACTGGTAAAAAAATCCTAAGAACTTACATTTTAAATAATAATAATTAACTTTATATAGCACTTTAAAATGTAATTACTTTACATACATTTTCTCATTTGGACCTTACAGCAATCTTGTGAAATAGTTAGTAAGGGGCTATCATTCTCATTTTACAGATGAGGAAGCTGAAGCCTTAACAGCTTTAAGCAGCTTGCCCATTGTTACATAGCTAGTCAATGGCCTTTTCTAGGTATTTATCTTTCTTTACTTTTCTATAGCACTTGACATAGTTTATGACTCCTTCCTTTTGAATAGGTTGTTTTTCCCTGTGAGTTTTTATTACACTGATCACTCTTGGTTCTCTTCCTATCTATAGACACTCCTATCTCCTTTGCAAGATCATCATCTATATCTCTCCCCTTACTTTGTGCATTACATACATTTAATTATCATTTCTGTTCAGGTGACACCCAGAAATATCCAACCTAAGTCACTGTATGTTCTTTTTTTTTTCTTTTTAAATATATTTTATGTTTTCCCCAATTAAATGGTAAAACAAGTTTTTAACTTTTTTTTTAAGTTTTGAGTTCCAAATTCGGATTATCCCTCCCTCTCCAAAACTCTTCCTGAGATGGTAAGAAACATGATAGAGGCTATACATGTGCAATAATGTAAAACATTTCCATATTAGTCATGTTGTAGAAGAAGACTCAAATTGTAAAAAATGAAAAACAGAAAGAAAGTGAAAAATAGCATGCTTCAGACCAAATTCAAACAATATCACTTCTTTCTCTGGAGGCAGATAGCATGCTTCATCATTGGTCCTTTGGGATTGTCTTGGATCATTGTATTGCTGAGAATAGCTGTCATTCACAATTCTTCATCATACAGTATTGTTGTTACTATATATATACACACATATATATATAACATTCTCCTGATTCTGCTCATTTCACTTTGCCTCAGTTCATGTAAATCTTTACAGGTTTTTCTGAAACCCACCTATGTGTCATTTCTTTTAACTGAGATCCATTACCAGATGACTGCTGAAAAATTCCAACAGGATATTCGTTGGCATTTCAGAATCATTGTGCAACATGCCCAAAACAGAACTCTAACTTTTTCCTTTAAAAAAAATCCCCTCTTGAAGTGGGACAGCGGAGCCAAGATGGAGGAGTAGAAACAGCTCATCCAAGCCACTCTGCCCCCAGATTCCCCCCAAACTATGTAAAAGGGGACTCTGAACAACTTCTGGAGCCCCAGCACCCACAGAACGACACAGAGAAGCTAACCTCCTGCTGAGGACAGCCCAGCAGCCCTGCAGGAAGGACCAGCGCGGTGCCCTGGGAACCGGCAGCATGCAGCGCACAGAGCGCAGGGAGCCAAGACAAGCCGAGCCCAGGTCCCTGTGAGCCAAGGTTTTAACCCCAGGGCAGCATGGCCAGCAGCCGGCTGGAGAGACCCCAGAACACCAGCAGCTGTGGTGACTCCAGAATTATCAACATAGACATGCCTAGGAAAAAATAAGAGGTTAGTGTCTTATGGACTTTGGGACCAGTATTTGGGGAATGTGTCAGCTTCCTCCCCTGGGGGCTAGAAGCTGCTGAGGAGACACGCCATTTTGTAGTTTTCAGAGGCAGCTCCAGCTCCTGGCCTGCGAACTGTAGGGAGATCCAGCAATCAGTCTTGGGGGGTAATCGCTCTTGCTTTAACCTCCCTGGATCTGGATTGTGATCTGGGGTGGAAGTCGTGGGTGGGTTTACAGCTTGTCAGAAACTGAAGTTGCCCCCCAACACGTTGGGGACGAAAATTCCTCTATCTGGCCTTAAAGCCATAGTGTGACAACAAGCCCAAAAGTCAAGTAATTAAGTGGCAACATGCCAAGGCAAAGGAAACAGAAAAATGCAACCCTAGACTCCTATTTGGGGGGCATAGAGCGGGAAAAAGGCTGTGAAGTCAGAAGTCCTTCTCCAAAAGCCCCAGGGGAAAACATGAGCGGGTTGCAGGCCATAGAGGACCTTAAGAAGGACTTTAAAAATCAAATAAGAAGGGGCGGCTAGGTTGTGCAGTGAATAGAGCTCCGGCCCTGGAATGAGAAGGACCTGAGTTCAGAGCCGGCCTCCAACACTTAATCCACACAAACAAAAACCTAGCCGTGTAACCTTGGGCAAGTTACTTAACCCCAATTGCCCTAAAGGGGCGGCTAGGTGGCGCAGTGAGTAAAGGGCGCCGGCCTTGGAGTTGGGATGACCTGAGATCAGATCCGGCTTCAGAAAATGAGCACCCACGCATAAACAATGACTAGCCGTATAACCTTGAGCAAGTTACTTAACCCCAATTGCTTTAAAAAAAAAATCAAATAAGAGAAGTGGAGGAAAAATTGGAAAGGGAAATGAGAAGGATGCAGGAAAAATATGAAATGAGGGTCAACAGCCTGATTGAGGAAAACAACACCTTAAAAAATAGACTAACTCAAATGGCAAAGGAGGCCCAAAAGGGCAATAAGGAGAAGAATGCCTTAAAAAGTTGAATTTGCCAGATGGAAAAAGAATCTCAAAAGTTCACTGAGGAGATTCATTCCTTCAGAGTGAGACTGGAGCAAATGGAAGCTAATGACTTTATGAGAAATCAAGATGCTGTGAAGCAGATCCAAACAAATGAAAGATTAGAAGGCAATGTGAAATATCTCATGGGAAAAACCACTGACCTGGAAAAGAGATCCAGGAGAGACAATTTAAAAATTACTGGGCTACCCGAAAGCCATGATCAAAGAAAGAACCTAGAAATCACCCTTCAAGAAATTCTCAAGGAAAATTGCCCTGATGTTTTAGATCCAGAGGGCAAAATAGAGGTTGAAAGAATCCACCGATCACCTCCTGAAAAAGATCCCAAAAAACTCCCAGGAATATTATAGCCAGGTTCCAGAATCCCCAGATCAAGGAGAAAATACTACAAGCAGCCAGGAAGAAACAATTTCAATATTGTGGAAACACAATCAGAATAGCCAGGACCTGGCAGCTTCTACACTGAGGGATCGAAGGGCATGGAATATGATATTCCAGAGGGCAAAAGAACTGGGAATGAACCCAAGGGTCACCTACCCAGCAAAACTGAGTATTTTGTTTCAGGGAAAATATGGTCATTCAGTGGAATAGAGGACTTTCAAGCATTCTTGAGGAAAAAACCAGAATTGAATAGAAAATTTGACATCCAGACACAAGAAGGAAGAGATGCCTGAGAAGGTAATCAGGGAAAAGAAATCAAAAGGAACTTATCAAAGTTGAACTATTTACATTCCTATATGGAAAAGTAATAACTGTGACTGATGATATCTTTCTCACTATGAAAATAATGGAAGAAGGGTATGTGGTCATATAAATACATATGTGAAGGTGTGTGTATATGGTTACAGTTATATATGGATAGAGGGCATAGGTTGAATTTGTTGGGAAGGGAGAATACTCAAGGGATGAAATTATGAGGTGAGAGAGGAAAGTGGCAAGAGGAGATGGGGAGAGACAGGGTAGGGTAAACTATCTCATGTAGAAGAAGCAAGGGGAAGTGGTTGCAAGGGAGGGGGAGAATAGGAAGGCAAAAAAGGCAAAACCACATTCTCATTGAATTTGGTTCAGGGAGAGAATGACATACATACTAAATGGGATATCTCAACCTGCAGCAGAATAGGGGGAAGGGGGATGAGAGGAGGGATGATGGATGGGAGGGCATCCTTGGGGGGAGGGGAGGTTGGAAGTACCCACTATAGAAGAGGGACAGGATCATGTAGGGAATGGACCAGGTGGGGGGTGGGATGAGTGGGAGGGAATTATAAGCAGCCTTGTACAATATATCTACTATGATAATGTTTTGCATAGCTAGACATGTACAACATATACTGAATTACTTATCTCCCCAGAGGGAATGGGTGACAAGGGAGGAAGGAAATGGATCTGAAAGTCGAGGTCTTAACATTAAATGTTTCAAATATATATAAATACTATTATTAATACTCTTTTGCTTGTAATTGGGAGATAAGATATGCAGGCTTTGGGACACAAAGATTCACCTTCCTCTAATGGAAAAGTAGAAGGGGATATGGGAGAAGGTATGGGAGGGAGCAGATTGGAGGAAGGGATATCTTGTGAGACTGCTATTCTGGGAGGTTGGGTAGGGGAATAACGGGGGAAATGATTGTAACTCAAAATCTGGCGGAAGTGAATGATGTAAAACAGAAGTTAATAAAGCATTTGCTTAAAAAAAATAAAAATAAAAATAAATTAAAAATAAAAAAATCCCCTCTTGGGGCAGCTAGGTAGAACAATGAATAGAGCACCGGCCCTGGAGTCAGGAGGACCTGAGTTCAAATCTGGCCTCAGACACTTGACATAGTTACTAGCCATGTGATTTTGGGCAAGTCACTTAACCCCAATTGTCCTGCAAAAAGCAAAAAAAAAAAACAAAACCCAAAAAAACAAAACCAAAAATCCCCTCTTCCTGACTTCTCTGCTTGTGTGAAGGTTCCATCATCCTTCCATTCACATAAGCTTGAGACCTCAGAGTCAACTTCAGTATTTCCCCCTCCCTCCCTCACTCCTCTTAGCCAATTGGTCACTAAGCTTGTTGAATCTCTCTCTACTACAACTCTTGTATCCATCCCCTTCTCCCCAATTGAATGATAATCACCTTAGTTTAGACCTTCATCTTTCCTTGTCTAAGGCATAGACAATATGGGTAACAGCCTCCTAATCACCTTCCCTGCCTCCAATATTTTTAATCCATTTAACTGACCTAAAGTAAAGGTGTCAAACTTTTGGCCTGACAAAATTCCCTAATGCCCCTTCCTGAACCACATTAAAATGCAATTGGGAAATGTTTAGTAAAATAAAGAAAAACACAATATAACATAGATAAAATATTAATTTGTGGTTTCCTAAGTCAATATGTGGCCACTGTATTGTGACACCCCTGTCATGAAGCATAAATCTGACCATGTCACTCACTTGCTTAAATAGCATTGTTGGCTCTCTGAGGTGTGTAGGATAAAATTCAGGCTAGATGCCAGGGAGTCTTTTGTTTTTGTCTTTATATCTTCATCACAATCCATTATATGAACTAATTATTTAATAAATTTTGTTGTATGAATGAGAATATCAGAAGTGGATTTGAACCTGTGTATCCTTAACTTGGGTTAAGTCTAGCAGTATATCATAACAGTTTCATCATCATCATCCTCTTCCTCAAGAAGAAAGTCAAGAGATAGTGGACATGGCGTGATCCAAATAAAATCACAAAAAGTATTATCAATTATGTTCTATCAAACAGGAAGCAAATGGTTACTAAAGCATAGCTTACTTTTGAGTTACTGTCTACATAGTCAGACCGTTGATTAAGGAGAAACAAGACAAGTTCAATACCAAATTAGAAGAATAAAAATGAGAATATACATGTGCAATTAAAACATTTTTATTTGACCTATTGACACCAAAAAATGAGAAATGAATAAAAGAACAGACCTTGTTAGAGATTATCCCAATTCCGGAAATCAGTTGTCCAAATAAGAACAAAAGAACTGAGAAATCATATCATCCAAGCAGTATTCCTCATTGAGAATCTAGGACATATAGCAGTCAATGACTGTTATGGTTTAGAATATGAACTTGGATATAAAAATTTTGAAGGATAATGGTAGAAGATTATGAGCAATGGCACCTCATAAAGAAACAATGGAAGAAAAGAAGGTTACAGAAAATTTTGTAAGAAATTCAGTAAAACTAGATCATTCCTTGGCTATTTAAAGAGGACAATGAAGAAATGAAATACAAAAAAAGAGCTATCAATTTCACCATCATTGGCGATATATTTGGAATCTAATATCAAATCCCTAATATGCTACATAAAGAAATAGAGATGATGCTAAAGAAAACAAAATAAAAAGAATTGAACAGTACCAAATATATACAAAAGAAGCTCACATGGAATACAATTTTCATGACATTTAGGATATGATTCATAAGAATCCACAAGAGAATATACTGAATGCCTGGGAAAAATCATAGCTTTTGTTATTTCTGAAAAAGGCAGTCAAGAACATTTCAATAACACTGACCCTAGTGCTTACTTCCACATCTTTATATAACCTTTAAAGTAACAATGAAAATTAAAATAATCTCTAAAGATAATACAGATGTATCAACAGCATCATGATGACAGGATTTCATGAATGATATTCTATAGGAAACTACATTGCTAAAGCCACATAATACTTATGATAAAACAAAAAATCCTACTGGGCTCATTGTTAATTGACTCTTTTAAAAATCATTTGTTTCAGTAGTTCAAAATGCTTCTCTAAAGGTTCTTATTCAACCAAGTGTCTTCCATGCATATTGGGACATGAGGGAAACTAGTAGATTAGGAGAATGTTGTATATATAATTTACCTAGATCTTAACAAATCATTTGATAAAGTTTTTCATACTATCATTGTTGAGAAAAGAGAAAAATGTGAACCAAATCATAATATAATTACATTAATTCTGAACTATTTATATGGGCAGATGCAAAGAGAAGTTTTTGATTGTTCAATGCTAGCTCAAGAGATTTCCAATAGAATGCTCATGGATTTGAAGTTGACCTTGTGCTGTTTAATATTTTATCAATTATGTAGATTAAGGGCATAAATGGCATGCCTGATATATTCAGAAGTGATATAAAGTTGGTAGTGATAACTAACACAGTGGATGATAGAAGTAGCATCCAAAAAAACTCTTGCCAATTTAAAGCATAGAGCTGAATTATTAAGATGAGATTCAATAAGGATAAAGAAAATGCCTTATATTTGAGTACAAAAACCTAATCTTACAAGTATAAGATGGAAAAATCATAGTTAGACAACAGTTCTGAAGAAGTTTTGGGGTGGGTCTGTGAACAACAAGCTCAATTTGAGTCAGAAGTGTGATGTAATAGCCAAAAAAAGAAAAAAAAAACCTGCCACTTTGTCATTAAAGGAGGCACAACTTCCAGGACTAACATGATAATTTTTAGCTGGAAAGAAACTTACAGGTCATGAGGGTCAATCTCATCCCTTTAGAGATGTATTCCTATCTCCAAGTCCAGCACATTATTCATTGCACCATGCTGCCCCCTCAGAGGGGATTATCCCCTTTGTCAGACCTCATTGGTGAGAACTGTGTTCAGTTCTGGGGTGTTACTCAGTCATTTCAGACTCTTCGTGACTCCATTTGGGGTTTTCTCAGCAGAGATACTAGAACTGTTTGCCATCTCCTTCTTCAGCTTATTTTACAGGTAAGGACACTGAAGCTAACAGGGTTAAATGATTTGCCCAGAGTCACTGTAATGGAAATGTAGATTTAAAGATCTTCCCTGCCCCTAGGCCCTTTGATTGGTTTAAGAGACTCTGAGAACCTTCCTTGATTTGAAAATATACTCTGCCTCCTAATAGGCTGAATGTGGTCACATGGAGCCTGTGGCAGGAGGCTTGGTTTTCAGGAATGCCTACACCTTGATGCTGTGTGATTGGGCAGTGGGTCAAGAGGGTGGTTACATACTCTGACCCAGGAGAAGGCTATATAATCCCTGATGTGAGGCTTTGCTTTGGGGCTCACTTTGAGAAGTGTTGTGTGATTTGACCAGATGAGACTCTGGGCAGCCATTGAGAGCCCCCCTCCCCCCAGCTTTGAAAACCCAGATGTTGATGCTTCCCTCTCCAGTAACTGTGATTTGGTATGGATGTAATGGTTGAACAGATTGGAAGCCTGTCTGTTTGATCTGTTTCTCTGTCTTGTAAGTTCTGTCTGTATACTTTGAAATTCGGGGTGCTTACTTTTTCCACCTGAACTAGGTAACCAATATATGTTTGATTGATTAAAGTAAGCTTGTTAACCCCATTTTGAGTTGCTTTCCTTTAGAAAAGCAGATCTAAGAATCTGTGTTGGCAGCCACCCTGGGGATGTTGGGGAGCTTGCTGCTACAAAATGGCAACAAGGATGGGATCTGCAGAGTAAAAGGAAAGTACGGGGGCTGGGATAATTGTTTCCCAGTTGTGGTAGCTGTGACTCTATGGAGCCATGGAGCAGGAGAGAATGGCCTGCATGCTGATTTCACTGAGCTGAGAGCAGGAATGGTGAGCTGCCTAAATCAAGACCTGTGGAGAAGCCAGGAGATGCCTTCTACTGGAGGAGAAGGAACCCAGGAGTTTGGAATTCAGCCACAGGTCAAGATAAGGACTGTGTGGCAAAGCAGGGGCACTGAATGTATTTTTCTTGCTGCATCCCACAGTTTGGGACCCAGGGGAGGATGGACTTGTGACTGTGGTGGGTGGGGTGAAGTGCCATGGACCCCCAAGGACCCCACGTTGGTTTTGTTGCCAGCCCCCTCTCTGGACTTGGAGGCAGGGGCTGGAGCAGTGTGAGGGGAAGGACACCCCCCTCCTCCCAAGAGAACTTTATTTGGACTCTTGTTTTGAATTGATGTGATAATGCATATACTTTGTTTAAGGCCCAGTGGCCACTTTGGTAACTTTAATAGTCAAGATGAAGAAAAGACCTCTCCTTGGGTACTGAGTAATTATGGAATTATAGTTTACTAGTGACCTAAGGGGTGGAGGGGTTTGTGTATGATACTTAAGTAAGACTTTGCTGAATAAGTGACGGATTGTACTTTGAGTACTTTGAGATATTGTTACTGATAAGAGACTGATTGAGTTAATCAAGACTTTTCCCCATGAGTGGAAGACTTTGACCATATACTCTGAAACCACTGATAAGTGACTGATTTAGTTAACTTGAGAGTGACTATTTTACTTTGAGACTATGTTGTGAATATCATATTGTGACTATTATATGATTGTTACTGATAAGTGACTGAGTTAACAGTTGCCCCATGAGGACTATTGTACTTTGAGATTATATTGTGATTTTCTGTGATAAGTTGTAATATTGTGAATGCTGTACCTTGATTTTCTGTGGATGTTTTGCTTTGATTTGTTATGGAATAAATAGAGTGATCACTATATTGAGTAATCAGAACCTTAAAAGCTGTTCACAGTAGTATTTTTCTGGAAAGCTTCTGTGCATGGCATTACAGTCACATAGCTAGTAAGTGTTTGAGTCAGGAGTTGAATTCAAGTCTTTCTGACTTAAGGCCCAGCAGTCTATCCACTGCTACAACCAGCTGCCTCCAAGGGTGCCTACTTTAAGATGGAAATTGTTATGCTGGAAGAGGGAAACTGAAATATTGAGAAAAAAAATAGGTCTGTGACATATGATGATTAGTTGAAGAAATTAGGGATATTTAGCCTGGAAAGTAGAAGATTTAGGGGACCTGAGAGATGTGTTTAGATACCTGAAGGGCTTTGACTTTTTTCTGTATGACCTCAGAATCCACAATCAGGAATAATTGATGGACATTCTTAAGACGCAGATTTAGGCTTGATGTCAGGAAAAATTTCATAACAATTAGATATTTTCAAAAATAAAATTGAGATGACTCAAGAGGTGGTGGTTTCCCCCTTGTTGAGGTCTTAGAGCAGAGAGTAGATGATTATTTGTTAGAAATATTATAGTTGCTCTGTCTATGGGTTGGATTACACAGCCCATGAAGTCCTTTCCAATCCCCAAATCCTGAGATTCATATATTAAACCATATACTATATGTTGGAAGATATGATAGCAGTGATAGCTTTGCTCAAATACCCTCTAATTATTAAAATTGCATGAAACACAAAGTAGAGGGACATTAAACATGTATGTCATTGTTATACAGAATGTCTAGCACCAAATCCAAATGGAAGGAACATAGACTCATAGTTTTAGTAGCAGAAGGAACATCAGAGCAAATCTAGTCCAATGCCCTCATTTTACAGATGATAAAACTGAGGCCAAGAAAGGCTAAGTGATTTGCCCACAGTCATTCAGGCAGTTGCAATGTGAAAATGTGCACAGAGAAAGGACAGGGAATACAGTTTTGAAGAAATGATTCAGGATTAAGAAATGAAGGAAGTCAGTGGCTCACAGATTCTTTCAAAACCTTATGCCTATAAATACCATGGAAACTTTCTTCAATAATAAAGTCAGAAGGTGCTGGATAGGGAAAACATTAAACATCACAGCAAATAAAATGGCAACATCAAAACATAGAAGAAAAAACTTGTTGTCAAAGTGGGAGCCATTAAAAAAGCAAACAACAAACCTCTGTGTAGTCAAACCTTTAAGGATTTTTTTCCCAGTAACACTAGAGCTTCATAACCAACCATAAAGTTAAGCCAATGAGTTTTACTTTCAAATTTTGATATAGTAGAAAGAGCACCAGATGATAAATAGTTCAATACTTTAGAGTTCTACCTGTGCACACACCCTTGGGCTAATCACTTATGGTCAGTCTCTGGGCCTCATTTCCTCATCTATAAAGGGCAACAATATAGGAACTCACCCTATTCTTTTGATCAGTTTTCAAGCTTTTCACAGACTGCTTTAATCTTAATGCCTTCCCTCTGAGACTACTCCCAATTTATCATGTACATAACTTGTTAGTATGTTGTTTACATGTTGTCTCCCCCATGAGATTTTGAGCTCCTTGAGGGCAGGAACTGTCTTTCTTTACATCCCCAATACCTAGCACAATGCCTGGCAAATAGTAGGCACTTCATATAATAATAAATATATAATATGTTTACTATTTAATAAATTTAAGTTTAACATTTTAATTTATTTATATTGATAATTTATATAACATATAATATTATTTAATATATAACATATAATAATTTAATATAATCATAATTATATAATATAATTAATCAAATTAAAATTCAATAAATAAAAAATAAAATAATAATAAATAATAGTTCACTAACTTTAAAGTGCTACACAAATGTGAGCTATGGATATTATTATTATTTTGATACTTCCATGGATCTGTGTTATCATTAAGGCAGATAATCCATCCAACATTGTAGATAGCTATAGTCAAGCACACACAGCTTTCCAGAGGACTGTTACAGTGAATAGCTTCGATGTTCTGATCATATAGTATAGTGAATTTTCTATTTATTCAGCAGTAAACTAAAGCAAAACATACACATAAACCAAAGTACCTCATTTGCAATGATATAACAACTTATTGCTAAAGTGGCCACATAGTTTTAAACAAAAGATATCATTCAGTCTCCCACCCCTAGGTCACATTGCCTTAATCTCCTTAGTCAGAAAGTCTTCTTTCTATTTGATTGGAGACTAGCTTCCAATCATCCTTAACTCAATCATCCTTAAGGGGTACAAAGTACAAAGTTCAATGATCCCTAGGTCACAGTAAATTATGATCTTGTCAGCCAGCACTAAGTACCCAAGGAAAAGTCTTTTCATCTTTCCTCTAGGCTGCCTCCCAAATTCCATGATTCCTCTTCCATGCTCCCAGCTCTTGTCCAAATGTACCCAACAATCACCTGGGTTCACAGGCCAGCAGCTCTCAGCTCCTCATTCAGCTCCTTTTCCAATTCTTCATCCAGTTCCCATTCTATATTGAAGCTCACAGTGACCAGCCCACCTCTGTTTCTGGGAAGACAAAGCTTAACTGAGCCACAATAACATTCATACATATTACTAACACCATTATCAATTCACTTTCTGCCTATGAAATCAACACACAACCACAAACAAGGTCTAAGAACAAATCATCAGTATAGTCCTAGGACCTCTGAAAACATCAGTAAAACCCTCCTCCAGGACTTCGGTAAACAGACAACAAGAAAATCCTCTTTCAGGGCTTCTGAACCAGCAGTAAGGTTCCAGAGCTTCTGCGACAACAGCAATATCCTCTAACAGCAGACAGATCTGACAAAGCAATATCAACACAGACAAAGTGCCCGCCACCACAGCCATGTTTCCTCCCAGTTCTGCTTAGTCCCAGCTGTGCTCCAGCTTTTTATCTGTCATTAGCTCCTCCCTGTTCTGCCCACCTCTTACTTACTTCCTGTTCTGCTCTTTGGCAAGTCCCTCCCACTGTGGGATTCACAGGTTCTATTTCTTTTTTTTTTGAAGTTAAAAAGCATTTATTAAGCATTTACTATGATTTGTGTTAAACATTGCGAATAAAAATACAAACAGAAATTAAAATGCTCTCGTCCTTCAAGGACCTTTCATTCTTTATTTTTTAGAGGTTTTTTTATTTTTTTATTTTAAACAAATGATTTATTAACTTCTGTTTTACATCATTCATTTCCACCATATTTTGAGTTACAATCATTTTCCCCCCGTTATTCCCCTACCCAACCTCCCAGAATAGCAGTCCTACAAGATATCGCTTCCTCCAATCTGCTCTCTCACATACCTTCTCCCATACCCCCTTCTACTTTTCCATTAGAGGAAGGTGAATCTTTGTGTCCCAATGCCTGCACATCTTATCTCCCAATTATAAGCAAAACAGTATTAATAATAGAATTTATATATATTTGAAACATTTAATGTTAAGACCTCGACTTTCAGATCCATTTCCTTCCTCCCTTGTCACCCATTCCCTCTGGGGAGATAAGTAATTCAGTATATGTTGTACATGTCTAGCAATTCAAAACATTATCATAGTAGATATATTGTAAAAGGCTGCTTATAATTCCCTCCCACTCATCCCACACCGCACCTGGTCCATTCCCTACATGATCCTGTCCCTCTTCTATAGTGGGTCCTTCCAACCTCCCCTCCCCCCAAGGATGCCCTCCCATCCATCATCCCTCCTCTCATCTCCCTTCCCCCTATTCTGCTGCAGGTTGAGATATCCCATTTAGTATGTATGTCATTTTCTCCCTGAACCAAATTAAATGAGAATGTGGTTTTGCCTTTTTGCCTTCCTATTCTCCCCCTCCTTTGCAACCACTTCCCCTACATGAGATAGTTTACCCTACCATGTCTCTCCCCATCTCCTCTTGCCACTTTCCTCTCTCACCTCATAATTTCATCCCTTGAGTATTCTCCCTTCCCAACAAAATCAACCTATGCCCTCTATCCATATATAACTGTAACCATATACACACACATTCACATATGTATTCATATGACCACACCCCCTTCTTCCATTATTTTCATAGTGAGAAAGATATCATCAGTCACAGTTATTGCTTTTCCATATAGGAATGTAAATAGTTCAACTTTGATAAGTTCCTTTTGATTTCTTTTCCATGATTACCTTCTCAGGCATCTCTTGCTTCTTGTGTCTGGATGTCAAATTTTCTATTCAATTCTGGTTTTTTCCTCAAGAATGCTTGAAAGTCCTCTATTCCACTGAATGACCATATTTTCCCCTGAAACAAAATACTCAGTTTTGCTGGGTAGGTGACCCTTGGGTTCATTCCCAGTTCTTTTGCCCTCTGGAATATCATATTCCATGCCCTTCTGTCCCTCAGTGTAGAAGCTGCCAGGTCCTGTGCTATTCTGATTGTGTTTCCACAATATTGAAATTGTTTCTTCCTGGCTGCTTGTAGTATTTTCTCCTTGATCTGGGGATTCTGGAACCTGGCTATAATATTCCTAGGAGTTTTCTTTTGGGGATCTTTGTCAGGAGGTGATCGGTGGATTCTTTCAACCTCTATTTTGCCCTCTGGATCTAAAACATCAGGGCAATTTTCCTTGAGAGTTTCTTGAAGGGTGGTTTCTAGGTTCTTTCTTTGATCATGGCTTTCAGGTAGTCCAATAATTTTTAAATTGTCTCTCCTGGATCTATTTTCTAGGTCAGTGGTTTTTCCCATGAGATATTTCACATTGCCTTCTAATCTTTCATTTGTTTGGATCTGCTTAACAGCATCTTGATTTCTCATAAAGTCATTAGCTTCCATTTGCTCCAGTCTCACTCTGAAGGAATGAATCTCCTCAGTGAACTTTTGAGATTCTTTTTCCATCTGGCAAATTCGACTTTTTAAGGCATTCTTCTCCTCATTGCCCTTTTGGGCCTCCTTTGCCATTTGAGTTCGTCTATTTTTTAAGGTGTTGTTTTCCTCAATCAGGCTGTTGACCCTCATTTCATACTTTTCCTGCATCCTTCTCATTTCTCTTTCCAATTTTTCCTCCACTTCTCTTATTTGATTTTTAAAGTCCTTCTTAAGGTCCTCTATGGCCTGCAACCCGCTCATGTTTTCCCCTGGGGCTTTTGGAGCAGGACTTCTGACCTCACAGTCCTTTTCCCACTCTATGCCCCCAAAATAGGAGTCTAGGGTTGCATTTTTCTGTTTCCTTTGCCTTGGCATGTTGCCTCTTGGTTACCTGGCTTTTGGGCTTGTTGCCACACTATGGCTTTAAGGCCAGATAAGAGGTTTATTTAAGCATATAGAGGATTAGATAGAGGAATTTTCGTCCCGAATGTGTGGGGAGCAACTTCCGTTTCTGGCAAGCTGTAAACCCACCCACGACTTCCACCCTAGATCACAATCCAGATCCAGGGAGGTTAAAGCAAGAGCGATTACCCCCCAAGACTGATCGCTGGATCTCCCTACAGTTTGGCAGGCCAAGAGCTGGAGCTGCCTCTGAAAACTACAAAATGGCGTGTCTCCTCAGTGGCTTCTAGCACCCAGGGGAGGGAGCCAACGCATTCCCTAAATATCGGTCCCAAAGTCCATAGGACACTAACCTCTTACTTTGTCCTAGGCATGTCTATGTTGATAATTCTGGAGTCACCACAGCTCCTGGTGTTCTGGGGTTCCTCCAGCCGGCTGCTGGCCCTGCCACCCTGGGGCTAAAACCTCGGCTCACGCGGACCTGGGCTCGGCTCGGCTCCTACACTCTGCGCGCGCTGCCAAGTCCCAGAGCACTGCGCTGGTCCTTCCTGCAGGGCTGCCCTCAGCGGGAGGTTAGCTTCTCTGTGTCATTCTGTGGGTACTGGGGCTCCAGAAGTTGTTCAGAGTCCCCTTTTACATAGTTTGGGGGGAATCTGGGGGTAGAGTGGCTTGAATGAGCTGTTTCTACTCCGCCATCTTGGCTCCGCCCTCACAGGTTCTATTTCTTAACAAAGACTTGCTATCATCAGGGCAAGATTCAAAGACACTTTAACTGAAACAAGGTGATAAGTACTCCTTTGCTTGCCATTACAGTAGCAAAATCATCCAATCCTTTTCATCCTATGAAAGTCTTTTCCATATCCTTTTATAAACCCTCTGTGGATGTTGTTCAGGTACTTTTAGAGGCAATGTAAATGATATTATACTGACTACTACAAATCCTAGACTACTGCAGGGTGTCCTAATGAGATCCATAAGCAATCAAAAGTTTGCCCCAGTTTTACTTACTTAAACACACACACACACACACACACACACACACACACACACACACACATACACACACTCATACACAAACACACCTAAAGAATAAATATTATCCAGGTCACAATAGTAAGGTAAATGGGCATCTTATGGAATATCTCCATGGGCACATAAGTTGGACTAGACACTCCTGATAGACCATGAATGTAGATCATTAATGAATAGGAGGAAGACAGTGGTTTCCCTTTGGGAAATTGAGAAGTGTTTTTTTTTTGTTTTTGTTGTTGTTGTTGTTTTGTTTGTTTTTTATTAATGACTTCAAGCTTTTCCCTAATACAAAGGCCCATCTTTTTAACACTAGTATTCTTCTTGTGGTGCAATAGGATTTTGATTCAGGCTATACCACAGTCCCTAAAGATTTCAGGTTACAGGTTACTCAAAGAATGGAGAGGAGACAATTTTGGATGTGACTTGGATGCACCAAGATTTACATAGAGGAGGTATTTAGATCTCATCAGAGAGGCAAAACTGGAAAGAGACGTGGGTCAGTCATATATTGAGAATGAAAAATGAACCTGCAAACCCCATCCATACATGGGCAATGCCAAGAGATTAAGCCTAAGGCCCAGAAAACATTGGATGAGTTCTTTGCAAAGGACTTAAAGGAAGATATGGACAGGAGCTGTACAAGAAAAAAAGGCACAGATGGGCTGCAATATGCATTTCCAGAGGAATACCCCTATTGACAAAATTGTGGGTCCATCAGAATATCAGAGAAGTAAGAGCTCAGTTTAAGGTTTACAAAGTACTTTCTGATTTTCCAGCCTTTTGCCACTATGCCTCAAATATCTTTCACCCTGAAAATTGGTTCATTGTGTGGGACCATCTCACTCAGAAACATCCACCCTGTCCCATGACTTTCACACCACAGAATATCCCTCTGCCTTGCTACCCCCTTCTACCATTGGTGAGGTCCTCTTTTTGGGAAAGGGCTTAAGCCAACCAACCTTCCTCCCTCTCTTGGCTTTGCTTCTGACTTTCTCCATGTTAACACCATGCCCCCAGTGCAGGTGCCCCAACCCCTTTTCAACTCTTTTGAGTATTGTGTTCTGCCATCAAAATTTATTAGAATATAAACTTCTTAAGGGAGCAGCCTATATTTTTGATTGTCTTTATATTCCTAGCATTTAGCACAGTGCCTAATACATAGCAAATGCTTAATAAATGCTACTGTCTTCCTTTATCTTGCCCACAAGCACCTTCTAAGGTAAGTAGTACAAGCATTATTATTCCCATTTTATAGAGAATCACTTCAGTGTACTCACAGTTCTCAACCAGCCAGCCAACTAACCATAAACGTAGCCCAGTTAGAGCCTTTCTTTCAGATGTACCATCATGTAAAGGGTTCCAAACTTCATGTGTCCTTACTGGCTATTTATACACTTTGGCACCCTTTCCCCTATGCTACATTTGAAAGAGAGACTGGAATTGCACTGTCTGCGGTTGGTTGGTTGGCTGATTGTGAACTGTGACCACTGTGAATATTTTTCTTATTACTCAGAGAACATCCTTAAAGAAAGAAATATTTGCAGTCACATCACAGAAAATTTTCAGATATCAAAGACGAAATATCACAGGGTGCACTGAAGAGTTTCCTGACATTTAAAGGACGGTAGAAAAAGAAGCTTAGGGTCAAAACTATTCTTCCTATCCCAACAAGTCCATGTCAACTCATTTATTTGTATGCACTGAGACCAAATGCCCACCAGGGGATCCATTGCCCATGGTGCACTGTACCAGAGGGAGGGGACAATATTTGAAATGTGTGAGATGACAGAAAGCCCAGGAGGCCCAGCCTTTTCCTCCCTTCCGTAAGCCAGTGGCAATCTGTTTCAAATTGTGTGTGCATTGTAGGTGAAGCAAGTACCATAAAGTGCCAAACGTCACTGCAAGCAGTCATCCTACTGAATGTGGGATTAAATGGAAGTACCTTAAGATTAACGGGGCAAGGAAAGTCATAGGCTCACTGGAGGCATAGTAAACACAGCAGATATAACCTATGTGTTGTTTGTGTCTTTTCAAATTCATACTGTGTCACATTAAATCCTATCAAATGTTCTTAACATGGCAAAAGTATGTATCAGTCACAAGTCTTCAAAATGGGAATAATATGTGAAAGGAAAACACTGTTTAAGCTATAAAGTACTAAATAAATGTGGACTATAACTGCTATTATTGTTCCCGTATATATCCATGAGCAAAGTACATGTGGGTGCTGAAGGGGAAAAATAAGATTTTTTAAAATTATATTTATCTTAGGTTTATTTTTTCCAAAACTCCCAGAGTATGCTTCCACTATATACAAGTTATCATCACACTGAATCACATTACACAGTACATCAGGCGCATGTAAATTATGGTTGCATCTGGACAAATGAATATTTTTGGACTCCAGAAAGAGTCACCTGGGACCCCATCATGCAGCCTCCGTGAAAACACTAACAAAGCTTGGAAGCCTTTTTCACAGTGAAGCTTATCTATTTAGGCTCATTGTTATGATGAGGATATTCTAATACTTCATGAGCTTTGTAAATTACAATTCCTATAACCAAATATTCTCAGATTTCTAGGATACTAACCACTTTGTCCACAACAAAAGAATGACTTTAAACAAAGTCTGTAGGCTTTTCTGAAATGATAATCCATAAAATTTCAGAGATTCTTGAGTTATCTCTAAGCATTTGTTAAAAGTTAATTTGATAACTGAAGAAATTTTGACTTTGTGTTAGACCTATTAGCTCTTACCAAGTCCCACCCCAGGGCATAGACAATAGCACAAAAAAATTCTTTCCTCCCTCCTCTCTCCCACCTACCCCCAACACAACTCTCCCTAGTCTGAAGATAACTTGTCCAGGAAAGAAAAGTCCTAAATAAAGAAGACTGTCAGACTTAACACCTGCTAATTTTGTTTTTAAAATCAGATCAATAGCTTGACATGTCAATGGATCCATTACTTCAAATGTCTATTCTCACCAGGAAGGGAGCTTACAATGTAGCCATGCTTTCTCACCCTCAATAGAGGATTACCAAATATGCTGGGAGACATCAGGGTTTTTTGTTTGTTTGTTTACATTTTATATGTAAAAATGCTTCATTTTCTCTTACTCTTATTAGGGGGAAAGAAAGGGAATGAGCATTTTCATTCAGCACCTATTCTGTGCTTTTTTTTTTTTTGCATTTCTCTCACAATTATCCTATAAGCTAGTAGGTGCTGTTACTATTCCCATTTGACAGTTGAGTAAAGTGTGGCAAACAGACTTTAAGTGACGTGCCCAGAGTCACATAGCTAGTACATGTCCAAGGCTAGATTTGAACACCAAGCCCAACACTTTATCCACAGTTGCCTCAGACTTTACATGACCAACATATCTCCTTTTCCAGTCACACAAGTCCTCGAAATGTCTTTTTTATGCCACTTCTCATTTATTACTCTACGTGGGTAATTTGATGTAATCACCGTCCATTTCTCCATGGGCTCTTTTCTTACCTTCAGTGGTGATGCCATAGCATTCTGTGGTTCTCAGTCATATAGCATCTCTAGGAGAATTTTGTATTAAAAAGAATAAACATTTCACCAAAGAAAACAGAAGACAGTTCAAAAGGAAGCAGAGAAAAACAGGAGAGTTTTAAAAACAACATGTAGAATTTACTTTTTTTGCGGGGGGGGGGGGGAAGCAAGAAGCATGAAATGGAGAATCAGAGTTTCACAATTTCTTATTAAAATCTTTTTATTTTCTCCTGTATGTAAAGAAATGTTCTTTTTTAGTGTTTAAGTAAAGCTGAACAATCATTTAGTGCAAAAGTTAAGGTAAATTTTAGTGTTTAAGTGATGTATTTTTTTTTACTATTTTTAAAATGTAAAGAATTGAGGCAGGAAGCAACTTGAGATTATTGAAAATATTGAAGAATTTCCAAAAAGTGATCCCATTAATCACAGTTTCATGGTCCATCTGTATGCTTGTTCAAGTTTTATATACTGAGGGATTAAATCAATGGTCTACTCATATAGCCGCAAACATAGTGTAGGCAATGTATTTTTTCATCAACTTATTTTTCCAACAAGAACAGCTAATATGATCATTTTTGAGTGACTATAGCTCACATTGAGAAAATAGTTTTCCATGTCTGGGTGACATCAGCAAAAGAAATGGCCAGGAAAGTGCAATGCAATGGAGGTAGCATGGTACAATATCAGTACCAATGAAATAGGGGTCAAAGGACTTTGGTTCAAGTTTGAGCTCCGACAATCACTAGTTATGAGGCATTGAAAAGGTAACTTCTCAGGCTCACTTTCCTTGCACGTAAAACAAAGATGCTAATCTTTTTACTACCTACTTGAAAGTCTATAAAGAAACACTTTGTGAACCTTAATCATTACTAGAACTGAAGGCCCCTTCTACTTTGACTTTGCATAGAAAATACTCCACATGACACTAGGAAACATTTTGGGTACACCTACTTCACCAATGCCTGACACACAGTAGGTGCTTAATAAATATTGATTGATCAATATTATGCCTCATTGGATGTTTATGCTAAAGAATTATTAGTTCTATGGTCACATCTATCATGGAATCTTATATTATTTGAAAATATGTTTGGCAGATAACTTGTTTGAGGAGAGTAGGTATCAGGGCTTCTTAAACTTTTTCCACTCTAGACCTCTTCAGTACTTCTTGAACTGCGGGTTACAGGTTGTGACCCACAGTTTAAGATGCATAGAGGACCTAACAAATCAAGAACTTTTTTTTAAAATTGACAACAAATGATAGATACAACAGTTACTTGTATTTTCTACACCTTTAAGTCAATTATGTATCTGAGAAGAGGTGTTCTGCTGTAGAAAATCATCTGTGAAAGCCTCATTATTCTATTCTTATATTTTCACCAAGGACGTGATGCACATATGTACCAGTCTCATAAAGGATTATATAGAGATGAGAAAATTGCCATATAACTCAGTAGTTATTAATTTTTTTTGTATCACTTTATTTTTATAATTTTCATGCTCCTTTTCATTCCTTGGAAATCTTCCCCTCTATGAAATATCTCAAAAATATAATATTTTTAAGTGCCTTCAAGAGTGTGTTGACTCCAAATTGAGTCTTTCTGTATGCATTTGTTTATGCCCAGAAGCTCTTTCAGACTTCATATAGCAAGTGGCATTATACATAATACCTCAAGTACTGAGAGTCCTAATGTAGTGATTACACTCATTAATGGGAGATTAATGGAGATGGCTGACAGAACTATTCCATTTAGTATGCATTCATTGTTCATTTTCTAGCTTCATCTAAAAATGCTCTCAGAATGGTCTGATATAGACATCTACCTGTCTGCAGGCTTATTTTCTTTGCAATTGCCTTTTGCTAATTTGTGAGGCCAATATTCCTTGTAATCTTCTATCATCCTACAGTTTAAAGTTTTGCAAATAAGCTTTTAATATTTTCTTCTAACTTGAGTGAGATCTTTGCTCTAGCCAATCAATGATCTGACAACACAAAGGAAGATGATTCTGCTATGACTCCAATAGTTATAGCCAGTTCTTTCCTATCTGTTAAAATACAGTCAATTTCATTTTTGACATGTTCTGTTCTTGCTGTGCCCAGGGCTTTTTTTGACTCTTTTTTATGGAGAAAGAAATACATGGAAATATATATATATATATATATTTTTTTTTTTTGAAATACTTTATGGAGAAAGAAATACATGGAAATGTGTGTATATATATGTATATATATATGATATGTATATATATAAAGAAATACTTAATGAATCTGGGTAATTTACAAGGCTCTTTCATTTCTCGATCCTTCCATACATTTTCTAGCATCTTTTATGCCATCCCTTATATACACCTTTGAAGTGAAATGACCAAGTATTAAAGCACGTGTTAGGTTACTCAGGAGAATCTTGTGAAATTCTCTTTTTTTTAAACAAATGCTTTATTAACTTCTATTTTACATCATTCATTTCCACCAGATTTTGAGTTACAATCATTTTCCCCCCGTTATTCCCCTACCCAACCTCCCAGAATAGCAGTCCCACAAGATATCGCTTCCTCCAATCTGCTCTCTCCCATACCTTCTCCCATATCCCCTTCTACTTTTCCATTAGAGGAAGGTGAATCTTTGTGTCCCAATGCCTGCACATCTTATCTCCCAATTATAAGCAAAAGAGTATTAATAATAGTATTTATATATATTTGAAACATTTAATATTAAGACCTCGACTTTCAGATCCATTTTCTTCCTCCCTTGTCACCCATTCCCTCTGGGGAGATAAGTAATTCAGTATATGTTGTACATGTCTAGCTATTCAAAACATTATCATAGTAGATATATTGTACAAGGCTGCTTATAATTCCCTCCCACTCATCCCACCCCCCACCTGGTCCATTCCCTACATGATCCTGTCCCTCTTCTATAGTGGGTACTTCCAACCTCCCCTCCCCCCAAGGATGCCCTCCCATCCATCATCCCTCCTCTCATCCCCCTTCCCCCTATTCTGCTGCAGGTTGAGATATCCCATTTAGTATGTATGTCATTCTCTCCCTGAACCAAATTCAATGAGAATGTGGTTTTGCCTTTTTTGCCTTCCTATTCTCCCCCTTCCTTGCAACCACTTCCCCTTGCTTCTTCTACATGAGATAGTTTACCCTACCCTGTCTCTCCCCATCTCCTCTTGCCACTTTCCTCTCTCACCTCATAATTTCATCCCTTGAGTATTCTCCCTTCCCAACAAATTCAACCTATGCCCTCTATCCATATATAACTGTAACCATATACACACATGCACATATGTATTCATATGACCACACACCCTTCTTCCATTATTTTCATAGTGAGAAAGATATCATTAGTCACAGTTATTGCTTTTCCATATAGGAATGTAAATAGTTCAACATTGATAAGTTCCTTTTGATTTCTTTTCCCTGTTTACTTTCTCAAGCATCTCTTGCTTCTTGTGTCTGGATGTCAAATTTTCTATTCAATTCTGGTTTTTTTCCTCAAGAATGCTTGAAAGTCCTCTATTCCACTGAATGACCATATTTTCCCCTGAAACAAAATACTCAGTTTTGCTGGGTAGGTGACCCTTGGGTTCATTCCCAGTTCTTTTGCCCTCTGGAATATCATATTCCATGCCCTTCGATCCCTCAGTGTAGAAGCTGCCAGGTCCTGGGCTATTCTGATTGTGTTTCCACAATATTGAAATTGTTTCTTCCTGGCTGCTTGTAGTATTTTCTCCTTGATCTGGGGATTCTGGAACCTGGCTATAATATTCCTGGGAGTTTTCTTTTTGGGATCTTTTTCAGGAGGTGATCAGTGGATTCTTTCAACCTCTACTTTGCCCTCTGGATCTAAAACATCAGGGCAGTTTTCCTTGAGAATTTCTTGAAGGGTGATTTCTAGGTTCTTTCCTTGATCATGGCTTTCAGGTAGTCCAATAATTTTTAAATTGTCTCTCCTGGATCTATTTTCCAGGTCAGTGGTTTTTCCCATGAGATATTTCACATTGCCTTCTAATCTTTCATTTGTTTGGATCTGCTTCACAGCATCTTGATTTCTCATAAAGTCATTAGCTTCCATTTGCTCCAGTCTCACTCTGAAGGAATGAATCTCCTCAGTGAACTTTTGAGATTCTTTTTCCATCTGGGAAATTCGACTTTTTAAGGCATTCTTCTTCTCATTGCCCTTTTGGGCCTCCTTTGCCATTTGAGTTAGTCTATTTTTTAAGGTGTTGTTTTCCTCAGTCAGGCTGTTGACCCTCATTTCATACTTTTCCTGCATCCTTCTCATTTCTCTTTCCAATTTTTCCTCCACTTCTCTTATTTGATTTTTAAAGTCCTTCTTAAGGTCCTCTATGGCCTGCAACCCGGTCATGTTTTCCCCTGGGGCTTTTGGAGCAGGACTTCTGACCTCACAGTCCTTTTCCCGCTCTATGCCCCCAAAATAGGAGTCTAGGGTTGCATTTTTCTGTTTCCTTTGCCTTGGCATGTTGCCACTTAATTACTTGACTTTTGGGCTTGTTGACACACTATGGCTTTAAGGCCAGATAGAGGAATTTTCATTCCGAACGTGTTGGGGGACAACTTCCATTTCTGGCAAGCTGTAAACCCACCCACGACTTCCACCCTAGATCACAATCCAGATCCAGGGAGGTTAAAGCAAGAGCGATTACCCCCCAAGACTGATCGCTGGATCTCCCTACAATTCGCAGGCTGGGAGCTGGAGCTGCCTCTGAAAACTAGAAAATGGTGTGTTTCCTCAGCGGCTTCTAGCCCCCAGGGGAGGGAGCCGACACATTCCCCAAATACTGGTCCCAAAGTCCATAGGACACTAACCCCTCATTTTGTCCTAGGCATGTCTATGTTGATAATTCTGGAGTTGCCACAGCTGCTGGTGTTCTGGGTTCTCTCCAGCTGGCTGCTGGCCCTGCCGCCCTGGGGCTAAAACCTCTGCTCACTGGGACCTGAGCTCCGCTTGGCTCGGCTCCCACACTGTGCGCTGCTGGCTCCCAGAGCGCTGCACTGGTCCTTCCTGCAGGGCTGCTGGGCTGTCCTCAGCAGGAGGTTAGCTTCTCTGTGTCATTCTGTGGGTTCTGGTGCTCCAGAAGTTGTTCAGAGTCCCCTTTTACATAGTTTGGGGGGAATCTGGGGGCAGAGTGGCTTCGATGAGCTGTTTCTACTCCTACATCTTGGCTCTGCCCCCATCTTGTGAAATCCTTAATAAAATTCTATACTTTTTATTTTCTGTAAATGAAGTTGGTGCATAAGCTTCAAAGTAGTCTTTTTTGCTTATTCTAGTCATGATTGTTGCAAGGCAATATGACCAAGTATCTCATGAAATAATGTTTCTTATATTCTTTGGGTGAAATGTAAATGCACTCCCTGTGCTCCTTTGTCCATCTCTCTGAGAACTCATGAGCTATCCTTCCATTTAGGTGCAACTTTTTTATATAACCTGGTTTCATTTATACTAAGAATGTCAATATGGGGAAGTATAATTCCTCCAATAGCAAATTAATTTTTCAATCCCTGCACAAACATCACTTATAAAGATTACCAACCAATAAATAAAATTTATAGATGGTTTTAAAACTCTGGGATTCTTAAAATCTTCTTTTCCTTTTTCCACTTTACTAATCCTATTACTGTGGGCCACAAACAAATGGAATCCATTTGTAGTTTGCTTTTATTTACCATTGGGCAGCTAGTTGGTGGAATGGATAGAGCACTGGGCCTGGAGTCAAGAAAACCTGAATTCAAAGCTAGCCTTACACACTTACTAACTGTTTGATCCTGGATAAGTCATTTAATCCTGTTTGCCATAGTTTCCTCATCTGTAGAATGAGTTGCAGAAGGAAACAGCAAACCACTCTAGTATCTTTGCCAAGAAAAACCCAAAAGTGGGGTCACAAAGAGCCAAACATGATTCAACAACAACATTTATTTACCATGTAACCACAATTTTGATTACCTGGTCAATTCAAGCTATGTAGAAAGCCAATTTAGATAGTCACCAAACTAAAAACAACAAAATTATTATAATACTTGCATTAAATATTTTCTAAGGAACATAGAAGCATTTACATGTAGGTTTATATGCAAATACATACATGCATGGAACTCACTTATAATGCATATACCATAAGAGATCATTGTTAGATATCACTTTAAGGTTTATGGCTTGCTTTATATGTATAGGAAAGGTTTCCCATGTTGCTCATTTTCAAGTAACATAATCAACAAGATGTGCTATACCATGATACCTTTATCACGTAAGAATTCTTTGAAAGTTACAGAATCACTCAATCAGATGTTTAAACAAGGTATGAACAAGGGCAGTGAGCTGCTTTTGAACCATTAGATAAAATCTGATGATTCCTCACAGGAAATAAATGTCGTCGACTGAAAGATTTAGACACATCTCTAGAACCTTAACGGTGAAAATTATTCCAAAAGGGGAATTCTGACAACTGCTTCAAATTTGAAGAGCCAGATGTTTACATCTTGAATCAGAGGACGAAGGAGGGGCTAGAGAATATTGAAGAGTACTGAATTTCTCCCTCTATCCCTCCATTGACCAAAGGATGACATTGGGAACTCTGAAAAGTTAGAAGCTTTGGACTTCCTTATCTGAGCAGTGTTCCAAGAGTGGAAATGGGCTAAGGACTATCTAGACATAATGAGACACCTTCAGGATTCTACAAGGGCACCAACTCTGAGAGCCAGCCAAGAGCTTCATCTCATGGCAGCAGACTGGTGAATGGACTGGAGACGAGTCAGGGAGACCATTTAGAAGACAAATGCTGTAGTGAGAAATGCTGAGAACCTGAGCTAGAGTGGTGACTCTAGCAGAGAGGAGAAACATAAAAGAGATTTTGTAAAGGTAGAAACAGGATTTGAAGACAGATTGAATATGTTGGGTAAGTGAGAGATGACCCCAAGACTATAAACCTTGGAGTATAGTTGTGCCTTCAATTACAAAAAGGAATTTGGGAAAAGGGAAGGATTTAAGGGAAAAGATTATGAGTTAATCTTTGGACATGTTGAGTTTGAGATGCTTGTAGAATATCCAGGTAAAGATGTCCAAGAAGTGGTTGGTGATGCTTGAATGGAACTCAGAAAACAAATTATGGCTGGATATAGATATTTGTGAATCATCTGCAAAGAAATAATCATTGAACCCATGAGAGTTAATGCTCTTACTAAGCAAGATTCTTTAAAATGAAAAGAGAAAAGGGCTAGGGACAAACCCAGAACAAAACCCAAACCCAGGTTTTGTTTTCCTTTATTCAAAAAATAAAGATTAATTTAAAATAGTAAGCATTCATAAGAAAGTCTTTATTTTACAAAATAAGTATATTTTGCAAAATATCTTTTAAATAGTAAGATCTCCTTGTAATTCCATTAGTTTAGGGACAACCCTGATTAGGAAACTCCCTCTACCATGCTCTTCTCTGCAACTTAGTCCTGGAAAGTTTCTTAGAGCACTTGACAAGTTAAATGGTTTGTCCGGGGTCACACAAAGTAGAATTCAAATCCAAGTCATACTAGTTCTGAGGCTAGCTTTCTACCACAGTTCTTCTTCTAAGACATTTAAACTACGACTCAATTTTTTAGCAGTTTTATGTACATTTATATTCATTGAAAGGAAAGCACAACTGTATTCATTTTATATGAAGCACTCAGAGTGGCTCTCCTATTTTGTAATGAAATTCATAACCTGGCAATCACTGCTGTATACTTTTGCCAATCTGACTTCAGCATCCAAAGGTCTTGCCCGAAAAATCTTTCCTGCCAGGAAATATTTACCTCAAAGTAAGGTCCTGAATGTCAAATGGTCTGAACCCATATTTAATTCAGTTAGCCCAACATTGGGGGCCTGGGAGTGAATGAAGCTTTTCATCTAAATTATGTGCTTTCTTGGAGTGAAGGGAATCTAGGTAGCATTTTAAAATGTGGGAGGGAGAGAAGGGAAGTAGTGTTGGGCTTCAGAATTTCTAGGACAATATAAAACTATTATTTCTCTCTCCTGACTTTACGAGCTCTTTCCAGTGGAGGCTATATGAGAAAGAACTGTTTTGCTGTCAGTCCTCAGCCTTCCTACATGCTATGATGGATACTGGTCTCAGAGGTTGCAGAGTGCAGATGGAATGCCATCTTTGCCAAGACAGATGGCCAACCTCAGAGGCCCAGCTCTATCTATATTGATATGTTTCTAAAGAACCTGTCCTTCTCTGAATCTCAACATATACCCTGTCTGTGACTCACAGCAATCTGTGTACTTCCTCATAATGCTCTGTTTTGCCTAAAAGTCATTAACTAACCAAATAGAAACTGACCCAAGGGCTACTAGAATTTAGCTAAACCAGCAGGAGATGGGAAAGGGCTCACAACTGGATCAAAACCTGTTGTCAAAAAAATATCTGTAGGCAAAGATATTTCAATATTGGCATGAACATGGGTATAAAGAAATTAAATACGCACCCTCCCCAACTAATTTCATACATGAGCTGTATAAAAGCCAACCAATTTCTAGTGTGATTTCTAGGCCACTTGATCCCTATTGGTCTCTAAAATGTCATTATTCAGCCTTCTTTGTACATGTAACTCCAATAATTATGAAGTATTTAAAACAGTTCCATATTTATTATTTCTTATGCTTTCACAATTTCTCCTGGAGTTCAGGATAGCCATCATAATCCCAACTTCATGGCTGAGGAAACTGAATCACAAACAGATTAAATAATGTACTAAAGGTCAGACAGTAAAACCAGTCCTGGAAGTCAGGGCTCATTTTGAGGCCAAGGCCTTTTTTCATGAGCCATACACTTTTGTTGATGTCAGTATAACTATGCTTTGATTGCCAGCAGGCTGATCTAAGTCCAATAGCTGGTTGCTGCTCAGATACGTGGGTGGGAAATCAACCACAAACCTCAGTCTCTAAAGACCTGTAGTATTTCTGCAGTGCCACATACCAACACAAATTTGAAAAGACAATTTTTAAAGCATTTTATATTTGAGGAAAGCAAGTACTCTGAGAAAGATAATAACAAACATAATAATAAATATTATCCTGGCAAAAATCCTGGGAGTTAAATGTTATGATATTAAGTGACTTGTGTAGGATCACAGAGCTAGTAAGTACTTGAGGAGAATTTCAGCTCAGGTCTTCCTAACTTATGGTCTAACACTCTTTCCATAACACCACCTAAGAGGACAAATCATGAAGGAGAGGAATTAATCATTCTCTATGGAAAGAGTGGAAAACAAGAAAATACAAGCATTGATAAGGAAAGAAAGGAGTAGTAAAAGATCCTCAAGAATCTAGTAAAATACAAGCCATTTGAATATTCAAACAGTCTAAGTGTTTTGGAAAAGAGAAGATGGAAGGGGATGTTAATAGAGAATTGCACCTAACGATTCATTTCAGCTAAGGAGCCTCAGCCAATGAAAAGGAACTCAAGGCCAGGAGAGGTCTTCCTTTAGTCTGGCTCAGCTGCACTTTAATTCTAAAACAATTAGTCAATTTCATCAAATGGGTGATTTTGTATAGAGTAGCTAATAAGATGAATAATTTAACTAAAACTCATGGTTTCCAAGCCTGATGGTTCAGGCAGATGGATTATTCATAGCCCTTATTTCTCTTTCTCTTTGCAGCTGAGCACTTCTTGGCTATCTCAATACCTGTTGGTACCTCCACCTAAAATAATACCTTAATTGGTGTCAGAGTTCACAAAAGGTTTAATGGAGACATTAAAACTCATGACTACTCAGAAATCTGTAGAGTTCATTTCTCCACAGAATCCTTTTCTTTGGAGTGCATCTTAGTCAGAAGATTTAGTTCAGACCCCAGGACTCCTACAGTCCTCTTCTGTGACCTTAATTAAGTAACCTTAAGATTAAGATCTCACTGGTTCCATTTTCTTATCTGTAAAACAAGAGCAATTTGGATGTTAAAGTTCTCATCAGTTATAAGTTTATGATTCTGTGATACAATTCTCTTGCATAATCAGGAGTTGAGTGTAATAGACTAATAACTAAAATATCAATTATTGTTAAATGGTACTGAATTGCCTTATTTAGCTTTAAGTTCACATCTTAAAGATTATTCTCACAACCATTTTAAAAGCAAGTAAATCTCTAAGTAGACAGTGTGGTATAATAGAAAGAGCCTTAGGAAATGATAAGTATCCCTCAAGCTGACATTCTTCTACTAACAAGACTTCTCTCCTTTGGGCTTCAGTTTTTTCATCTATAAAAATAAGGATATTGAGCTAAGTAATCTCTAAGGCAAAGCTATAACTAGCAATTCTGGTGTCCTAAGCAAGCAACTCAAAAAGTTCCTAAGGGCAAACAGATTAAAAGATATCCTTAAATCAACTTTGAAAAATCAATTCAGTTGGGATGCAGAAAACTTGAGGAAAGACCTCAGATACTCCTCACAACAAAAGACTCCATGGCAAATGAGGGTTAGGAGGTGACATTATCCCATATTGAGGAGACAGAAATTCCAGGACACAAGTCCAGTTGATTTAGAATCTGAGACAAGTGCTACTTCTAAATTAGTCTGCTGCCAATAGAAGGAGCAGGGTGGGACAGAAATGAAAAAGAACCCATTTTGGGCTTCCTCAAGAGGAAGAAACACTCTCATGCAGTTTCTTATTTTAGTAAATTATCCTGTCTAGTTAGGTTCTATGCTCAGTTATTTCTATCTGATGAATGAAAAGAGCACTGCCTACACTTAAATTTTGGTGCCCAAGAGTGAATTCCTGATTACTCGACCTTAGTTCTCTAAATCACCTTCTATTATTACAATTTCATTAAAGGAATATTATTTAAATCGTATTTTATTATTCTACCCCATTCTATACTAACACAAGAGTATACAGGATGCTGTTGACTTTTATTAAGACAAAACATTTCTAATATATGCTAGACTATAGATAAAATAAAAACAACATGAAAATTCCACATTTTATATTCAGTTATCAGGGAATTATGGTACACTGTATTAAGTATCATACCCATGGTAATTTACTTGTCATGAATCTGTGCTTTCCTCATAGCATGTTATGGCAAAAAATGAACATTTCCAGGTATCCTAGCAACAGGAAGTGATTAATAATACCTCTCAGATTATTATCCAAGGGCAGATAAAATGCCTCAAAGTGAAAGCAGAATCAGAATTGGCTTGTGAAAAATGGGTAGTTCAGGGAGTGAAACTTGATAAGGACCTATGACAAGCTCTGTTCTAAAGGGATGATGACAAGAAGGAAGAAAGAATATATTTCAGTGGAAAGAAGGAATTTCTGAGTGTGAAAATAGAGTGCATGTAGAAACAATGTTTCCTATTGCTCTTTATGACTTACAAAAAGAGATGTTGAGTTACAATATAAATGTCACCACTTCCCATTATGAGTGAGAAATTTTTGAATCTCCAATTATGCCTCACTGCCTGGGAAAGATCAGAGACTATCAACAGTAATTATGGCACTCCTCTAGCTAAATGAAATGGAATATAATTTCATATATATATTTAATGTCTTGTACGGGACAATGCCAGCACCCTTAGGCCTAAGATAGCTGGCTTAAATCAAGCTTAGGCTTTAGAAAATAAATAACTAACTAAATGAAACAAACATGAGACTCAGAGTTTAGTGTGTAATTAAATGCATTTTTCTAAATCACCAAAAAGTTACCTAATGTGTAATGAATTTCTATGAGTTTAGAGTCCTCAATTTCACTTTTACTTGCCACATATGGATTATTATATCTAGATTCAATTTGTAATAAGACTATAATATATTTGCTTTTTAAAAACAATCATCTGTTCTGACATAATGAAGTGCATCTTGTAGGATAAATGAATGTTCTATATTTTGTGATTCTCTGGGCAAAGACATCATCTACTCTTCTAATACAAGCATATCCACATTGATGTTCCAGTTCTAATATAAGAAAATTGCCTCCATTTCTTCTGTTGGCCATAGTTAAGCTAAACTTTTTAGGAGCATTGAGGATGAAATGGCATTGTCTTAGTATACTTAGGTATGTTCAGACATCATAAAATATCAGATGAATCTAGATATTGATAATAAAAAGAAAAATAGTTCATTTCTTATATTTCCCTCTGCTAGTAGTTGAATTCTAATTGGAGTTTTTTTCTTTTCTTTTCTTTCTTTTTTTAGTTCAGATGTGTGATTATTTAAGTATAGGGTCTGGTCTGGAAACTCCTACTGATACAGATCAACAAACTTATTTGTAATTAATAGTCTAAGAAATTTTACAATGAAAGAAATTTATTCAAATTTCTGTGCTAATAGTAGTCAATCAAATCTGAGATTAAAATTTACATCCTTCAACTTGGTAAAGATAAAAATGGTCAATGTTGGGCATGTTGTTGGGAGACAGGAGCATTAATGCACTGTCAGTAGAATTGTAAATTGGTCCAACCATTCTGGAAAATAATTGAGAATTATAATAGAAAAGTTATTAAACTGTATTTAAGAAGTATTTCACTAAGATCTTCCACAGAAACTACAAATGCCATTATTTAAGAGCCAAATGGAATGTTGCAGAAAAGTCAGTTTGTAGTTATAGTTATAATTGTCATTTTTTGAGGCATTTCTCCCTACAAAGTCAGGTAGACTATGTATGTGCTTCACTTTTTATCTATGGGGTCTGTGAGGAGTTTGTAGAAAAGGCTAGGAGAAAATGTTTTTAAAACCTTTGTTGTTGTTGGAACTCTCTTTGTTATATTGGGAAGAAACATGAAGAGAATTCTATGAGGAGTGAGTCTAGTTAAGAAACTCTATTCCTGTAGTAGTTTGAAAGTTCAAAAAGGCAAGACTAAAGGTGGTGGAGAAATCTTCTATTAAAGCTTTTTGTTCACTTTTATCCTAAGAGGATTTTTTGAGGAGACATTTTACTTGGTATCTTGAGAAAAACTGAATGATCTGGAACTATATTTTCACAAGACAGAAGTCACTGGTTGTTATAGTAAAAGAAAGAAGGAAATATGCACATATTAAACATATATTATGTGCCAGGCAGGATACTAAGTTCTTTACAAATATTGTCTCATTTGATCCTACAGGCACAATTACTATCCCCGTGTTAACAGTTGAGGAAATCAAGGCTAACAGAGCTTAAGTGACTCCCCCAGGGTGACATAGATAATAAGTGTCTGAGGTCAGGTTTGAACTCAGCTCTTCCTGTCTGCAAGCCCAGAGTTTTATCTACTGTTTCACTTAATCATCGAGTGATTAAGGTGACTCTGGATATGGTATTTCTCATAGGCAATATATTGTATATCATTATGTATATTTTTATTTATTATTGATTACAGTTGTTAATGAGTTATGTATAGTAACTTTAATATTAATATTATATATGCATACATATGAGTAACATTAAGAAAGGAAAGTTCTCCAGTGTATTTAATAAATAATATTTAATGAACTGGAATTGGAGTTTGAGTCAACAGTTTAATGAGTTTGGCTATATCTGTAACAGCAAGCACCCAGCCTACCCAGGATGGCTACTAGCACAGGTTCTTTGATCTGCTTTTCTAGAGGAAAGCAACTCAAAAAGGGGTTAACTATCTTACTTTAATCAAACATATATCATTTGCCTAGTTTAAGGGAAAAAATCAGCACCCTGAATTTCAGAGAAAATGCAAACAGAATTTACAAGCAGACAAAAATACAGGCAGGGAAACAGACCAGCAGACAGGGCTTCCAGCTGTCTGACCATTACATCCATACCTAGTTAGTCACCAGAGAGAGAAGCATCAACATCTGGATTTTCAAAGCCTGGGGGCTCAACAGCTGCCCCAAAGCAAAACCTCCCGTCAGGGTATATATAGCCTTCACCTGGCTCAGAGAATGTCACAACCCTGGTGACCCACTGCCCAATCACAAAGTAACAAGGTGTAGGCATTCCTGAAAAACAAGCCTCCCACCACAGGCTCTATGTGACCACATTCAACCTATTAAGGGGCAGAGTATATTTGTATATTTTCAAATCAGGGAATTCTCAAATTCACTTAAGCCTATCAAGGGGCAGGGAAGTTCTTCAAATTACCATTACCATTACAATATCTTATTAGTAAAAGGAATGACAAATCAACTAGTGATTTTCAGAATAAATATGCAAATTTCACATCCCCAGACTTATACAATCTCCATTTCAAAATTGGCACTTTGTAATATATCCAAATACAAGTTAGTTAACATTCTAGAATGTTTGTCCTTACAGCAACAGTGATTAGAATACACACATACACACATACAGATCAGGTGCTATATAAATATATATGTGTGTATATATACATATATACACACACACACACAAACATACATGCACATATACACATTATATATACATATATATACAATATAACATATTTGTTATATGCATATATATACATATCTTTTGTTATATGCATACACACACACACACACACACACACACATATATATATATACACTGTTTTTCTGTCTTCTCACAACAACCCCCGGAAGGGAAGTGCTATTATTATCCCCATTTTTAAAGTTGAGGAAGCTGAGGACAACAGAGCATAAGTGACTTGCCTGGGGTCACACAGATAGCAAGTTTCTAAGGCCAGATTTGAACATGTCTTCCTGACTTCAGACCCAGCACCTACCTGCAATAGATAGATAGACAGATAGATAGATATAGAAATACACCATACATAGATATGTGAAGATGGATACATATGTATGCATATCTGTAAAATATATAATTTATATACATTCATACAAATTTTATATATACACACATTTTGAGACTATAAATATATGCAATATATGTTATATATTTTGAGGTCTCAATAATTATATAGATATAATTGTAATGGAAATGCAGATTTGAAGATCTTCCCTGCCCCTAGGCCCTTTGATTGGCTTAAGAGACTTTGATTGACTTAAGTGACTCTGAGAACCTTCTTTAATTTGAAAGTATACTCTGCCCCCTAATAGGCTGAATGTGGTCACATGGAGCCTGTGGTAGAAGGCTTGGTTTTCAGGAATGACCACACCTTGATGCTGTGTGATTGGGCAGTGGGGTCAAGAGGGTGGTTACATTTTCTGAGCCAGGAGAAGACTATATAATCCCTGATTTGAGACTTTGCTTTGGGGGCTCACTTTGAGAAGTATTGCGTGATTTGACCAGATGAGACTCTGGGCAGCTGTTGAGAGCCCCCCAGCTTTGAAAACCCAGATGTTGATGCTTCCCTCTCTGGTAACTGTGATTTGGTATTGATGTAATGGTTGGACAGTTTGGAAGCCTGTCTGTTTGATCTATCTGTATAATCTGAAGTTTGGGGTGCTGACCTTTTTTCCCTGAACTAGGTAAACGATCTATGATCTATGTTTGATTGATTAAAGTAAGCTTGTTAACCCATTTTGAGTTGCTTTCCTTTTGAAAAGCAGATCTAAGAACCTGTGTTGGCAGCTACCCTGGGGATGTTGGGGTGCTTGCTGCTACAATAATTTATTTTATATTTATGCACATAAGGTATTTTTGAGGCCATGTAATACACTAGAAAAGAATGGTGAAGGAAGATAATTTATCTCCTTGTGATTTCTCAGCAAGCCACTTTTTCAGGGAAATAGTGCCTACATGACACAGAGCTGACTCAGTGACCCACATCAAGGCATTTCCAGGATTCAATGTGTTGTTTTGGTTTTATTGGGTATTTTTTTTTCAAATTGAATTGATGCTGAGCATATAGAAGTCTTTCTGTTCAGGCTGTTGGGGAAAAATGAACCTGAAATTGCCAGAAGATAAATTTTGCCAAACAAACTGTCCACAAGGGAAAAAAAAAAGAGGGGGGTCAGTAGCTACTCATGGCCCTAATCTCTCTACCAATCAACAGGAAAGCTTTGACCTATTCTATTTCTGACCTAAACTATATCACCGCTTTCCAAACTGGTGCTCTCCCACCACCACCCATGGGTTTCTCACTTAGTACAGGTGCCAAATCAGCTTTAGGCCCTAATGCAGCTCAGAACTCCCAAGCTCAAGAGATCTACCAGCTGCAGACCCCCCAGCCTCAGTGATCACAGGCCTGTACTACTGCACATGGCACTTCTTATGTATTTTAAAACTTAAGACTTGGGAACATGTCAAGTTTGTTGCAAAATTCAATTGGCCATTAGTAGTGGGCTATAACTATTCTACAATTTGGAAATATGCAAATAAAGTGAACTAAAATGTTCATGCCCTTTCACCCAGAGATTTTACTGCTAGACATAGCTCCAGGTTTGTGCCTAGACCAGGGATGACGAACCTGCAGCCTTGAGGCCCTCTAGTTAACTCCTCAATTATGGCCCTTTGACTGAATCCAAACTTCACAGAACAAAAAAGTTTGGATTCAGTTAAAGGGTCATACTTGAGGACCTAGAGGGCCACATGTGGCCTGGAGGCCACAGGTTCCCCACTCCTGGTAGTAGACTATATCCCGCCATATTTATAGCAACATTTTTGTAGCAGCAAAGAAATGGGAACAAAGTAGATGCCCATCAATTGGAGAATAGCTAAACTAAAATGTTATATACGAGTGTACAGACTGTTACTATACCCTAAGAAATAAATGTGATGAACACAAAACTTCTGAAGGCATACTAATTATTGCAAAGTTAAATAATCAGAGCCAGGAGAACAATATGTACAAGGACTACAAAAATGTAAATGCGAAGAACAACAATCTCAAAATGGTGAAAATTGAAGGTTACGGAATTATAAAAACGAAGCTCAGTTTCTAAAAAGAGCTATAAGAAGAAACCTCTCTATTTCACCAAAGACTGGAGATGCATCGAGAAGAGTGCCAGGCCCAGATTCAGGAAGACTGGAACTCAAAATCTGGCTGTGTGATCAGAGGCAAGTCACTAAAAACCCTATCTGACTCAGTTTCCTCATCTGTAAAATTGAAATAATTATAGCACCTCTCAGGATTGCTTTGGGGATAATAATTATAAAAAACACTTAATGCTGCTTGGCACAATCTTTTATAGGTTTTTTTCTACTTTTTAAGAATGTTCTTTGTTATAAGTTATAGCTCTTTAGGAGGGAAAGGAGGACATATACAGAGGAAAATGTAAGTAATATAAAATTTAAAAATCAATAAATTATTTTTAAATGATAAATTGAAATGTTTTATTCCTACAGCAGTCATAAAAGAGTAAAGTACATAGTTTGGAAAACATTGCCCAGAAAAAAGCATAATGTAATTTAGAAGAAACCTGATCTGTGGTACTAATAGATATAACATTTAAATGGCCTAGCCATGCCATTTATCTGTTTGAGTCATTAGAATAAATTGCATCAACTATGTCCCCTGGAAATCACCTAAATGAAAAGGATTTACTATTAATCACAGTGTCACGTAAGTGAATTTTACTCCTGTTGTAATTGCAATGAATGGAAGATTATATAAATTTCACTTTTGTGGGATTATAGATTTTAGAGTTAGAAAAAAATTCTTGAAAGTCATTAGTCCAACTCCCTGAATTTACAGATGAGAAAAGCACATCTTAGAGAGATTAACTGACTTATTCAACTTTACGTAGGTACTAAATGTCAGAACCTGGATTCTTATCCAGACCCCTTGACTCCAAATTGATTCCAAATCTAGCAATCTTTCTACTGCTCCATAATACTTTAATGTTCGGGATGTTAAAAGGTCTGGAAGATGGTTAGTAAAAACGCCTACATAAATTTCTATATGGAGTATGTATCTGCCATAAAACTCAGTTTGGAGCTCACATGTTGATAGACAATATCAATAAAAATACAATAGCCAAATTATGAGTTGGTTAGAATTCATATCATTTAACTGAATGTCCCATGTATACAACCAGTGGTGTTTAAAATTGTTCTGTTAATGATACTGCATCTATAGTCCCCACCAAAAGCCACCATTAGAAGGTTTGTCTCTACCTGTCATGGGTTTCTTATGGCCCTGTGTATGTGAGTGTTATTTTTTGTTGTTGCTGTTGTCATACGACTTAGAACTTTATAACATCATAATAAACCAATCTTAGTAAGAAAAGACCATGAAATCTGGCTAGTTTCTCCATTGTATCTTTATTGATTGTGACTTCCAAAAGTAGATTTGAGAGCATTCTTTTTCAACACTACCAATTGTGTCCAAATATTTCCAACAGCATGCTGGGTTTTGGCTTGGTAGAGACTGAATTTAGAAATAACTGTGTCACATACTCTCACCTTAGCAGCAGTATGTTATGTTCTCATAGTCCCACCATGCAACTGAACTGCCACTCCTTATTTCAGACAGAATGGAGAGGAAAAGGTAATATTTTACCTAATTGGTTCCAAATTTATCTGCTACCTTTATTCTTTTCCCCTTTAATTATATGTTTGTAATTTAACCTTCAGGCAATGTTTGTTCAATGTCTTGAAAGAAAAACAATGCAAAATAAAAATCCATACATAGTTTATAATCTTGTAGGAATTTTAGAAAATCCTCAGTTATAGAATTATGGTGTCTTAAAAGGGACCTTAGGGATCATAACAATTTGTTATTGTTATTCAGATGTTTCAGTTGTGTCCAACTCTTTGTGATACCATTTGGGATTTTCTTGTCACACATACTGGATTTGCCATTTTCTTCTCCAGCTCATTTTACAGATAAGAAACTGAGGCAAATAAGATTAAATCACTTGCCCAGGATCACATAGCTAGTAAGTGTCTGAGACCAGATTTGAACTCGGGAAAATGAATCTTCCCAACTCCAGGCCTGGCACTCTGTGCAATACGGCGCCACCTAGTGACCACCATAGAATTAAATGTCCTCAATTTCAAGCTGAGGAAGGGGGAAGTCCAGAGAGCTGGCAAAGAGCAGAGGTGGAATTCAAATGCTAGTCCTCTCAGAGCACTATCTATTGATAATAATATGAAATCTGAGTGTAGTTATAGGGGCCGTAATTTCTCATCAATATAGGGAACTACTGGTAGTGTAAACTCCCTCAACCAATGCAGATCACCTTCTCTGCTACTTACTCATAAAGAATTGCCTAGGGCATAGTGAGCCTAAATGACTTGCCCAAGGTCACTAAGCCTAGATGTATTAGAGGCAGAACTTTCTGGCTTTAGGACCAGCCCACTAACTGTGTGGCTACTCTACCTCTGACATTCCTATAGTGCTTCAAAGTTTGTAAAGCCCTTTCCACACATGATCTCATTTGAATATCCCAACCCTGCAAGGAAGGTATTATAAGTATTTTTTTTTTCCATTTCGCAGGTGGGCAAAGTGACTCTGTAGCACATAAGTAACTGCCCTTCCAGCATGGCTTTTGTCTCAACCATTCTCCTGAAACAGCTCTCCTGGAGGTGACAAATGGCCTCTTTATCGTCAAATCCAATGACCTTTTGTTTTTGAGCTTATCCTCCTTGATTTTACTGTGACATTTAACAATGAACACTTGTATGGGACAGTCCCTCATTCTTAATGTTCTATCTTCCTTGGCATCTACAACTTTTGTTGCTGTTCAGTCATTTCAGCCATGTCTAACTCTTCCTGACCCCATTTGAGGTTTTCTTGGTAAAGATACTGGAGTGATTTGCCATTTTCTCCTCCAGTTCATTTTACAGATGAGAAAACTGAGGAAAATAGAGTTAAGTGATTTGCCCCAGGTCACATAGTTAATAAGTGTCTGAGTTCGGATTAGAACTCAGAAAGATAAGTCTTCCTGACTTCAGGCCCAGAACTTTGTGCCACCTAGTTATCACTATGGTACCTAAGATACTGACCTCTCTCACTAACTCTTGGGGGCACCAGTTTTCCAATTAATTTGGCAAAAATGTAGAACATGTGAAAGGAAGCAACAGGAGACAGAGACACACATAAGGGAAATATCCAGAGAGGAGTTGTCTATGCAGAGCTTAGAAGAGAGGTAAGGGCTGCCAATATGTAGATTTTCTATTCATCTACATGGAGATGGTATTGGAATCCAGGGGAACTGAAGAGGTCACCAAGAAAGAAACAAAGTATTTTGATAGCCTCCAGTCTTTCTGTCCAGTTTTGTCTTATACCACTCCTCTTTGTCTATCCTACATTCCAGTCGCATTAGTCTACTGTCTACCTTCTGTTTCTCTTGGAGCTGTTTCCCACAGCCTTTGGTAACTCACTCCATGGCTGCAATGGACTCTCCCAGACCTTCATTCATCTGTGGATATATTTCTCTTCACATACTAACTCAGATGCCCATCTCTTCCGTAAATCCTTTCTTGAATCACTCAATTAAATGGTGTCTCCCTCCTCAAATTTCTTAATGCTTTGTATTTCTCCTTTGAATTTATCTTACTTGCCATGTTGAGTAGTTATATTTGTCCTCCTCAGCCCAATTAAAACCTAAGTTGCCTGAGAACAGGCCCTATATTATATCTTTGTATACCTAGCACAGAGGCAGCTAGGTAGCACGGTAAATAGAGAGTCAGGCCTGAAGTTAGGAAGACTCATCTTGAATTCAAATCTGACCTCAGACATTTATTAGTTGTGTGACCCTGGGCAAGTCACTTAACTCTGTTTGCCTCAGTTTCCTCATCTATAAAATGAGCTGGAGAAGGAAATGGCAAATAACTCCAGTATCTTTGCCAAAAAAACAAAATGGGGTCACAGAGAGTTGGAAAAGACTGAAACAACCAAACAACAAAACCTAGCACAATGCCTAATATATAGTAGGTATTAATATTCATTGAATACTTTGCTAAGAATTAGAGGACCAGGGGCAGCTAGGTGGCACAGTGAATAGAGCACTGGCCCTGGAGTCAGGAGGACCTGAGTTCAAATCAGGCCTCAGCCACTGAACACTTAAGTAGCCGTGTGACCTTGGGCAAGTCACTTAACCCCAATTGCCCTGCCTTCCCTCCCTCCAAAAAGCAAAAAAAAAAAAAAAAAAAGAATTAGAGGACCAGATATAAAAAAAAAAGAATTAGAGGACCAGATATAATGATGATGATGATGATGATACCCTATATTCACTACTTAAAAACTACATTCTGCAATTCAAAAAGCACTTTACATGCATTATCAGTTAGAATCTTAATCCCCTCTTCGATGATCCCTAATATTTTTTTCTAAGGAGAAGATGGCAAGGTCAGGACTCAGCCTATGTCCCCTAACTCCAAGCCAAATATCCTTCTCACTATGATGTGCTACCTAAATAAAATTTTGGCAAAGGTCATCATAATCGCAGGTCTTTAGAACTGGAATCTATCAGGAAACCTAATTTTTCATGTTATCATCTCTCTGGAAGTTCTCAGATCTCTCTCTGATTCAGTTTCCTTAACTTACAAAAATGGGCATGATAAGAAAGTAGCCATTTTCTAATTATTTTGGATAAGTAATTTAACTTGGGTTCCTCTTTTCAGCTCCTCAGAAGAAAGAACCTATTGAATATGATGATGCATGTAAGGTTATCATACTAAATCTGGCATAGATTTCAGAGAAGATATATTAATATTCAGGAAAGGATTAATTCAAAGGGCAGATAAAGTAAACAATGGTTTGCCATCACTTATTAAACACATCATCCCAAATTCCAAGCATTTTCTTGAACTAATTTCAAGTTCTATAAGATATTGAATGAGAAATTCAGCAAGACCAGACAAGAGATGGAAATGGTCAGGACGGTGTAAATGCATTTGTTAAATGAAGTTGAATACATTTTATTGATGACACAAGTTCATTGCTGGAATTACCATATTGAGGATGCCTGGTTTTTAACTTTTGATATTTATTTTAAAAAATATGTGTGGATGGGGCAACATCATTTATTCTTGAGCTATGAAATGAAGTGGATTTATTTTAAGTTTTTCAAATGTTGGAACATTATTCTGAGGAGCTCAACTCTGTGTCATTCACTTTTCTGGTTTGCCACTAATATTGGCTTTGGCTTTTTTTTCCCCTTTAGTATGTCAATAAGCAAGTCTATTTTACAACTCTTTTTTGGATCAACCAATACTGCACTGGTTCAGGAAGGAGTATTCAGGCAGAAAATAATTAGCTAGATATTGATGAAAAATTACCTATTCTCTGTGTGTGTGTATGTGTGTAAACATCACATAATTCCTTAATTAGATATCTTTTATTGAGGGCAGTCCTCGAAATGGATGTGTAATAAATAGGAGTCCATTCTGCATTAGTATTTGTTCAGACCAGCCTATTGTCCAATGGTCCTTATATACTGTACAACAGATTTATTTAGGAACAAGGGGAGCCTGGACCTTCTATTTAATTCAAATAAAGAATTCAAAAGCATGGAAATGGCCTCTGCTAATGCAGATGAAGAACTCCTATTATAGACTTTAAAAATTGCCTGAAATTACTAATAAACTTTAAGTCTTCTCCATGGTCATACAACAAATATGTATCCAAAGCAGGCTTTCCTGGCTACAAGGTTGGCTTCCTACACAGTATGCTAAGCTGATTCTCAAACAAACAAACAAAAATAATCCTTTAAAAAAAACTGGGATGGTAGCCTATGCCTTGAAATACTACCATTCTCCACCCATGACATCATGATCATATAGTATCTAGTCAGAAGACATAAGAAAGTTCTTTAACTTCTCTGGGTCTCAGTCTATCCATCTGTAAAATGAAAGAGTTGAATTAAAAGGTTTCCCTAATTCCATCCAGTTTTTTAATTCTGTAATGTTCACTTAGTTCCACATATAAACCCATTTAAGTAAAAGATTATTTTAGAAGAGATTTTCCTGTGTTGGTCTTTCATGCTTTGGAAAATGCTACGGCAAGTTCTGTTCTTTTTTGTTATTGTTATTTAGTCATTTTCAGTCATGTCTAATTCTTCATGACTTCCTGGCGAGGGCGGTATGGCTCAGAGGAAAATTCTTGGCAAAGATACTAGAGTGGTTTGCTGTTTCCTTCTCCAACTAATTTTACAGATGAGGAAACTGAGGCAAACAAGGTTAAGTGACTTGCCCAATGTCACACAGCTAGTTAGTGTTTGAGGCCAGATTTGAACTCAAGTCTTCCTGACTACAGGCATGGCACTCTATCTAATGCACCACCTATTATTCTAGTAAGAATTAAGTTTTAAAAGTAGTAAACCAGCCAAAGCACCCTGTTGCTGAAACAAATGTGTATCTTTCTTATACCTTACGCTCAAATGTTTCAGATCTGTCTAAGGAGTATCAAAATTCTGTTCTTCCAATATTTTAAGCTACAAGTTTTCTTGCTTTTGCCACTGGGCCGCTCATCTCCTACATGTTTGTTTCCTCAGCTGCTTTCACCAAGAGCCGCCTCCTCCAAGTTATAGTATGTTAATGGATTCTATCAAAAAACATAAGTGGTTCTTTTTCTGGCTTTATAGTTTCAAAATAGTAACTTTTTTGAGTAAAATAGAGCATCTTAGATTCATTTTCCATCTACAAAATTGAAAAGTTACATATAGCTTAGTTAAAAGAAGACCAGAGGTGTTTATTTTTAAGCAAACTTCATTTTCCAGCTAGTCAGGTTTATGATGGAGCAGGAATAACAGCACAGCTGTGCTACATTATTTTGGAAATACATTAGATTTCATTGTATAATAGTGTATTAAAAATTGTGTTTATGTAAGCTAAACAAATCCAAAACCATATATAACTAATGCAGAGAAAATTGTCATGTTGGATCACATAGTCACAGAGCAGATACAAAAGCATTGCCCCTTACCCCTTTACCCTGCTTTATTGAACTTTAGCGTACTTTATTTTTTACTCTGGCAAATGGAATAGGAAATTTTGTATAATAATAGTTAAAATGTATATAGAGGCCTGCTGTGTGCCAGGCACTGGGCTTTGTAGGCACTTAATGATTATTTGAACCTCACAACAACTCTGGAAGCTAGTTGCTATCCCCATTTTACAGGCGAGGAAACTGATGTAGACAACAATTAAGTGATTTCTCCAGGGTCTCATACTAGTGAGGGTCTCAAGCCACATTTGAACTGAGGTCTTCCTGACTCCAGGCCCAGTGCTCATGCACTATGGCATCACCTAGCTACATAAGGGAAACTTGAAAGGTGACTTTTTCAGAGACAAGAGAGATGAACTTCACTAAGGAATATATGGGGCCTGAGGTCAGGAAGACTCATCTTCCTGAGTTCAAATGTGGCCTCAAACATTTACTAGCTATGTGACCCTGAGCAAGTCATTTAACCCTGTTTGCCTCAGTTTTCTCCTCTGTAAAATTATCTGGAGAAGGAAATGGCAAAGTACTCCGGTACCTTTGCCCAAAATCCCAAATGGGGTCATGAAGAGTTGGGCGTGACTGAACAACAACAAGGAATGTACAAATGAAGGTGGTACAATGGATTAAAGTTAAAATATATGATTTCAGGGGTGGCTAGATGGCACAGTGAATAGAGCACCGGCCCTGGAATCAGGAGGACCTGAATTCAAATCTGGCCTCAGACACTTGACACACTTATTAGCCGTGTGACTTTGGGCAAGTCACTTAACCCCAATTGCCCTCCAAAAAGCAAAATAAAATAAAATAAAATAAAATACATGATTTCAGGTCCCAGTTTTACCTTTTATTACACAGTGACCTTATATAAATAATTTGACCCCTCTGGATCTCACTTTTTATTATTCATAAAATGAGAGAATTGAATCAGAAAAATTCCCAGATTCTTTTGACATCAGAAGACTTATGAATCTGTTTTGGATGTATTTAATTTCTTTGCTTATTTTACACACACACACACACACACACACACACACACACACAAAGAGACTTTCATTTCTTAATATCTATTGTGTAGTCAAAAAGGGGGAAAATTGTTATCAAAAGGTGAAAGTACCTTTCAAGCAAGAGAGCTAATATAAGAGAAAACTTGTTGGGGCGGCTAGGTGGCACAATGAATAGAGCAACGGCCCTGGAGTCAAGAGGATCTGAGTTCAAATCTAGCCTCAGACACTTAACACAAAACTAGCTGTTACCTTGGGCAAGTCATTTAACCCCAATTGCCCTAACTTCCCCACTCCAAAAAGCAAAAAAAAAAAAAAAGAGAGAGAGAGAGAAAGAAGACTTGTAATTCCTATCATTCAAAAAGTTTTAAATTTAATTTTAATTAAAAATAAAGTTTTTAATTTAAGTAATTAAAATTAATTAAATTAAGTTTGTTTTAAATTTAATAAATTCTCTGCATTTATTCATTTTACATCAAATACATGGAAATGTTTTGAAATATATGGCAAACAATAGAGCATTGAGTGACTGACATAAGTAGGAATGTTTGCACTTTGGGTGAGCTCTGCAAACCTTAACTCCCCTAGAGAGACTGAGAGGGGTTTACCCAGTAGGATACAGATAACTTAGGAAACCAGGAAACAACTCCCTAGCTACTGCTAGGGAGACACCCCTGCCCCAAGAATCCAGCTATTCTCATAGCTCCATATTTAAATGCAGTGTTTTTGAAACCTAGGTTGCTAATATTGATCCTATCTTTACATTTGGTACTCAAGAATCCTAATTTCTGGGTGATAAAGGATCATAATAGATTTCAACCTGGCAGGAATATTTAAAGTTCGTCATGCTTAACTCTCTTTCTTTGCAGAAGAGGAAACTTAGAGAGGTTGTGTCTTGCACAGGGCATATAGCTGGCATATGTCTAAGGCAGAGTTCAAACTCCATTCTTCCTGACTCCAAGTCCAGAAGAGGTACCTCATAGCAAACAGAAAAATGCTTTGGGTGAAGGGAATAAAAAGAAGTTTTTAGGGAGGGATGGGGCCAGAGAATATATGCGACAATTGTTTCTTCCCCAGAAGTCTACCTCGTCACAGCTATACCATCCCTTTCTTCTCCTTCTCGTGCTACCCCACAGCATACCAGCAGGCTTAAAAAGAAATAAACACTATCTTTCTCTGTTGTTCAATGATTTTTCAGTTGTTTCTGATTCTCTATTGACCCCAATTGGGGTTTTCTTTACAGAAACACCAGAATAGTTTTCTATTTCCTTCTACAACTCACTTTACATATGAGGGAACCAAGGCAAACAGGATTAAATGACTTGCCCAGGGTCAAAAAGCTAATAAGTGTCTAAATCCAAATTTGAACTCAGGTCTTCTGGCCCTGTATTCTATTCACTGTGCCACCTAGCTGGGCCTATGATATTTCTTAGTGGATTGTAATTGTTTTCAGCTACTTTTTAAGTCTCATGTCATAGGGCAAATTCCCTGCCCTTAGGCAAAGCCCTTGGCCCTGTGCTAGTTATATCTCTGAGCTACTGACATTTTCTTCCAATTAAATTTTTTTAATGGAAGATCGCTCAAAGAAAAGTGCCCTTTCGGCAGTTTTATGATAGAATTCATTAAATAAGACATAGAAAAAGCAGATCTTGGAGAATATAGGTCTTATTCATGACTCAATATTGATATCTGTCCACATAAAAATGAAAACAGTTATTTTATTCTTTTTATCAATACTTAATCATTAGATTTTACATTTAGATATATTAAAACGTTTAAAAAATTACTTGTTATATATGTCCATGTAATAGGTAAAACAAACTCTCTTATTTGTTATGTTTGAGAAATGGAATAATGTGATTATACAAATACTCAGTTTAATAATTAAATTATCATCTCTACTATAAAGGAATGAAAAAGTTTTAGTGAATCCTAATAAAGGCCATCTTTGACTTTATGGTGAGTTTTTTCTAAGAAAAATCATCCTGTCTCAAAATGAAATGTCACTTCTAATTTTTCTATAGGAGGAAAAATGGAATTATATTACCTCATGAGGCCTGACTCTCAACATTTTTTTGAAAAGACCACACAGAGACATAATATTGAATCAAATATTAAATATAAATGATATATTAGGGCAAGATATTATATCGAGCCTTAAAATATATAAATAAATTGATTAAAGCAGAGCAAAATAGCAACCAGTAGCATAAAAACTGATGGCATCTTTTTTATGATCTCTTACGGATAGGCACTGGGTTGTCCTACTGCACCCTGGAGATGGGAATAAGGAACTGTGTACCCCAGCAGATGGGGTAGATGGTATTGTTTCTACACTGACTGGGAACATTGGTGTATTAATGTGAACTTTTATGAAGTGGAATCTTTCTGAGTTAGGAGTTCTCTCCTAACAAAATACACAAGTTAAAAGTTACTACATATAATTTAGTGTTTTTTGTTGATCCATAAGGCAATGGGGGAATCTTGTGAGCCCTGGGATCAACACGGCAAACATGTACAAGCCATTTCATTATAAATGGGCAGAAACACAGGTTAATAAGGAAGTCTGATAATCTTGTAAGAGCTGGAAATGATGTCAACTTTCAGAATACAAATCTAATGCCACAACTTGTGGTCTTGAAGGCTATGCCAGCAAAAGACAGGCTCTGGCAAGTCCTCACACAAAAATCCCAGCAATGAATATCTGTCATTTGAGAACCAACTTGGCTCCCTTCAGAAAGGCATATCACCAACAGAGAGGGTAAACCGCCCCAACTCCTGAGACTATTTACGTAAGGAGTGAGTTGCAGTATGCCAGAAATCATGTAACCTTGACGTACTGAAATAATATCAGCTTTAGTTGATTAGAGAGTGGAATTAGTTAGACTTGAATCATAAAATTGACCCCCTTCAGAGCCAGATAGCTTCACAAAAGGAAAATCTCCTTTGTGGCTAGGAACTGGACCTAATGTATACATGAACAAAAAACAGACAGTGATAGAGATAAATACAATTCCCCCCCTCCCCCACTACTTCCTGGCCTAGATCCCATAGGCAGCCAGGTGGTACAGAATAGAGCAATGAACTTGGAGTCAGGGAAGTCAAAATCCAAATCATGCCTTACACACTTACTAACTATAGAACATCCTGAGCAAGTCATTTAACCTCTGTCTGCTTTGACTTCCTCATCAGTGAAATGGAAACAATATTTAGGAAGCTCTTTGCAAACCTTAAAGCATCCTATACGTGCCTGTTCTTTTTATTTTTATCATTATCATCATCTAAGCTGGCCTCACTGAAAGCCCTTAGCCCTCAACCTTCCTACCTGTTAACTTTCCTTTTCCCCTCCTGGCTAGAAATCAATACTTCCTTTGCCCTATCACACCTCTGCAAGAAGGAATCCAAAGTCTTTGCCCTCCTATTGTTTTGTTCTTGTTGTTTGTCCTTCATTCTAGAAGAGGACCACAAGATTAGGAAGGTGACGCCATGACTTACAAGTGAATTGAACTTAAGTGAGGGAGGACTACACAGTCACTGGCCTCACTATTGCCCATTGGCAAGATATAGATCAGGACCACTAGATCCAAACCTAAGTAGAAAGTTGGATGGGGTCTGAACAAGATTGAGGAAAATTAATTTAATATCATTATCAGTAATATTCTTCAAGAGATCAAACTTTGAAATGAAGACTATAGAAAAAGGGAGAATTCTGGATCTCCCCAAATCATTGGTTATTAATAATCATTTCTTTCAATGTAATATTGTACTATTGCTACCTGTGGTGCACAGGGTTTTAACATCTGACCTTCGATTAAACCCTCTGGCCCACTTAGCTATCTGCTTTGCCACTATATCCTTTGAACCCCTGGACCTTGCCATCCCCCCTCCAGCGGCATCCTCAGGATTAGTGGTCCCTTATATCTGCCCTGCAGTTAAAGCCCTAACTGTATTATCATTCAATTAGAATATGAGCTCCATAAAAACAGAGATTGTATCCTTCTATTTGTATTTCTAGTGCTTGGTTCACAGTAAGCACTTAATAAATGTTGGGGGAGAGGGCTCTCCATTCATTGAGTGTCCTTGATCATAAAGGAGTTCAAAGGAGAGAATGTGCATGGATAAGTGCTAAATCTATCATAACCAACCAAAAAAAATGAATTTTAAGGCACATGTCCTATGTGCCTCATCTGTTTGCCATGCTCTCAAGCTGTCCTCTACCTATCCAAAGATTCTCCTGCTAAGAGACTCCATTCTAGGCCTATGGTTCCAGAACCAGAATGCCCCAGAAATGTTCCAGTCCTCTCCCTGGCTCCCTATCCCCCAACAAAACTATTTTCTATGGAAACATGATAAAATAAGCATGGTAACCTTTGGGGTGTTCACTGTTGGTTTTCAGGTGTTTCAGTAGTATCCAACTCTTCCTAACACCATTTGGGGTTGTTCTGGCAAAGATCCTGGTAGGAAGACATCACACAAGGAAGACAAATGAGAACTAGGAAGACGTTAGTGGCAACAATTCGAATAGAAAGGAAAATTAAATGTCAAATTATGTGGAATTTCACAGTCTTCCTTCCTTAGAAATAATATTGGAGTCAATAAAGAATATGGTATTGGAATGAATATGGTCCCAGGCATTCAAAAGCTCTACTTGTTATGAGAATCAAATGAACTAACACACATAAAATACTTTATAAATCTTAAAGTGTCAGATGTGAAAATTATTATTATTAAACCCTTCTCTAACTAAGTAGATAAGTTTTAGAGGTTAAGTGACTTTCCCAGGGTCATAGAGCCATTAAGTGTATGGGAGAGGTGGGGCAGGTGGCGGGGGGGTGGGGGGGTAAACAGGAGAGGGGAGTAGATTTGAACTCAGGTAACCTAGACTCTAGTATCAGCATTCTGGCTAACGCACCATAATGTCTCCTTAAAAATAAATTTGTTAATAAATACACAACTTCATATCTCAGTTTCTTTTGATTTGAGTCAGAATAGTATCTAACAATAGAATTTGCTATTAATCCCAGGTGCAGAAGTCAACTTTTAATTGTTTGTGAGAAGACATCTGACACTTTTGAGTTATATCTTTGTCTTTAGGCACCCCAGTATTACTTGTCTTGAATTTAGTTTGTCTGTCTGACAAGCTAATAAGTATCCCCTATTTGGTGACACAGTAACGTAAAACAGGAATACCGCATCTTTGATCTTTTTTGGTCTTTGTTCTATCTGTTCCTTTGAGGCATCCTGTAATTATTCCAGAATATATATTTAAGTATCCGTAAAAAATGCATATATACCCTGTATTCAGAATCTTTCTGCTTTGTGCTAATGTGCTTTTGTAAGCAGGAACCTATGTTCAGAAGCAATTTCAAGGGTTGAACTGAAAAGAGAGTGCAGTCTGTCATTAACATTTGTCTCTCACCTTTAATAGCAACACTGCATACTCTGGCATCCCTTTTAATTGCAATCAAGTTCATTTTTTAGTACTTCATTTGCTATTAATTTAGACATCCACTTTAGGCCTCTGCATTTTAGAAAAATAATGAGATATGAGCCACGATATTTCTAAGTCAGGAGAAGTTCATATTTCCTTTTCTTCGTAGAAGAATGAGCCAAGCTAGAGTTGTATGCCTTCCCAGTGTTGCCCTCTGTTAGACAGTCCTCCTTCACAGGTGCATACAGTATCCATCATTGTGTGTCTTATGAACACTCATATAGTGTCTTTCAGGGAATTGAGCAGGCACTTTTTAAAAGTCAAGATATAGCATTTAAGTGTTTCCTTATCAATACATTTGCAAGATCTTTGCTGGAAAGAGTAACCTTTTGCCAAATGTCAAAACACTGGGTAAATCATATTTTGACAAGCATATAATTGATTTGCCCCTTAAATGGGTCATAGGATTGTAGCTCTAAAACTAGAAGAAAACTCAGAAATGATTCGGGCTAGCTTCTTCATTTTATATATATGGAAACTGACGTCCAGGGACTTTAAACTCAATGGTTGTTATTTATTTACAAATTAATTTACTAACTAAATTTTAAATGTTCAGTGGTCATTTAGCTGAACTGTTAGCTTCAAATACTTTATTTATCTGCTAATTTATGAAGCATTTAAATGATTTTTACTAGGTATCTGAGATGCTAAGACAAAAAAAAAAATCCTCACTTGCTTTCAAGAAGCTTTTATTTTATTAAGGGAAAGCAACATGGTAACCATAAGTACAAAACATATGCAGAGTAATTTCTAGGAGTAGAACAGGAACATCCTGGGAGAATCAGGAAAGGCCACCAGTAAGGATGTGGCCCTTGAGTTGGGCCTTGAACAAGAGTAGCTCGGGGGTCTAAGAGGCAGAGAGAAAGAAACAGCTCATTCCAGGCAAAGAGATGGGTTTTTCAAGGGCACCGAAATGAGAAATTGAATGTTGTGTATGAGGGGAAAAAACAGGTCACTTTAGCTGGAATGCAGGATATGTAAAGGAGAATAATATGTCCCTAAACCTAGAAAGATAATGAGCCTGAGGCCAGTTCTAAGCCATGGGGAGCCAACGGAGGTTCCTGAATTAGAGAAGGTGAATGTAGTATTTATAAAAACAATTTTACATATCAGATATATTCAAAAGCTAGTGATAACTTTTAGCCAATTGGAATCACTGGATAGTTTAACAACAAAAGGGCAATCATAGAAATTTGGGTTTTGTGGGGGGCTTTTTAAGTAATATGTTCACGGAATACTAAGATTTTGAAGCAAGATTTCTTGGTTTGTTGGTTTTTTGTTTTGTTTTTTCAAGAAAAAGAGAAAAGGAATGGTCTTCTCTTTCATCAATGTTTAAAAATAATATTTCCTCTCTTCAATATTCATCAATTCATAACCATATAGGAGAGAAGAGAAAGAAGACTAGAACCAATAACCAATTAAATCTTTTCTGATACCATTACTATAAGTTTTTAAACATAGATTTGCTAAGTCTTTTCAGTCCATTTCAATTTTACTTTAAAGAACCTGTAGCCTCCTGTGTAATGCTTCTTATTATAATTATATATAGTTTCATTCCTTTAGTGGTTTTTGGATGTCAATTGGAGCCGATGAGTCTATATTCAGGATGTACGCTTTGCATTGCATCCATGCCAGTAGTGATATTTTGCTAGCTGAAAGTACTATGAAAGTTACAGTAATCAAAGTCCTTGAGAGGATGAAAATAAACTTAGATGCTAAAAGAGGAAAGGCTTTCACAGGTTTCATTATCTCTAGGTTATATTCATATGAGTAGCATCTTTGGGCAGAAATGGATACAGGCAGACAAAACGCTTAACTTCTTATATAATTATAACCACTTCATGTGGATAGGACTGCTATTTGACAATCTGCTTGCATTTACAAAGATCTCTCAGTTGCGTGTATATGCATGTATATGTGTGTCTGTGTCCTTGTTTCTGTCAAGGGCACCAGCATCCTCCTAGTCCCCCAGGCTCACAACCTAGGTATCACACCCATATCCAATCTTGCCAAGAGGCCTATAGATCTCACCTCTGAAACATCTCTTGAATACACCCCCTTTTCTCCTCTGATATTGATAACACCTTGGTACCTGGCCTCACCTTTTCTACTGGGACTATTGCAATTGTTAAAATTAATTCTCTGAAATAAAAAGAAACTGAGGGCCAAGCATTTATGATTTAATTTGCAAAGTTAGCATTTGCATATCAAACCAAGTCATCTGATTCCTCAGATGTCAGAGACGAGGAGTGATTTACAGAGCTGATTTTTACAACAGAAAAGAGGAATAAAAAAAAATACAGAAACTTATTTTGAACATAACTTTACTGGACAAGACAGATCATCTGACTAGTGCACTTCTCCCAGGCTTTCTTAACCCAACAGTAACATCTAGCTGTCAAAGTGAGACTACTCCAAAAGTCCTTTCCCTACAGGTGATACATTTTGTAACCAGAAAGCTCACTGAGAAAGATGAACATGTGGTTTGGAATTAGCAGTCACCCCCCGCCACCCATCTTCAGGGGTCAAACTTAGAAGATTCTATTAGTCAACTAGCTCAAGAGAAGATTCTATTAGTCAACTAGCTCAAGAGAAAAAGGGAGCTTATTCACTAAGACTATTCCTCACTAAGAGGAACCTAACTTTGGTTAAACCCCCTTTCAGTCAGAAAGCCCCTTAGGCAAGCCCCTTTTTTCCAGCCGCTAGAAAGGGGAACTTAGCCTTCAAAAAGAGTCTTGTAATCCTATGATTACTTTATTCCTACAAAATATATGAGTTACTCCGAATTATCTGTTACTAAATGATGAGGTTTTATCAATCTATCTATTCACAAAATCTATAGGTAACCCAGAATTAAGAGACTATCTTTATTAGATTGGCTTAGTCATTAGGGCTAGCTTTTCCTAAAGAAGGGTGTTTAATCCTATAATCAAACAAAAAATAAATCAAAATAATCAATACTAACAGATTGTCTTTCCAAAGCCTTCTGGTTGATACGCCTGTTGCACATCACACCCCACTCCAGTTTATCCTCTATTCACCCACTAAAGTGATTTTCCTAAAATGCAGGTGCAATCATAACACACACATACACACACACACACACACACACACACACACACACACACACACACCCCACTCAATAAAATCCAGTAATATCACCTCATATCACCTCAGAATTAAAAAAAAATGAAATCTTCTGTTTAACATTCCAAACCCTTCAATGTCTAACCCCTTTATCCCACCTGAGCAGCCTTCTTATATCTTATCACCCATATTCTTCAATCCAGTGACACTGGCCTCCTGGCTGTTCCATAAACAGGACACTCTGTCTCTTGGCTCTGGGAATTTCCTCTGGCTGTCCTCCATACCTGGAATGCTCTCCTTCCTCATTTCTGCTTGCTGGCTTTCCTGGCTTCTTCTAAGTCACAATTAAAATCCTATCTTCTACAAGAAGCCTTTGCTTAATAAATATTATTGACTGATTGACTGACTGACATCCAAGTCTTTCCATAATTTTTTGTTTTGGGTTTTTTTTGTCTTTATTTTTTTTAAAGCAATTGGGGTTAAGTAACTTGCTTGGGGTTAAGTAACTTGGGGTTACACGGCTAGTCATTATTTGTGTGTGGGTGCTCATTTTCTGAGTCCAGATTCGATCTCGGATCATCCCAACTCCGAGGCCAGTGCTCTTACTCACTGCGCCATTTTTTGTCTTTATTAATTTGTTTGTTTACTTTTAGTTTACAAAATTCAATTCCATATTCATTGAGTTTCAAATTTTCTTTTCCTCCCCCCCACGACGGCATACAGTCCAGTATAGGATCTGCAAATACTTTCACATTAGACATTAGTCAGGTTACAAAGGTGAATTGTACTAGATGGGATGAAAAAATGGTAAAGAGGAAATAAAACCAAACAATGAAAAGAAAAAGATCAAGTAGTTTGCTTCAATCAGAATTCAAGCTCAGTTCTTTCTAGTTCTTTCTCTGGATGTAGACATCTCTCACCATTATGAGTCTTTCAAGATTGACTTATATCACTGTATTGCTGAGAAGAGTCCAGTCTGTCATAGTTGGTCATCACACACATGTTGTGTCTATGATTGCATACACATTTCTCCTGGCTCTACTCTTCTCACTCAGCATCAGTTTGTATAAGCCTCTCCGGGTAGACATGAAGTCCATCTGCTCCTCATATCTTATAGCACAATAATATTCCATTACATGCATATACCACAACTTGTTCAGCCATTCCCCAATTGATGGGCACCCCCTTAATTTCCAATTCTTTGTAACTACAAAAAGAGCTGCTTTAAATATTTTTGTACATATGTGTCTTCCTCCCACTTCTATGATCTCTTTGGCATATAACCCTAGAAGTGGAATTGCTGGGTCGAAGGGTATGAAATTATTTATAGCCCTTTGGGCATAATTCCAGATTGCTCTCCAGAATGGTTGGATCAGTACACAACTCCACCAGCAATGCGTTAGTGTTCCAATTTGCCCACATCCTCTCCAGTATTTGTCATTTTCTTGTTTTGTCATCATAGCCAATCTGACTGGTGAGATGTGGTACCTCAGAGTTGTTTTGATTTGTATTTCTCTAATCAATAGTGATTTAGAGCATTTCTTCATATGCTTATAGATATATTTAATTTCTTTCTCTGAAAACTGCCTGTTCATGTCCTTTGACCATTTATCAATTGGGGAATGACTTGTATTCTTATAGATTTGACTCAATTCTCTGTATATTTTAGAAATGAGTCCTTTATCAGAGACGTAGGTTATAAAAACTCTTTGCCAATTTCCCACCTCCCTCTTAATCTTGGTTACATTGGCTTTGTTTGTACAGAAGCTTTTCAATTTAACATAATCAAACTTTCCACAATTTTTTAAAATTTATCATAGTATTATGCAATGGGGTCACCTCAGGGAGCATTTTACCCATTTTTTTTTTATTTTCCAGTTGTAGAAATGGAAACTAAGAGAGGGGAATATGACTTACCCAAAGTCATTCAGATAGACTAGAGGAGAACCAGTATTCAAACTGAAATCCTCTATTCAATATTTTTTTCTATCACATCATGCTACTTTGCTAAATTACCACATAAAAGAAACCAACAAAGAAAAATGTTGCAAAGGACAGAGTAGGCCATTTGAGTGGTGCAATACTCAGTGCATGGTGGCTAGAATAAAACCTAAATGATAAAAATATGAGGTCAAAACAGAAGGATGTGCTTATGAATAATTGGTTACCTTATTTTACCTCAGTGCTTGTTTTGTTATTTTCTTGGAATCTGAAGAGAAAAATAAATTGTCAGATCACTTTAAAGAGTGGTGGTTTAGATTGAAACCATGTGTTTAATATTCTGATTCTTCAACCTTTTGAGTATTTCCTCTATCATTATGGATTATAATCCTTTTATGCCTTAGTAAATGATTTTACGGCTTATCGAAGTCAAATATTACCTGGAAGCCAACCCTCTAAAGGTAAATCACTTGATTTAGGTAGGTACATATCCAGACAATAGACATTCACTCTGTCATTGAGCCTTGAGACTTGAGGTCTTTAAAATGTATGGGAACCTGCCAGAGCTTATACTCTATTAGCATGGCATTTGAAAACCTAGAGTCACCTCTATGATTATGGGGATCAGAGTAGGACGTCATTGCAGAACAAATAAAATATATTAATCACAGAGCAACCATAGTTTCCACTTTATACACAAGTGTATAGCTTAGTCTTAAGCTTGGACATAAATTGCAGAACAGACACACATTAGCTTAAAATGTAGACATACTTAGTCAAGAAGATGACAATAGTTATACATTTGTTTTTGCTTCTACAGAGAAGGTATAAGGTTTGCCACAGAAAACGGTGCTCATATAAATAACACCTCACCCTGAAATCTTTTTCAATCCTTTTCAATCTTCTGAGGAATTGTAGAACAAAGACTAAGACTAGGTTAATCCATCAATAATCAACAAGTGTTTACCAAGAACTTACCTTGTTCTAGGAGGTGAAGCTACAAATGTGAAAGTCATATAGTTCTTGCCCTCAGAGGGCTTATACAGCTAGCTCCAACTCATGTGAATAACGAATCCCCTAAAGTGGTCACATACTTTGGTCACATAGTGAGAAGATAAGACTCATTGGAAAAGACCCTAATGTTGGGAAAATTTGAAGGCAAAAGGAAAAGGGAACAACAGAGGGTGAGATGGATAGCATCATGGAAACAGTTAACATGTATGTGGACAAGACTTTGAGAGATACTGCAGGATAGAAGGGCCTGGTGTGCTATGGCTCATGGTGTCATTCAGAATCAGACATGACAAACAACAACTGGTCCCATGTATTTGAACTTGTACTATTTTAAGTTATAATTATGTAAAATATCATCATTCTAGCCCAATGGGAATATGTAGTGCAAATTTGAATAATATGATAATGTTAAAGGTTTAATTATTCATACTAATCAAGACCTAGATGACTTCTCCTAGATTCAGACCCATCATCAGCTCCTCCAGTTCACCAACATGGCAAACTTCTACCTTTTTCATGACCTGATATACTATCTGCTGCCACCCTCCTGAACCTACATCCTTCATCCTCCTACTTCCCAGACCTGTGTTGTGTTTCCTTTTTTTTATGTGGCATAATCTATAGCCAATGAAATTGTAACGAGTAAGGATATAAGACGTAGGCATTAAGTATCCTGTGTATACCTGCACACAAAGATAAGTCTTAGGGATAATTTGTATTACATGGTTTCATAAGAGGACGTTCTGATTGTAAATATTTATCAGGCTTCAGGAAGTTCATTTTTCTTAACATTTATAGTATTTTTTAATGTTATCCCCCAAGCCAGAGGAAACATTTAATACCATTGTGGGTTTAATGTCTAGATGCTCTGTACATACTGAAAAATGTATTTTGTTAAAAATATGAATATGCAGGAAGTAATTTTCAGTGTCTTACTAGTAATGGACAGTTCCCAAATCTGAATTTTTCTCTTCTAAAAAAGCAATTGATACTACTCTTCACATATTTGTTATCAGCCTTCCAAAGCATTAGAAAAGAGGTCTAGAAATTGTTGCATTTAGTCTAGCAAACTAGAACATTCCCCAAACTCAATTTCATCCTTTTTTTTCATAAGAAGGTGTCTTGCATTCAAAAATACAACCTTGCTTCCTTTCTTGCTTATTTTAGATGAGTATTGTCATTAATTTTAATTATCATTAAAATATCAGCATTGCAGCCTTTCTCAAGGTGAAGGTATGCAAAACAGTCAATAAATGAAAAGAGAAGAGTACTTAATTGAAAACCTTAGCAGATGTTAGTTTTAGAGAAGGGAGAGTGACTTAAAGAAAAAGAATAGAGGTCAAGGTTTTTTATTGGATTGCCAAGTAAAAGGGCTTTATAAACAAAGAATATTTGTAACAGTCACACTGCTAGAGCAACAATGGTTTTTCAGAAGTTAAACATTTTGTAAGTAAAATACATATACCAGTAAAAAAATGTGTTCATAGAAATCCCAATATAAATTTTAATTTTCTCTGATTACTTTAAAGAAATGAAATTTGAGTAAAAATATAATTTTAAAAATATAGAAATATATTTTACTTATAACATATATTTTTAAAAACATATAAGTGTTGTTGCTCCATGCTTGGATTTCTTTCCCTCTTCATCTCTTCCTCCTAGCTTCCCTGCCCTACTACAAATACCAGTTAAAATCCTACCCTCTGCAAGATGCCTTTTCTGATCCACATTAATACTAGTGCCTTTCCTCTGTTGTTTATCCCCAATTTATCCTGTACATATATTATTGTTCAAAGTTGTTTATTTGCATGTTGTCTCCCCAACTGGTCTTTGAGTTCCTTGAGAGCAAGGACTGGGTTTTGCCTTTCTTTGTACCATCAGCACTTATAACAGTGAGTGACTTGTAGAAAGCCCTTAATAAATGCTTGTTAACTGGCCAATTATTCCCTAAGAAATATGTAACTGTTCTCAGTCTTCGTGATCATGCTGTTTACCACATAGAGAGGGCAGAAGGTTTGAAAATCACAAAGCAAAGGAGAATTTTGTTGTGAATGATGAGAGGCAACAAAATATTACATGAACAACTCAGAGGGAAGAGGACAGAATAGCTTAGGAGCAATTCAAGCACCCCTGAATTACTGTAAGGGAGAGAGTCTCTTTCCAACCACTAGAATTTATTTTGGAACAATGATAGTAGTAAGAACAAATCTCACATTCAAAGTGATTGAAGGAATTCAGCACCTCTTATAACTCACAGCTGCAAACAGCAGGGGCTATGACTCTAAGAGGAAGGACCGGGAAGATGCTCATTTCTTGGGATTTGAGGCTATGATCTTGAAAACTCTTATTGAGCAATAAAGTATGTGGAAAGAATAGATGGACTCATTCCCAGATAATTTTTTAACAGAACGCACTGCACTGAGCATTTAGATAAAATGTCACTGGGCCACACTGAAAACAAATTCAAAGTGACGTATGTAAATTCACAAATACTATGTGTTAAAAAAAAAAAAGGCAACTTTTTATATGCAAGGTAACCAGGCATAGTAGATAGAGGGCAAGATTCAGCGCCAGGAAGGCCTCTGACACACAATGGCTGTTTGACCATAGGAAGCTTCTTAACCTCTCAGTTTGTAAAGCAATTCCCTTCTATCTACTATAAATTGCAGAAGACGTCCTGATTTGCAATGGTTGAGAAGTTCAGTTATGCTGAAAGTCTCCATATCATTGAAAGCATAGTACATAATCCCTATGTACTAGACACTGGAGATAAGAAAACAGAAAAACCCTTATCCTCAAAGTACTTACATCCTATTGACCTGAGTTTAAATCTGCCCTTAAATACTTACTAGCTGTATGACCCTGGGCATGTCACTTCACCTTGTTTGCCTCAGTTTCCCTATCTGTAAAAAGAGCTGGAGAAGGACATGGCAAACCACTCTAGTATCTTTGCCAAGAAAACCTTAAATGGGGTCATGAGGAATGAGACACGACTGGAAAATGACTAAAAACAAAGAAGAATTCTTGTGAATTTAGATTTAGGTAAGTTCAACCTCCCCATTCAATACTTAAAAACTTTATAACCATGGGTAAATTTTAACTATTCTGAGACTCAGTTTTCTCATGTGTAAAAAGGGGATGAAAATACCTGAAAAAACTACTTCATACGTCTTTTGTGAGAATTAAATGAGATAATTTATATAAAGTATTTTGTCAACCTTAAAATAGCATATAAATGTTAGAGATTGTTATTTCATTCTTCCTGTCTACTAGTTACTTCTCTACCATCTAGAAATATACCCTCATCCTCCCAAAAACCCTCTCTCAATCCATACATATCCGGTAAATTTAGTTCCGTATCTCTTCTGCCTTTTATGGCTAATATTCTTGAGAAGGTCGCTATAATAACTGCTTCCACTTCCTCTCCCTGTCTTGTTAAGCCTGGCTTCTGAATTGGTTGTTCAACCAAAATGAATCTTTCCAAAGTTACTAATAATCTCTTAAATTCAAAATCTAATGGCCTTCTCTTGATCTTCATTCTTCTTTTCCTCTCTGCAGCCTTTGACACTGTCAATCACCATCTTTTTTTTTTTTTTTGGAAGGAGATTTTTGTTGTTTAGTCACATACAACTCTTTGTGCCCTTGTTAGGGTTTCTCAGCAAAGACTCTTAGAGTGCCATTTCCTTCTCCAGCTCATTTTACAGATGAGGAAACTAAAGCAAACAAAGTTAAGTGACTTGCCCTGGGTTATATAGCTAGTAAGCATCTTAGACCAGATTTGAACTCAGGAAGGTAAGTCTTCCAGACTCTAGTCCCTCACTCTACCCATTGTACCACTTAGCTGCCCCATCTTCTTCTTGACGCTTTATTGTCTCTAGGGATTGGTAACGCTCTTTTCTCCCAGTTCTGCTATGTATTTCATCACCCCTCAGGCTCTTCTCCTGGATCTTCATTTAGGTCATGGCCAACAATCATTGGTGTTCTGCAGAGCTCTCTCCCAGGGCCTCTCCCATTTTCCCTTTATATGATTTTGGTATAAAGTATAAATCAGCTCCCCTGATTATTATCTGTATTCCAATAGTTCTCAAATCTACTTATTCTGCTACAACCTCCAGTCTTGTGTCTCAACCTACATATTTGAGACATCTCAAACTAGCCGTCCTTTTAGAAATCTTAAACTCAACATGTCCCAAACGGATTCCATTATCTTTCCCCCTAAACACCCCCCACTTCCAAACTCCCTTGTTACTGTTAATGGAGCCACTATCATTGCAGTCACCCAGGCTCACAACCTAGTTCTCATCCTCAACCCCTTACCATTTCTCAGCCCTCATATCCAATATGTTGCCAAAGTCTATCAATGTTAACTTCATAACAACTTTCACATGTACCAGCTTCTCTGCTCTGACCCTGCTATCACCCTGGCCCTCATCCACTCACTGCTGGACTACTGCAATGTTATAATGATCGATCTGTTTGCCACAAACCTCTCCCCACTCAAGTCTACCATCCTCCACTTAGATGGTAGAGTTATTTTCCTAAAGCATAGGTCTAACCATGTCACACATGCTCTTACTCAGTAAACCTCAGTGGCTCCCTTTTACCTCCAGTAAGAATAACAAAATTCTCTGGTATTCAAATCCCTTCATAACCTTCCCAACTACCTGTCCAGTCTTCTTGTATTTTACACCCCCTTCCATAGTCTTTGATCCAGTGAAACTGACTTCTTTGCTGCTGCACCTCATTCTGGGTGTTTTCATTAGCTGTTCCCTTTGCATGGAATGCTTTCCCTCCTCATTTCTAGCTGCCCTGCCTTCCCTATCTTTCTTCAAACCCAGCTAAAATCCCACCTTCTTCAGGGAGTCTTTCAGATTCCTCTTACATCTAGCATCTTTCCTCTAATGATTATTTCCGATTTACCCCATATAGCTTGTATGTACAGTTATTTACGTGTTATCCTCCCTCAGATTGTGAGTTTCTTGAGAAAAGAACCTGTCTTTTACCTTTCTTTGTATCTCAATGCATAATTCAGTGCTTGACACTAAATGCTTAATAAATGTTTATTGACTGACTGATTGGCATATTTGATGGAGTTCAAATAGAATCAGTCATTTTCAGTAGGCCTCTATACAGGTAGAGTAAATGATTGCTACTATGATTATTAAGAAATCACTCTTTTCATCTTATTTCAATGGAGTTCAGAGCCCTGGGACTAGTTGCTACACTGTCATTATTTTATTTTAAATAGACTCCGGACTATGGTGCAAGTGGATAAGATAGCTCATTTGGAGTAATTGAATAAAAACACTGGAATGTAAACTCACCTTCTGAAATCATCCTCAGTATGATCACAACAGCAGACAGAATGATGCAGGAGAATGTTCTGTTCATCATCTGCCTATATGATTTTGATTTCTTCTGCTTAGTCTCTGTATTTTGAAAGATTTTCATTTCTATGCATCTCATAGATTGAGAATTCGAAACATTGACTTAGCATAGCAGCATCTATTAAAAATGTTATTCTTAAGTTCATATGGATCAAAGTGTTTATTTCTGGTCACATTCATTTGTAAACTTCTGGGGGAATTGTTTTGTAGGGAATCCTGTAGATGACTTGTTATTCACTCCTTCAATCTCTGACCCCGCCACCACTCTGCTACTCCTGAGAAAGATAAAGTTCCTGAGGCTGTGAGATGAAAGTTTGTGAGATGAAACTTCTTGAGGTCTATTCCATCTACAGAACTGCCCTCAGGGCCTGCTATTTGTTGGTGCAGTGGAGTCAGCCTATAGGTATCTACACTTCACTCAGGCCAAACCTCAGCCCCTAAAGGCCCCACCTTTTTCTGAGGTCCTCTCAAGTTATCTTAGGAAGACAACTGCTTCACCCCTTTATTTTTGTTGTCCTACATTCATTTCATTGCAATTTTCTGTTTATTTGTGGAGGAAATCTGTAGCACCCGTAAACCTCTGACCTATTTTGTCATCTTCCTAGAATGCCTCCACTCACACAAAAGTAGTTTGAAGTCTACCTGCCTTATGAAACCTTAACAACAAGAGGCAGAGTAGGACAACCTCTCTACTCCACTTTATGCACTCTGAAATCCTAAGCATCGCTGGTCAGCATCATCCCACAAAGGACTTTCAAGTTAATGCCAAGGAGCCAAAAAGAAGCTGAGCCTCTGTTTATTCTGAGTCCGTGTCTGAGTTCTGTATTCTTTTAATTAAAGAGTTGAGACATTGTAGAACCTAGATATTTTCTGAATGTGACCAAAACCGTTAAGTGTTTCTTTTAGTCATTAAAAGTGTTCACACAGGTTGGCTAGGTGGCACAGTGAATACAGCCCCAGCCTTGGAGTCAGAAGGACCTGAGTTCAAATCTGGCCTCGGACACTTAACACAAAAACTAGCCATGTGACCTTGGGCAAGTCACTTAATCCCAATTGCCCTCCAAAAACAAAACAAAACCAAAAAAAAGTTAATGACTGTACATCCTGTTCCATTTTGAACTACTCCTTAATTTTGGTGTCCCAGTATTGGGAAGCTACAAGTGAGTAGTGGGAGGCACCAAGGGGTTAACCTATATGAGAACATCTGTTTTGCTACTGCAGTATATGGACCATGGGACTTTTTCCATCCAACTTGTAGCTGAAATCTTCCATTTGCATTGTCTCTATCATGAGAATGTAAGCTTTTTGAGGGCATGGATGGTCTTCCTTTTCTTTTTGTATCCCCAGTGCTAAGCACAATGCACTTAAGCTCTTAACAAAAGTTTGATTCCATATCATAACCACAAGATTCTGCTTAGCAGAGTACGTGGCACATAGAAGATGTGAAATAAATGCTTATCCATTGGTTGATCTACCACATTTCACTGTATAATCTACCACATAATCATGGAACCCTATCTTTTCAGTCCAAAAATTGGTTTATAACTTTTCATTGGGTAATTGTCACATGGTATAATTATGTTCATCACACTGCCTAAAAGGTAAACAGAGCAGCAATGCATTCACCAGAGGCATATGGATATACATTAATCTCTTGCACATTGCAAACCATAAGCCTAGAATTCTCAGCACACATGCATTGTCAGTCTATTTTAACATATATTCATCAGTATTCTATGCATCTAAATCTTGCACTAAAGTTTAGTAATAAATGAGTTTAATTAATACCAGCACAATTTTTTTAAAACTTCACATAATAGTTGCACCCCACCTTTTTGCTATTAAATCTGCAACAATTATGCAGTGAAATGTGGTGTTTCCTCTTTTTGGTAATTGTTGCATGCGTGATCTTTTCTATTTTTTTAGAATCTTGCCTTCTCTGAAATACTTTGAGAAATGATCCCCAAGTGCCTTTAAAATTGTTGTACTCTCCATATCATATATAAAATAGCAGAATCTCAGAAATTTGGGGAAACTAGGGTATCTAGGTGGTTCAGTAGATAGAGCACCAGTCCTGGAGTCAAGAAGACTTATGTCCCTGAGTTCAAATATGGTCTCAGACATTCACTAGCTTTGTGACCCTGGCCAAGTAATTTAACCCTGTTTGCCTTAGTTTTCTTATCTGTAATAATCTCGATTTTCCTACTAATAATGATGATATCCATGAGTCCAAAATGTTTATGTATAGATTTCAGGGAGTTCATGGACTTGGATAGGAGAAAAAGTTTACATCTTTATTTTCACTAACCTCTTATGGAAATTTAACATTTCCTTCAATTATAAACATTAAGCATCAAAACATTATTCTTAGAAAGTGTCTATGAAATACAAAAAGATTAAGAGCCCTTGGTTAGAGGTTATTATACCTATTTTACAGATGAAACTTGATATTTAGAGATACTGAATAATATAACCAGTAAGTGTTGGAAGTAGGACTCAAACCAAAAATCTCTTTCCACTTCACTGTAAGGTCTCACTACCTCTTAATTCAGTCTATTCCATATTTTAACAGCTTTAATTGTTAGAAATACCTTCCTTATGTTGAGCCTAAATTTGTCTCTCTGCAATTTCTGGAAATTATTACTAATCTTGCCCTCTAAAATGAAGTAGAGGTCATCTAATACCAATTCTACATTATTACTCTTCAAATACTTGACAACAGCTATCATGCCAAGAAATAAGGTATAAGAAGACTGGAAAGGAACAAGGGAGAGGTTATGAAGGGCTCTGGATGCTAAACAGGATTTTGTATTTGATCCTTGAGGCAACAGGAAGCCACTGGAGTTTATTGTGTATCTGTATGTGTGTGTGTGTGTATCTGTGTCTGTGTCTGTGTGTGGTAGGGTGGGGTGGGAGTAGAAGACATGATCAGAATTGCGATTTAAGAAAGTCACTTAAGTGACTGACTGAATGGAAAATGGATTGAAGTGGGGAGAAACTCGGGGCAGGCAGACCCATCTGCAGACTATTGCAATAGTCCAGACATGAGGTCATGAGGACAGGCACCAGTGTAGTGGCAGTGTCAGAAGAGAAAAGAGGGCATATTCGAGAGACATTGTATGGGCTTTGGCAACCAATTATATATGGTGGGGTGGGATTGGGGGAGGGAGAAGGAAAAATCAAGAATGACTCCTAGGTTGTAAAACTGAGGGATTAGAAGAATGAAGGTGCCATTTACATTAATAATGAAAGTAGGAGAGACAAAGGGTTTAGAGGGAACGATGATGTTGGGTTTTGGACACATTGAGTTTAAGATGGCTACTGGACATTGAGTTTAGGATGTCTGAGAGGCATTTTGAGATATGAGGTGGGAGAGCAGTAGAGATGTTGGGGCACAATAAAATTTGAAAATCATCAGTGGAGATATGGTAATTAAATCAACAGGAACTGATGAGATCACAAATGAAGTAGTAAAGAGAGAGAAGAGGGCCCTGGACAGAACCCTGAGGGACACCTATGATAAGAGAGTGTGATTTTCAAAAAGGATCCTTCAGAGCAGACTGAGAAAAATCAGTCAGATAGGTAGGAGAATAGAGAGACAGACAGACAGACAAACAGAGGTTGTCTCCGAAACCTAGAGAGAAGAGAGGATCAAAGATGATAAATGACCCTCCAAAGTCATATGATTCCTCTACTGACCTAAGATTAGAACCCAGGTCTCCTGACCAATAATTCCCTGACTGGTCACCAGGATATCACACGATCTTTCATCTTAATCCTGTCTCACCAGGCTTTTACTATATTTTAAAGATGTGATGGAACATGGAATATATTGTATGAGAATCCACAAAGCAATTGGGGAAGAGGGACAATTATAACAAGGTTCTACTGTTCTGCTTAGGGACTGAAATGGATTTCTAATGGCCCAGGGCAGCTGGGATACACAAACAGCTGATTCAGCTGAAATGTGGATTCCCTCTAAAAAGGGGCATTCAACAAGAGCATTTGAATTTTAACTGTGCTTGTTGTTCCTCAGTCCCCTTTGTGTCCTCATTGTGCTGGCAAGAGTAATCCATTGCCACTCTCCACTGCGCGCACACACACACACACACACACACACACACACACACACACACACACTCCTCTGAATGTTGCTTTTTAAAGACGTTGTATTATTTGATGACACTGACTTTTTCCTATAATCTCCATACTCGGGGTGGGAGATTGGGGGAAATGAGGGTTGAAATATAAACTATGAGCTCAAATGTAACTCTTTTTTTAAATTCCTCCTTGGAAGTGGTAGAGGGTTTCACAGTACAGTTAGCACAATTTGTTTGCAGGGAGCATAATGGTTGTTGTAATTACATCTAAAACCTCTCTAGGTAAAAGTTAAATAACTGTTATCTTAAAAGTATTATGAAGGTGCTCTGTGTACAAGCTTTTCAGCCTAACTTTGTCTTTTAGAAAGAATGACATTCTGAACCTGTGCATTGTTCTGGGCTCCTTAGGAAGACGTAGTGATTGTAATGCCTTTCTAATTTCTTCCTTGAAATTAATGAGCTGGAGAATTCCAAGGCAGGAAAACTATCTTGGGGACTAGATTTAAGATAGGCTTCAAAGCATGAATATTTAATGGGAAGGGATAAAATTCTAGTTGGGCATTTGGAGATGAGAACTATAAAATCCTTTCTGGGATGCTCACAAGTTGCTTAAGACTAAGACTTTAAAAATGTAATGTACTTGGGAAATTCCCTAAGAATGGCTCCACAAGAAAAGGATACTTCCAGATTAAGGATTGGTCCTCAGCTAGTAGTGAGACTTAGATGACTTCCCACTGAACCAAGCCCAAGTAAGCTCTTTCTTGTGTACCATTTCTATTGAGTCAATGCTTTAGTTCTTATGCCCAATACTCAGAGCCATCTGTTTACTGGCTACCAAGCCTCAGGGTTATGAAATGAGTACATAACCAGACCTAAAGAGTAGTCATGGTTCGGGAGTGGAGCCAAGATGGTGGAAAGGAAGCAGTAACTTCTCTAACTCCTCCATGAATCCTGTCACTAAACCTTAAAAAGTGAATCTGAATGAGTTCCGGAGTGACAGAATCCACTGGGAGACTGAGCGTGGCAGAATCCAGCCCAGGAAAGTGCCCAGTGGGTCTGGACAAGGGGAGTGCAGAGCATGTGGGGTCTGTACAGCTCAGACTTGAGAGCAGACAAGCAGACCACACCGGAAAGAGAAGAAGCCCTAGCCTGCTGACTTACCAAGGATGAATCGAAGCCTCCTCTCAACAGGGGACAAAAGAAATCATTGGAGCCAGGTGAGAGCGGGCTCAGGGGCCCCCAGCAGAGACAGCAGCTTTTCCTGGGGCTATCAGCCCCCACAGTGGAAGTTTAGAAATCACCTGCCTGTATATCCAGGGGCTAGAATGGCAAAGTAAACTCTAGCTGCTCCCTCTGATTCCTCTTTCAAGAAGTAGAAAACCCAAAGATAAGTCTCCCACCCAGATTGAAATCCTAAAATAATGGAAATAGCCTCAGGCTTGGGAGTCATCAAGAAGGGGTGTAACTGAGGCTGCAAGGAATCTCAAGAGAAGAGAGGGAGGGGTGCCAACAAGCCCCACCTCACCTGACCAGCAAAAGCCTCCCTGAGCTGTACCCCAGGGGTATAGAGGCAGAAATCTGAAGTGGCCAGACTACCCCTCCTCCACAGACTACTCTGTGTTTATCAGCATACCTCACTGAGACTCCTGCCTTAGCCTCAAATTAGAAACCCAGAGGCTAACAGCATTCAAAGTCAATGAACAGGCCCTTAGCCCACAGCCTGAGAAATTAAGAAATAGGAAATTACAATAGGAAGGAAGGAAGCTGAGAAGGAGAAGAGGAAGGCAAGAAAATCGATGGGAGCTTATTATGTAGGTCAAGAAGAACCAAATACAGAGGACAACTTGGACTCTTTACCCACACCTGAGACCACAGAAGGAAATATGAACTGGTCACAAGCCCAAATAGCATTCTTGGAGAAGCTTAAGAAAGATTTTAAAGACCAAATCAGGGAGGCAGTGACCAACTTGGAAAAAAGTTTCACTGAATAAAACAAATCCTTAAAAAGTAAAATTAGTTCTTGAGGCGCTAGAGGCAGCGGAACGCTGCCACTCCTAGGGGGTGAGACGGCTTTGCATCAGTGTGCAAAAATGCAGAGCAACAAAGGCTTTAACCTGGATAAATAGAACCATACTCCAAGGAAGCAGCATCAGCATCACCAGCACCAGCAGCAGCCACCACAGCAGCAGCAGCAGCAACAGCAGCAGCAGCCACTGCCGCCAATACCTGCAAATAGGCAGCAGGCCAACAGCCAGAATGAAGGCCTGATTATTGATCTGAAGAATTTTTGGAAGCCAGGGAAGAAGACTTTCACCCAGCGCAGCCGCCTCTTTGTGGGCAATCTCCCTCCTGACATCACTGAAGAAGAAATGAGGAAATTGTTGTTGAGAAATATGGAAAGGCAGGTGAGGTGTTCATTCACAAGGACAAAGGCTTTGGTTTTATCTGCCTGGAAACCTGAACCCTAGCTGAAATTGCTAAAGTGGAGCTGGACAACATGCCTTTACATGGAAAGCAGTTGCGAGTGTGCTTTGCCTGCCATAGCGCATCCCTGACAGTTAGGAACCTGCCTCAGTTCATGTCCAATGAACTGTTGGAGGAGGCTTTCTCTGTCTTTGGCCAGGTGGAGAGGGCTGTAGTGATTGTGGATGATCGAGGGAGGCCTCCAGGGAAAGGCATTGTGGAATTCTCAGGGAAGCCAGCTGTCTGGAAAGCTCTGGACAGGTGCAATGAAGGGGCCTTCCTTCTGACCACATTTCCTAGGCCAGTGACCATGGAGCCAATGGACCAGCTAGATGATGAAGAAGGGCTCCCAGAGAAGCTGGTCATCAAGAACCAACAATTTCACAAAGAACTAGAGCAGCCACCTCGATTTGCCCAGCCTGGCTCCTTAGAATATGAGTATGCCATGTGCTGGAAGGCACTGATTGAGATGGAGAAGCAGCAGCAGGACCAAGTAGACCGAAACATCAAGGGAGCTAGAGAGAAACTGGAGATGGAAATGGAGGCTGCTCACCATGAGCACCAGGTCATATTGATGAGGCAGGATTTGATGAGACTCCAGGAAGAGCTTTGAAGGATGGAGGAGCTGCAAAGCCAGGAGGTGAAGAAACGCAAGCAAATGGAGCTCAGGCAGGAGGAGGAACTCCGGTGGCATGAGGAGGAGATAAGGCGGCAGCAGGAAGAAATGATGCGATGGCAGCAGGAGGGCTTCAAAGGAAACTTCCCTGATGCGAGAGAGCAGGAGATGCAGATGGGCCAAATGGGTATAGGAGATACTATGGGCATAAACAACAGAGGATCTCTGGGAGGTGCTAATGTGCCAGCTGGTGCCCCAAGTGTTCCAGGACCTGGTCCAATGATGCCAGATGGAACCATGGGAATGACTACACCACCCAGTGACCGCTTTGGCCAGGGTGGTACAATGGAAGGACTTGGGGCAATGGGTGGAAACCCTCCTGCATTCAACCAAGGAACTCCTGGAGGGGACTTTGGCCCAAATAAACATCACAGATACTAATAGAGTTACAGTGTCAAGTTTCCCCTGACCCTGCAGACCAGGGCCCTTATTGGACTAGCCAGGATTCTTCCTTAGAGGGCTGTTGGGGCTCTGCTGCTCCTACTAGTTAGGCCTCCCCACTTCAACTACTCTAGGTAAGCAATTTGCTGAGGGCAGAGAGGGGTTAGGGAGGGGCATTTAGTGAAGCAGTTCTATGTGGCGCATTCCTTAAAGTTCAATGTGACAGCTACAGAGGGGGTGGGGGAGGCCATGGCACAAGCAGACCCGGCTCTGTTCCTGTTTCCCTTGACCATTCCACCTTTGTCCCCTCACTGCTCCCTCATTGACTTAGACACAATCCTTACCCCCATTTCCACTCTGGTTGTAGTCCTAGCTCTCTTGCCCTGCAAAATATCAAATTCTAATCCTTCCAATCTTTTAATGTAGAAGCTGCTAGGTCCTGTGTGATCCTGACTGTATTTCCACAATATTTGAATTGTTTCTTTTTGGCTGCTTGCAGTATTTTTTCCTTAATCTTGTAATTCTGGAATTTGGCTATTATATTTCTTGGAGTTTTCAATTTAGGATCTGTTTCAGGAGGAGTCTGGTGAATTCTTTCAATAACTGTTTTATCTTTTGCTTCCAGGACCTCAGGACAGTTTTCTTTGACAATCTCTTGGAGGATGTTGTGTAGGCTGCTTTTTTCATCATGGCTTTCTGGTAACATAAGCGGGGGTGGGGGGGGAGGAATAGAATGGAGGGGAAGAGACAGATAGTCATCATTACTATGAATGTGAATGGGATAAACTCTCCCATAAAACAGAGGTGGATAGCAGAATGGATTAAAAACCATAATCCTACAATATGCTGTCTACAAGAAACACATTTGAAACAAAGGGATAACCACAGGGTAAAGGTAAAAGGCTGGAGTAGAATTTATTATGCCTCAGCTAAAGTTAAAAAAGCAGGGGTAGCAATCCTTATCTCAGATAAAGCAAAAGCAAAAATAGATCTAATTAAAAGAGATAAGGAAGGAAACTATATACTGCTAAAAGGCACCATCGAGATCTAACTAACTGGAAAAATATCAATTGCTCTTGGCTGGGTCGAGCTAATATAATAAAAATGACAATTTTACCCAAACTAAATTATATTTTAGTGCCATACCAATCAATTTACCAAAAAACTACTTTTTAGAGTTAGACAAAATAGTAACAAAATTTATTTGGAAAAACAGACAGTCTAGAATATCAAGGGAATTAATGAAAAGAAACGCTAGGGAAGGTGGACTAGCTATACCAGATTTTAATCTGTATTATACAGCAGCAGCCATCAAAACTGCTTGGTACTGGCAGAGGAATACAGTAGTGGATCAATGGAATAGATTGGGTGCACAAGACCCAGCAGTTAATAAATATAGTAATCTATTGTTTGATAAACCCAGAGACCCCAGTTTTGGGGATAAGAATGCACTATTTGACAAAAACTGCTGGGAAAACTGGAATATAGTGTGGCAGAAACTGGGCATAGACCATTATCTAACACCATATACCAAAATCAAGTCTAAATGGGTGCATGATCTAGGTATAAAGGATGATACTTTTAGCAATCTGGGAAAGCAAGGAATAGTTTACCTGTCAGATTTGTGGAGAGGGAAAGACTTTAGGACCAAACAATAATTAGAGAGCATTATAAAATGCAAAATGGATAATTTTGATTACATTAAATTGAAAAGTTTCTGTACAAACAAAGCCAATGTAAGCAAGATCAAGAGGAAGGTGGGAAATTGGGAAAGAATTTTTACAACCTATGTCTCTGATAAAGGACTCATTCCTAAAATATACAGAGAATTGAAACAAATCCATAAGAATACAAGTCATTCCCCAATTGATAAATGGTCAAAGGATATGAACAGGCAGTTTTCAGAGAAAGAAATTAAAGATATCTATAAGCATATGAAGAAATGCTCTAAATCACTATTGATTAGAGAAATGCAAATCAAAACAACTCTGAGGTACCACATCTCTCCAGTCAGATTGGCTAAGATGACAAATGCTGGAGAGGATGTGGGCAAATTGGAACATTAATGCATTGCTGGTGGAGTTGTGAACTTATCCAACCATTCTGGAGAGCAATCTGTAATTAGGCCCAAAGGGCTATAAATATTTTATACCCTTTGACCAAGCAATAAAACTTCTAGAAGTGGGAGGAAGACCCATATGTACAAAAATATTTATAGCAGCTCTTTTCGTGGTTGCAAAGAATTGGAAATTAAAGGGGTGTCCATCAATTGGGGAATTGCTAAACAAGCTGTGGTATATGCATGTAATGGAATACTATTGTGCTATAAGAAACTAGGAGGAGACAGTTTTCATATTTACCTAGAGAGGCTTATACAAACTGATGCTGAGTGAGAAGAGTAGAACCAGGAGAAATGTGTATGCAATCACAGACACAACATATGTGTGATGACCAACTATGACAGACTGGACTCTTCTCAACAATGCAGTGACATAAGTCAATCCCGAAAGACTCATGAAGGAGAGATGTGCCTACATCCAGAGAAATAACTAGAAAGAACTGAGCTTGAATTCTGATGGAAGCAAATTAATTGATCTTTTTCTTTTCGTTGTTTGGTTCTATTTCTTCTTTACCATTTTGCATCCCATCTAGTACAATTCACCTTTGTAACTTGACTAATGTCTAATGTGAAACTATTTGTGGATCCTATACTGGACTATATGCCATTGTGGGGGGTGGGGGGAGGGAGGGAAGGGAAATTTGAAACTCAAGGAACTATGGAGTTGAATCTTGTAAACTAAAAATAAACAACAACAACAACAACAAAGAGTAGTCATGAAATCAATGGATGGGAACTCAGAAGGAGGTACTTAGTGGAAAGTCCAAGGGTTCTATGCTACTTTATAGATAGATAGACAGGGGGGAAGGAAGAGAGAGAGAGAGAGAGAGAGAGAGAGAGAGAGAGAGAGAGAAAGAGAGAGAGAGAATGAAGGAGGGAGAGATGTCTAGCTTATATTCTTTGTGTATACTTATGATATATATGATATATAAACATATGTATATGTACATATATAGAAGTACCTGGGATGAAGGAATAAATGACCAGAATAATGGCCCAAATTCAGTTAAATGAAATATAATAGAGATAAATACAAAGCCCTGCCTTAAATTCAAGAAATAAAAGTTTGGGTAGATGTGGCTACACAAGTAATTTCTTTTAAAAGATATGGGAGTTTAGGTAGATTATAAACTTAGTGTGAGTCAATTGTACTGTGCAGCAGACAATAAAAACTAATGTAAACTTCCAAGATCACTTAAAATCCTTTGGCGTTTGAAGCCTTTCACAATTTGGACCCACCCTATCTTTCTAGTCTTCTACTTGATTCCCTTCCATACAATCTATGATTCTACAACATTGACCAACATTCTGTTATTTATACCTGACACCATTTCCTGACTTTGTGCTTTCATTGAGATGACCTTTATGTCCTAGTTTCCCTAGCTTCTTTCTGAACTCAGCTTAAATCCTACCTTCTGGAAGAAGACTTTCCTGACTACTCACACCCACCACCTAGAGTTTTTCCTCTGCAAATACCCTCCATTCATACTGTATACATACTTTGGAAGCATGGTTGATTATTACATTGACCAGAATTCTTAAGTCTTTCAGAATTATTTTTAAAATATTGATGTTATACTATAAATTATTCTCTTAGTTCTTCTCATTTCACTCTGTATCAGTTCATACAAGTCTTCCCAAGTTTCTCTAAAACTCTTTACATCTTACACCATAATTGTATTCCATTATGTTCATACATCATAATCTATTCTTCAGTAATTCCCAATTTTCCAGTTCTTTGCCAACTACCAAAAATAAAAGTAGCATTTATAAATATTCTTGTACATATGGCACCTTTTCCTCTTTCTTTGATCTCTTTGGGGTATAGGCTTAGTACTATTATTGCTGTATCGAAGGGCATAACAATTTAGTAACTTTGTGGGACATAATTTCAAATTGCTTTCCAGAATATCTGGACCAATTCACAGCTTTGTCAACATTGCTTCAATGTGCCTGATTTCCTGCAGAACTCAAAACATTTATCACTTTTTAAAAAATCAGCTTTGTCAATATGAGGGGTATGAGGTAAAGCCTCAGAGTTACTTGAATGTGCATTTCTCTAATTATTGGTGATTTGGAAATTTTTCCACATGACTCTATAGATACATCTCTTTTCACTTCTTGCACTTCTGTCAGAAACCCTAAATGCTAGCAGAAGAAATATTTTGGTCCAGGGAAGGGGTGGAATTAGAATGAAAATACTCTAACATTACTAAAAATCAATATGGAAAGTTAAGGATTCCTTTGCACAATTTTTAAATGTTTTAAAATCATTATTCTAAATGAGCCTTTCAGTTTACTTTGCTTTAAGACTTCCAGAAATCTGCATTTTTTTCCCCGTAGGCTCTCCCTCTCTAAATTCAGACCACAACCATTCTAGTCCTTCAAAGACAGTCTTAGTGAGTTACGATGACTGACAAAATCCGTCACCTGGTGATCAACCTTCTGGTTATCATTGCCTCTAAACCTAGCCACGTATTCTGTCTGTCCCTGGGATGATACAAGATAGAGCAGAAGAAGGAAAACCCATCAGTACTAATAGAGGCCTTTTCCTTGTACTTTCCCCTACCCTCCTCTACCTACCAAAAGATTCCCAGATACACAACATAAATCATTATACAAGATGGGAGGGGGACAGAGGCAAGATGGCTGAGTAGAAACAACACTTCCACTATGCTCCAGGCCACACCACTTCAAAAAAGGGGGACTCTGAACAACCTCTGGAGCTCCAGCACCCACAGAACAACACAGAGAAGCTAACCTCCCACTGAGGACAGCCCGGCAGCCCGGCGTGGAGCAGCCAGCACAGTGCTCTGGGAGCCGAGCCCAGGACCACATGAGTCATGGTTTCAGCCCCAGCTGGCTGCTGGTCCAGCAGCCAGATGGAGGGACCCTAGAACACCAGCAGCTGTGGCTTCTCTAGAATTTCCAACACAAAGTGAGAGGTTAGTGCCCTATGGACTTTGGGACCAGTATTTAGGAGCACATCAACTTCTTCCCCTGGGGGCTAGAAGCAGCTGAGGAGATAGGGCACAGATGCCATTTTGCAGCTTCAGTTCCAGCTTCAGCTCCTGGCCTGCAAACTATAGGGAGATCCAGCAATCAGTCTGGGGGATAATTGCTCTTGCTTTAACCTCCCTGGATCTGGATTGTGGTCTCGGGTGGAGGTCTTGGGGTGTGTGTACAGCTTGCCAGAGTGTGTGGGGGCTTCAGAGAGGGCACCCAACAAATACCTCCGGCTGTTGAGAAGACCCCAATGTTTGGGATGGAAGCTCCCCTGTCTGGTGGCAGAGTCCTACTGTGGCAACAAGCCCAAAAGTCAAGTAATTAAATGGCAACATGCCTAGGCAAAGGAAACAAAATAAACAGAAAAAATTCAACATTAGACTCCTATTTTGGGGGCAAAGAGGATCAAAGCATGGAACAGGAGGAGGACTGTGAGGTCAGAACTCCTGCACCAAAAGCCCCAAAAGAAAATACAAGTGGGTTACAGGCCACATAGGACCTTAGAAAGGATTTTAAAAGCCAAATAAGAGAAGTGGAAGAAAAATTGGGAAGAGAAATGAAAAGGATGCAGGAAAAGTATGAAATGAGAGTCAACAGCCTAACTGAGGAAAATAACACCTTAAAAAAAAAAAAAACAGACTAACTCAAATGGCAAAAGCGGCCCAAAAAGGCAATGAGGAGAAGAATGCCTTAAAAAGCCAACTTTGCCAGATGGAAAAAGAATCTCAAAAGCTCACTGAGGGATGCATTCCTTCAGAATTAGACTGGAGCAAATGGAAGCTAGTGACTTTATGAGAAATCAAGATGCTGTTAAACAGATCCAAACAAATGAAAGAATAGAAGGCAACGTGAAATATCTCATGGGAAAAACCACTGACCTGGAAAATAGAACCAGGAGAGATAATTTAAAAATTATTGGACTACCTGAAAGCCATGATTAAAGAAAGAACTTAGAAATCATCCTTCAAGAAATTCTCAAGGAAAACTGCCCTGATGTTTTAGATCCAGAAGGCAAAATAGAGGTTGAAAGAATCTACAGATCACCTCCTGAAAAAGATCCCAAAAAGAAAACTCCTAGGAATATTATAGCCAGGTTCCAGAATTCCCAGATCAAGGAGAAAATACTCCAAGCGGCCAGGAAGAAACAATTTCAATATTGTGGAAACATAATCAGAATAGCACAGGACCTGGCAGCTTCTACTCTTAGGGATCGAAGGACATGGAATATGATATTCCACATGACAAAGGACCTGGGATTAAAACCAAGAATTACCTACCCAGCAAAAGTGAGTATCTTCTTTCAGGGGAAAATATGGCCATTCAGTGGAATAGAGGACTTTCAAGCATTCTTGATGAAAAAACCAGAGTTGAATAGAAAATTTGACATTCAGACACAAGAAGCAAGAGATACTTGAGAAAATAAACAGGGAAAAGAGTCAAAAGGAACTTATCAAAGTTGGACTATTTACAGTCCTACATGGAAAAACAATAACTGTGTCTGATGAAACCTTTCTAAGTATGAAAATAATTGAAGAAGGGTATATGGGCATATGAATACATATGTGAATGTGTGTATATATGTTTACAGGTATACATGGATAGAGGGCACAGGTCAAATTTGGTGGGAAGGGATGATACTTAAGGGGTGAAGTTAAGAGGTGAGAGAGGAATGTGGCAAGAGGAGATGGGGAGAGACAGAATGGAGTAAACTCTCTCATAGATAAGAGGCAAGGGGAAATGGTTACAAGGGAGGAGAAGAACAGGAAGGCAAAGGCAAAACCATATTCTCACTGAATTTGGCTCAGGGAGAGAATGATATACATACTAAATGGGATATCTCACCCTGCAGAGGAGTAGGGGGGAGGGGAAAGAGAGGGGGGAGGATAGAGGGGAGGACTTGCTGGGGGAAGGGGAGGTTGGAGGCACCCACTTTTGAAGAGGGACAGGATCAAAGTAGGGAATGTACCAGGTCAGGGGTGGGATGGGTGGGAGGGAAATATAGTCAGTCTTTTACAATATATCTACTATGGTAATGTTTTGCATAGCTATACATATACAACATATACGGAATTGCTTATCTTCCCAGTGGGAGTGGGTGAGAAGGGACGAAGGGGATGGGTCTGGGATTCAAAGTTTTAAAATTAAATGTTTCAAATATATATAAATACTATTATTAATACTATTTTGCATGTAACTGGGAGATTAGCCGTGCAGGCATTGGGGCACAGAGATTCACTAATAGAAAAGTCGAAGGAGGTATGGGAGAAGATATGGGAGAGAGCATATTGGATGAGGGGATATCCTGTGGGACTGCTATTCTGGGGTGGTGGGTACGGGAAAAACGGGGGAAAATTTGTAACTCAAAATCTGGCAGAAATGAATGATGTAAACCAAAAGTCAATAGAGCATTTGGAAAAAAATATATATATATATATATATATATATATATATATATATATATATATATATATATATATATAAAGATGGGAGTCACCAACTCTATTGCTTCCACTGAGATGTAGGACCACCAGGCTTACCAGCTTCCCTGCCTCTATGCCCTGCAGATCCCTGGTACTATCACCTGACCTGCTGAAATAACCAAATAACCAAAGGGCATTCTGAAGCTGAATTTTCACTTATGTGTTATATTCCCCCAAACCAAACAGGAGCTCTTAGAGAGGAGCAACTTTTTTTTGCTTTTTCAATTTGTATCTCCAGGACTGAGCACAGTACTTGGTACATAGTACATACTTAAGAAATGCATTTTCACCTATTTATCAGAATTTCTCGAGCTTATGGTTCATAAGCACTGCATTTGGGAAGCCAGGGTTACCTTCATGCTATAATGAGGTATTAGAGTTTTTCAGCATTTAGGTAGATCATAATCATAATGGTATGTGGGGAGGAAGAGAGAGAACAAGATCAGAAATAGCCTACTTTTGAATTCAATATACAAATATTTAGTAAGGATCTACTTTTAAAATGTACAACCAAACTCTTGCTGAGTCCTGGAGATACAAATGGGAAAAAAAGTAAGATAGGCCCTCAGTGAACCTCTGCCCTTAAGGAGCTTATGTTCTACTGTTCTGGAGGAAGGAACATTATGTACATAGAAGATATAAATATAAAATATATACAAAACGAATACAAAATAATGCCAAGGGAGATACCTACAATTGAGTGAAATCATGGAAAACCTAGCATAGGAGATGGTACTTAAGCTGAGTCATGATGGAGGATAAGACTTAATGAGAGGTGAAGGTAAGGTGGAAGATTGTTATGGGTATGAAAAATTAACTGTGCAAAGACACAGTGAGGTAATAGAATGACTTCTCCTGGGAACAGCAAGTAAACCAGTGTGTCAGTTTGAGTTAGACATCATAACTGCACTGGGTATTAAGAACATGCTTCATGGGATCCTTGCCAGTCAGAGTAGGAGAAGTCAGTGTAATTCAAAGGCTACATCTCTGTGGGTAATGAAGAGGCTGAGTTGATCTTTAATCCATGTTTAAAGGTGTCAGTATCACTCCAGTCAGTTGTGGAAGGAAGATGAGTATGAGGAAAACTGAGAAAAAAAAATACTTCACGGGAACCTGGTGCCTCTAGCAAAACTCAGAACAGATTTGAGGCTTCTAGTCACCACACACACACACACACACACACACACACACACACACACACACACAAAAAATATTTTTCTCTCTTTCTCTGCATCTCTATCTGTTTCTGTCTCTCTCTGTCTCTGTCTCTCTGTCTCTCTTTCCCTCTCACACACATATACACATGCACACAAATACACTGTATTTTTTCTGTCTCTGTATCACTGTCTCTGTTATTCTCTGTCTTTCTCTCTGTCTCTTTGTCTCTCTCTGTCTCTCTGTCTGTCTCTTTATCTGTCTCTGTCTCTCTCTGTCTCTCTGTCTCTGTCTCTGTCTCTGTCTCTCTGTCTCTCTCTCTCTCTCTCTCTCTCTCTCTCTCTCTCTTTCTCTCACCATAGGATGCAAACCAACCAGGGCCTAGAACATAAAGATAATGGAGAGGACATCCCATTTCCTTGCCAGCCTTCAATCCTGTGACCAGGAAAAAGACTCAGCTCCTAAAAGATGAAGTTGAAGCTGGAAGTTCATCAGTCTGTAAACTTTCAGCAGCAGCCAACCTTGGTCTCTTGTAAGCCCTGCATCTTGCCCAACATAGTGAGTATCCAATGCTAACATGGCTTCAAGAGCCTGCAAGATAGGTTTCGTGCTTACCAGGGTGAGGGCCAGGGGCCACAGGGGCCCTGGTTTAGAGTCCCTATGATAACATTTAAATATTACAGCAGGAATCCTTGTCTGGAGAACCCTCCTAAATGCCCTTTTCATTAAAACAGTAGGTATATGTTGTCATGCTAGTGTCTCCACCTATTTCCACTAAGGTTAATTGGGAGATAAGGAACGCCCTCTGGAAACTAGGGCACTTCTGTGTGTCAGCCTCAGTATGTAATTTATTTTAGGGTCCAGAAAAATCACAGGATTTTTCCTTCTTTTCAGGATTTTTTCCTTGTTGTGGTGTTCTTTTTTCTTAAAATGTCTATCTCATAGTGAACTTACCTATTTTCTACAGTATGGTATAATCAATACAAAATGTTCATATTTGTGCTCTCCTGTTCCTGGAGATTCTGCGATCAGTGCTTCATTTATGCTGCATGATGCTCTCTAAACCTCAAGATGAGAATCACTGAAAATGTTGACTTTAAAAATTGATTTCCCAGCAACACTATACACCTAGTCCCTTATTATGCAGCTGCCTGGAAGCTCCAATGGGTGAAGTGCTTCCTTTCAGAAAATAAAAATGATTCAGAGCATCCAAAGAGTAGACAAGAAAAAAGGGAAAGAACCTTTTCTCATTTGATTATCTACACCACTAAATTACAAGGAAAATGGGGAAGATCTTTAGCACAGTCATCAGAGTTCTCAGCACACTGTGATCACATGAATAATTAAATTCAATAAACATTTATCAAGCACCTACTGAGTACAAGGCATGTACACAGGATATGGTGGTCAAAACCTCATTAATGTAAGTGGCTTTGTCTAAATCCAGTTAAGAACCTATTACCTAAGGCGGTTTGAGAATTGACCTTTAAAGTTTCATAGCTGGCAGTTCAATGGCATTGAAAGGCATTTAATATGGGATTCTGTGTCAAATTTGGTCAACTCTGGGCTGAGCCCCTTACCAGGCACAATGCAATTAATCAAAGGTGGAGAGGCACTGTTTTTGCCTTTAAGTAGCTAAAACTAAAGTGTTTTGTATATCTCATTTCACTCATAATAAAACAAGTATGGTTTTGACTCCTTGGAATTTTGAATGACATATATGCCAAGCAAGCACTAGATTAGAAGGATTTCATACTTATGAAATGTTATAGTATCCAGTTAGTTCCAATGTTATTCATATCTCTATCACTTTAAGTTAATGTGGATAGAAATCCTTGCTGTGACTCTGAATAACCTTGGGTAAGTAATTTCACCTCTCTGGGCTCCAGTTTCCCCATCCTTAAAGTGGTGATAAATAATGCATGCACTACTTATCACTGATGGTTGTCATGAGGATAAAATGAGATAATGTATATATAGTATTTTGTAAACCACAAAGTATTATATGAATACAAGCTATTTTCATGGTTGTTTATTATTTCAATTTCACAATCCCTGCCAGGTATCCTAAATTTAAGTTGTGGAAAGTATTTAACCCCAAAGAGGAATGACAAGCTACAGATGCTTGTCTCAAATCAATGCAGTAAACATACACAATTGAGTATTGTGTTATGTTCTGGGGATCACATTTTAGGAAAGACCTTGATAAAATGAATAGTGCCCAGAGAAGAGCAACAAGGGTGGTGCAGGACCTTGAGATTTTGCTTTATGAGAATTACTACAAAGTAGGGATGTTTAACTTGGTGGAGATGATTCATTTTTGCCTTTGTATCACTAGGACCTTATATGATGGCCCAGAAAAATGTGACCTGGGTAAATAATTAGGGCTTTATGAATATTTGTTGACTAATTTTTTGATGGATTGAAAAGAGAAACCATTGGGGGGACATAGCATCTACTTTAAAGATTTTGAGGAGTTATCATTTGGGAAGACCAAATAGACTTGTTCTGTTTTATCTCAGTGATGATCAGAAATTTTAAAGAGGCAAATTGAGGCTTGATGTGAAGATAAACTTCCTAACAATTTAAGCTAACCAAAGTAGAAGCAGCCTCCTTGAAAGGTAATGAGCTTCCCCTTAATGTAAGTTTACAAACAGAGGCTGGATGATCAGGTATATTGTAGATGGAATCCTTAATCAGGAAGATATTGTACTAGGTGGCCTCTAAGGCCCCTTCCAACTTTAAGATTCTGTGACCATTGTCAGCAAAGCCCCAAAATGTTCGCAATTCAGTCAAAAGTAGTGGTGGTATTTAATTTGTGCAGTGTTATCTTGCTTAATGAAATTTCACTAGAAGATATACATGTTTATGGATCCATTTCTGGGTCACATGAGCAACAAGAGGGTAGACTAGACTTTTTTCCCAATTCCCATAGTCTTCAAACCTTTCCAAAGGAGAAATCATGTGCCAAAGATAAAGCAATTTCAGGTCTTAGATACCTAGTGTCCAAAATAAAATAAACCCTGCCCCCAAACCCAAGAATTGATGCCTACTGACCTTAAGCTCATTCAGTACCCCCTCTCCTACCTCCGATGCTACTAGCTATAGGGCCATACTAGCAGACTCAAGGATACAACTCACAACCCATTCCTGTACCCCATTCCCTCTCCATCTTTCAGGTGCCATAAAAAACAGCTCCAGTGTGTAGATGTTTGCTCGAGCCTTGATAGTTAGCTTGGTCATAGACCTTTAGGAATGGCAGAGTACCAGGGGCTGCAACCCAAAAGTTCTAGCACTGCAAAGCTCTGAATTGCCAAGAACAAGAAAAGCAGACTTTTGAATTGCCAGTACTGGAACAGAGAATTAAGGAATAGGAAGAGTGAGACAGGTTACCAGAATGGGAAACTAGGCATGTGGGGTGCTGTGCAGAGGTCCACCAAGCTGGAGGGAAAGAACACTGTGTTCCAGCCAAAAAGTCAATTGAAGCAGAGATCCAAACTGGTGAATCATGAAATACCCAGGGGAGGCTGAGATGCTCGAGATCCAGCCCCCATGAAAACCACAAAGAAAGGGGAGAGAGTACAGAGAAGTGAGTGATAAGGAAAATAAGGGGAGGAAGGGGGAACTGAAAGTACAAAAGATTTCAAGGAGAAACATCAAAGACCTTGAACATAAACGGATAAATTGAAAGGAAAAATAGCAACAACAGAAGGTAGTATGTCCTATGGATCTACGAAACCAGTTCAGGCATATCTGAATAAATGCTGTAAAAAATTAAAGAAAATGATTCAACATTTGATGAGCCAGAGGACCCTGTGGAATTTGAGGGAAAAAAGGATGTTCCTGAGTGGTTTAAAAGAAAAATAAGAATTAGAAGAGTAGAATTTATGTCCAGTACAGGAAAAATAATGAAGAGAATAGAAAAAACTTGGATCTTCAATGCTAAGTTTCACCAAAGAAATGAAAGAAAAAACACTAGATTGGGAATGAAATACATATAAGTGAAGGACAACTTTGAAAAAAAGAAGCAAAAAAAAAAAAAAGAAAACATCAAAAGAAAATCTTCTTACTATGCCAGCAAAATACCTAAATAGCATATCCCACAAGAACATAGCAGGACAAAATACCTGACCACCATAATAAAGGAAAAATAGAAAAAACTACCCAAAGGTAGTTAAACTCAGGAAATTACCTGCAGGAAAAGAAAAAAGGGGAGAGGGTGGGAAACAAGGCTGTGAATTCAAAGGCAAATAGTGATTAAATTTAACAATTCATTTTAGAAACAAGTTCTACAAGCCATCATGAGAAAGCCCTTCAAATACAAAGGAAAAGACATTCAAATAATGCAAAACTAGTTTGTAACAACTAGAAAAAAAGAGAAGGGAATGGAATAATGTATTCCAAGGAGAACTGGAGCTCAAGATTCAACCCAGGTGACTTGTCCTGAAAACCTGAGTTTAACCATACAGGACAAGGGATGAACATTCAATTATAAAAGTTTGAACTATTTTTAAAAAGAAAACCAAAACCGAAGAGAATATTTACTTCTTAAATGCCCCAACAACAGAACTGCAGAAGGAATGAATAAATGCAGACAGCAATAGCAACAGAGTGATAACAGAAAGACCAGTAAGAAAATTCTTTCTAAATGTCCACAAGTAAACAAGGGTGAAAGCAATGTACAATGAAGAGGCAGACGGGAGCATTATGGACAGAATCTGCCTGCAGGTGAATGCTACTTTTGAGAAACTACATTACAACATGGAAGGAAATATAAAAGGGGGAAGGTGAAAAGGGAAAGGAGGGAGGGATGTGTCTGAGTGAAATGAAGGGCTATTGATGAAAGGAAAGTGATCTCTGTAGTCTCAGAACAAGAAGAATCTACAGAGAAGTAGGTGGGGAGGAGAGGGGAAAGATCAAAAAGGGGAGAGAAGAAGGAAGGTGGCCCCACCTTGGAGGTAGAAGGGGAGATCCAACTGGTGAATAGGCCTGTGGGTGAAGGGAGATGAGAACCTTAGACTGAATGAGGCCCAGGAGCTTTGATCCCTGAAAAAGCTACTTTTCCTGGGGTGTGGGGGAGATGGAACCACTAGGGGCAACTAGAACCTAGAGGAGAGCGAGAGCATGAACACAAGGGGATTTCCAGGCAAATGTAGAAGAAAAGGGGCCAATAAAAGAGGGTATACATCAGTGGGGAGGGGACAGGAAGGAGCCCTACCATGGGGCAGTGTCACCTCTGACACCTACATCTAGGAGCAAAGCATAATCAAAATGTGAATCCACTGGGTAAGCACTACAAGGCTATGGCAGGAGGTACCTAGAGGGTAGAGCCTAGAATTGATATCTTCAAAGTGTTAACTACATAAAGAATACAGAGAAAAGACTAAGACGAGATGATTATGGGTTCCATGAATCAGAGAATTAGGGTCTGGAGAAAATAGAAAGAGATGATGGATAATGAAGAAGGTGAAAGAAATCTTTTTTGGAAAGGGGTTCAAAAATAAAATTGTGAAAACTAAAGAGCACTAGTAGAAAGGGAGGACAGGACAGGGGGGTCTATCTGACTTGGAGAAAAAAGAGGGGAGGAAATATATCACCAAATAAACCAGGAGAGATGAACACATAAACAAAACCCTAAAGGGAAAGGGGTAGCAAATAAGAAGAGGGGTTCAGCAGTAAGAGAGTCAATGGGAACAGACACACCCTTAGAAAAAACATTAAAGCAACATAAAACTATGTGTATAAGAAAAGAAGAAAAGTTGTACCTTGGGGGGAAATTTAGAGTACTAGACAAATGTGGAAGAAAAAATAACTCTTGTAACTTTGAATTTGAATGGCTTAAACAATACAATTAAATGAAAAAGAGTGACAGGCTGATAAGAAAACAAAACCTAAAAATCAGTTGCTTAAAATAAACACATTTAAAAAACAAAGATATGCACTGAAAAAAGTGGAGGGGATAGGGAAAAAATTTACTATGCATTAAATGAATCCAAAAAAATCAAGAGCTGCTACCATGCTATCAGATAAAGCAAAGCAAACATTCAAAAAACAAAAAGGGACAAACAAGGAAACCATAGTATACTCAGGAATCAAAGACAACAAACAAATATCAAGTAAACTTGTGTGTTCCAAATGCCTTAGCATCCTAATTCATAAAGGCAACATTATCTGATCTTTAAGATGAAATAAAGAATAACTTAATAGTGCCAAGAAATGTCAATATTCCTCAATTAGTTTTGATCTAATAGAAAGATAAACAAAGAGAGAATATGAAACTAAATAAATTTCTGGAAAAATTAAAGTTAAAAGACTTATGGCATCTTCTAAATAAGATAGCAAAAAATATACATATTTCTCTGCACTACCATGGAACTTTTAAAAAATTGAACATCTACTGGGGTATAGAGATATTATAAACAACTTTGAAAAAACCATATTACAATAAGAATAGAAATTGGTTCAGGGACCATGAACAAAAGATATGACCCGAATGTAAACTTAACAAAGAAATCTTAAGTTACGAATTATCAATAAAACCACTCATTGAAACAATTAATAACTATATAAAATAAAATAATAATTATAAAATGATACTCGAATAACATACCAACATTTTCAGGATACAGTTAAAGCAGTCCTCAGGGAGAAAAATCATATCCTTACAATCATATGTTAACAAAACAGAAAGAGGAAAGATTGACTGAATATAAAGTTTTAAATACTGGAAAAATCAGCAAATAAACAAACCTAAAATAAGCACCAAAGAGGAAATATTAAAATTAGAAAGGAAATACATTAGAAGCAAAAAAAAGAAATTATCAATAAAACAAAAGCCAGTTCTTTGGGGTGAAAAAATAATAAAATTGATAAACCTTTAGCTAATCTGATTGAAGAGAGCAGAAATCAGACCAATAGAAAGGCAAATAGGCAAGGTGAAATCACGGCAAAATCAGAAGAAATTTAAAAAAATAATCAGAACATATTATGTTGCAACACTGCAATAAAAATAATATGACAATAATGCTCAAAAAGCCTTGATAAACTTGAAAAATAGTCCTTCATTCTTCCTTCTTCACAACCAGAATATCTTTATATTAGAACAAGTATAGATCGGCATTTGATGGGAAAAATATATGTTAATGGAAGATTGGCTATGCATTATATAGGAAGAAAGACCAGAGAACAGATATTATATTTGATCACAGCTAAATATGTCTAGAATGTTGTGCTGTTGTAATAAAAAAAAAGTCCACATGACGCTGGGACATAATAAATATGGCATGCAAGAATATGGAAGTAGGGGCGGCTAGGTGGTGCAGTGAATAGAGCACTGGCCCTGGAGTCAGGAGGACCTGAGTTCAAATCTGGCCTCAAGACACTTAACACAAAACTGGCCATGTGTCCTTGGCTAAGTCACTTAACCCCATTTGGCCCTCCAAAAGCAAAAAAAAAAAAACAAAAACCAAAAAATGAAGAATATGGAAGTAACTCTTCCACCACAGAGGTCTGACCTCATCATAATAGAAATTGTGATGCAACAACCAGTTTTGGTCACAAAGAATGTGAAGAGAGTGGGTTTGATCAGGAGAATAGAAGTTTTTGACAAGATAGAATATTATTTCTCTAATGAAAGCTTATAGGAATTGCAGTTTTCTAGTCTAGGAAAAGACAGCCAAAGTGAGACTTAAGTATTGCCTTGAAAATATTGAGGGATTGCTCTCTAGGTCTATGGAATGAGGAGCTCAAATGCCGGGGGAGGGGGGGGAACCTTTTATTTAGGTAAAAAGAATTTCTTGAACAATTGGAGCAAAAATAAATAAATAAATAAACCACTGGGCTATCAAAGGATAATCAGGAGAAACTGCTTTAATAATCATGATAATGATGATAATAATAGCTTCAATTTGTATATATCTACACTTTACAAGGTTCTAACTTTATAATAGGCCCATGTAATGGAAATGCAAATTTAAAGATCTTCCCTGCCCCTAGCTTAAGTGCACCCGGAGCCTGTGTTGGGAAGCTTGTTTTTCAGGAAAGCCCACACCTTGATACTTTGTGATTGGGCTGTGGGTCAAGAAGTTTGTTACATTCTCTGAGCCAGAAGAAGGCTATATAAACTCTGATGAGAGGCTTTGCTTTGGGACTCACTTTGAGAAGTGTTGTGTGATTTGACCAGATGAGACTCTGGGAAGCCGTTGTTGAGAGCCCCCGGCTTTGAAAACCCAGATGTTGATGCTTCCCTCTCTGGTAACTGTGATTTGGTATTGATATAATGGTTGGACAGTTTGGAAGCCTGTCTGTTTGATCTGTAAGTTCTGTAACTCTGAAGTTCGGGGTGCTGACCTTTTTCCCCTGAACTAGGTAATGTATGTTTGATTGATTAAAGTAAGCTTGTTAACCCAATTTGAGTTGCTTTCCTTTTGAAAAGCAGATCTAAGAACCTGTGTTGGCAGTCACCCTGGGGATATCGGGGTGCTTGCTGCTACAGCCCATGAACTAAATAATCCTAGTGTTTTTATATCCCTAGTTTCTACTGACGTATTGATTACTGACGAGTACTCAATGAGCAATTGTTGAGTAAAGTATTATTATCCATATATCACAGAAAAGGAAATCAAAGTCCAGAGAATTTCAGTGATTTGCCCACAATCACATAACTAATAAATTGGAAAACTTGAGATTCAAGCTCAAATTTTCCAAATCCAGGTCCAATGTTTTGCTTTGTTTTATTTTCCTATTATATGATATTATCTCTGTGCCTAAAAATATTCAATAAGAGAAGAAATAATAACCTGACAAAATTATTCTAGGAAGACAGAGATCTAAACAAATGATGTCCCAAGGTTCTTGAGTAACTAGAGTAAAAAAATTTACTAGATTATCAAAGGAGGTTTGGGTGAATTTCTATGTTAATAATAATCATAATAATAATAATAATCTATTTATCTCTCATTTATCTAGCTCTGCAGTTTCCACTTCTGTGACTCTGTGATTCCAAGTTGCAATTCATTTATCCCGTGCCTTGTAAATAACATAAACATAAAACTCATATCCTTCTGTGAATTAGCTGGAAAACACAGTTGGTTAATTCTCTTTATCTTCCTATTTCTCTTCTCCTCCTGCTTTCCTTCTTTTTAACTGTCGTGTTTCTGTGCAGTTTTCAGTAGGGGAACCTTCTCTAGCTTGCTTTTGAAGTGAGTGCTTCACAAAAGTAATATGTGGATTTTTTTTCCCTTTCTCTTCAGAACTGAGGACAACCAAGTACTTCCAGCCTGCGCCCAGAATCAGTGAGTAAAGTCTCAATACTATTTGAGTCACAGATAGTTACAGCTAAGAATGATCATAATTGGTCTTTCAGGTCACTTTTACAGTGCTGTTTTGTCACTTGAAATCACAATTTTAGCCTTACTAAGAGAGCTGGATTAAGGAGGTGGCATTGTAGATAAATCCAGGTTCATGTGCAAGCCCTGAAAAAAGCGTAACTTGAAGATTGTAAAGAGAAAGGAAATAGAAAAACTAAAGATAATCTAGGTGATATTTAGACATAAGGAGCTGTCTGGATAAGTACATAAGTTCATTATTTGGGATATTTTGCTTTTTCTATATCTAATGTTTAATATCTGAGTTTGAACTTCATTCTCATATGAATTTCCATAAACTGTCCACATCAACAAATAAATATGAATTAGTATATTCAGAATTTGGGATAATTCATCTTGGCCTTGGCTAAAAGTTACCACTGGATTTTCTCTAAGAGCCTATTCAGCAAATTATAGAGAACAGTCTATTTTAAAAGTTTATATCATTTTAATGGCTTTTCGTATTATTTCAGCACAAATGAATGGTTCCAATTACAATTTTTTGATTGATCATTGAAATAAACAGATGGAAATACTTCATTAGCAGAAAGAAAAACTAGATCACTGACAGTGACAAAACTTCCTTTGTTCGTGTACTACAGTAAGACATCACTGGTATGTCTCCTTTGAGATCTCATTAATGAGGGAATTCCCTCTATTGGTAATAATAAAGACCTATGCATTCCTAATCATGCTGTAATATTCCTGTCCATGTCTTGCTTGATCATCCATGTGCTAGAGTCCTAGGCCTTTTAACATTCTGTAGTGAGTGTAGTTTTCAGGCTCTCTCTTCATATGACTGGCCCACTTCTTTTTCTGGTTATCTGTCTTCTGGGAAAGATATCCTTTATGTCACCTCTTACATGCATTATCTTTGGTAATATGCTATAGCCAACTAATGCCCACTATGTGTAATTCCATTGTTCTTTAAGCTACCTACAATTTTGATAAAATATACAAATATAATAATGTAAAATATGAAAAATATTTTAAAATTATATCCTAAATAATTTGGGGAGCTGCTAGCAACTGGGAAAATCAGGAAAAGGGTAGGAAGTGGCATTTGAGTTAATATCTTAAGGGAGCTAGAAATTTCAAAAGGCAAGAAGGGGGATGCATTCCACACGTGGAAGGAGGGCAGTGTGTGTAGAGGCATAAGGAGAAAAGATAGGTTATCATTTACTAAGTACAGAAAGTTACTTAGGGTGCATCAGCCTACAAAGGGAGAAATGAATCACACTGTCAAGGACTTGAAATGTCAAACAGTGGGGGTTGTATTTTATCCTAGAGGCAAAAGGGAGACCCAACAGCTTTATATTTACTTTGTATATACTTTGTATTGACTTCTGTGTCTAGGATTATTTCCCTCCATAGAATAGAAGGCAGTAACACTTTTGTTTTGACCACTGTCTCCCTGGTGATTAGCGCAATGCCTAGCACATAGTAGGTGTTTCATAAAGGCTTATGTTGTTTTTATTCAGATATCTTAGTGTTTCTATAATTCATATCCATGTAGAAGTAGCAAAAAAGTCTTGATGATGGGCTTTTGTGTCAGGGAGCAGCTTGGGATCATTACAAGTGTTCCACAATTTACTGATTAATAATAATTAATAATAACTCACATTTATAATGCTCATACTATGTGTGAGACACTATGCTAAGCACTTTACAATTATTACCTCATTTAATTCTCACAGCCCTGGGAGATAGGTACTTTTATTATCCCCACTTTGTTATTGTTGTTCAGTCATTTCCATCGTCTCTGACTCTTCATGACCCTATTTGAGATTTCCTTGGCAAAAATCCTGGAGTGGTTAGCCATTTCCTTCTCTAACTCATCTTACTGATGAGGAAACTAAAGTAAACAGGGTTAAGTGAGTTGCCCAGCTAGTAAGTGTCTGAGGTTAGATTTGAACTCAGAAAGAGGAGTTCTCCAGGTCCATCACTCTATCCACTCTGCCACCTAGCTGCCCCAGTTGCAATCTAGTTCATTCTCTTTTAAGATCCCATTCAATCCTGGTCCTAGCTCTCTGTCCATCTGCAGTGTGTATCTAGGATATACTTACTGATAGATTTTTTTTCAATAACTTACTTTTCAATTGCATTTCATAATCTGGGAAATAAGTATTTTTTTATGAATTTGCTTTTTCACATGTGAATTGAATTTTGAGTAGTGAACCTCACCTATGTGATTTTCCAAGGCTTGATGCAAGCAACACCTGAAAAGAGGAACATTTGGAAGGCATCATCATCTATAGGTCTTTGTGCAATACTAGTTCCATGGCAGTGAGGAATACATTTGGGGAGCATCTGAATCCCTCTTAGATTCCTTGTTTGATAAAGTTTTCACTATTGTTGTGTCTCTAAAGTAATCTTATATGATCTTATCATATGAATGGGTAATGCCTTATTAAAGGGAAGTCTCAAGCCCGTCTTGATGCACTGAGTGAATTTTTTAAAATAGTCATCTCAGGGAACCAAGATGGGAGAGTAAGAAGTAATAAGTAAGTCCCTCTCACCTTCCCTTATTGACTCCTGAAAGCCCAGAAAAATATCGCCCCAGGAAAAACCCTACAACAGATGAACTACCAGAAAGATGGGGTGCAGCAGTCTTGTAGCCCAGGAAGCTTGGGGGATTAATGGGAAAGGCCCCTTTTACTCTAGGGAAGGGAAAGTGGTACAGGACAGGAGGCATCCCAGGAAGCCAGCAGCAAGTCACACCTCAGCAAACCAAGGGGAGATCCTGAGCCCCAGTGTGTGGGAGCAGGCAAGTGCCAACACCAGGACCCCTAAGTGCCTCAGCACAGGCAGGGGAATCAGTAAACAATGGCTCAGAAAATCACACATGCCAGCATTCTCCAGCAGCAAAATCTCCCTTCACTTCAGCATAACTATAGGAAGCACAACTCCAGGAGGAAAAGCTCCAGGCTGGCAGACATCCTCCAGCAGTCAAACATTCAAGTGCAAGGTCCAGGTGAGCAGGCATCCCCCAGAGGCCAGACTCCCCACCCCCACCCTGAGAGCCCCAGTGTTGCTGACCCCAGCTTAGCACCAGGTAAGCTGTCACACTCCCACAGCCTCCAGCTGCCAGCACACAAAGCTAGTGACCAGGTCCCAGGCTCCCAGCACAAGAAGCTTGGGTCAGTGTCCCCTGCATTCCAGCAAGAAAGCCCAACTCTAAAAGCCAGTAATTAAGAAAACACCATGAGCAAAAAGCAGAAACAGACAATGATCATAGATGATTATTATAGGGACAGAGAAGATCAAGGCACAAATTCAGAGGACAACACTATCCCTATACCCACATTCAAAACTTCTAAGGGGAATATGAACTGGTTTCAAGCCCAAAAAGTCTTCTTGGAAGAACTCAAGAAGGATTTTAAAAGTCAAATAAGAGAAGTAGAAGAAAAACTGGGAAAAGAAATGAGAGGTATGCAAGAGAGTCAATAGCTTGGAAAAGGAAGAACAAAAATTGACTTGTAGAAAACAACTCCTTAAAAAGTTGAATTGACCAAATGAAAAAGGAGACATGAAAACTCACTGAAGAACTCTTTAATAAGTAAAATGGGACAAATGGAAAAGGAGATACAAAATGTAATAGAAAACAACTTTTTAAAAATTAGAATTGGGCAAGTGGAAGCTAATGACTCTGAGATATCAATAATCAGTTAAACAGAAGCAAAAGAATGAAAAAATGGAAGAAAATGTAAAATATTTTATTGGTAAAACAACTGACCTGGAAAAAAGGTCCCGGTATACCTGAAAACCATGATTTAAAAAAGAGTGTGGACAGCATTTTTCAGGAAATCATCAAGAAAAACTTCCCAAGGTAAAATAGTGATTGAAAGTATCCACCAATCACCTCCTAAAAGAGATCCCAAATTGAAAATACCAAGGAAAACTGTAGCCAAATTCCAAAATTACCATGTCAAAAATAAAATACTGTAAGCAGTCAGAAAGAAACAATTTAAATATATCATGGAACCACAGTCAGGATTATGTAGGACCTTGAAGCCTCTACATTAAATGATTGGAGGGCATGGAATATGAGATTCTGTAAGGCAAAGGAGTTTAGGATTACAATCAAGAATCAATTACCAAGCAAAGTTGAGCATAATCTTTTGGGGGAGGAAATGGACATTCAACAAAATAGGGGACATCCAAACTTTTCCTGATGAAAAGACCAGAGTTCAACAGAAAAAATTGATCTTTAAAATACAAGATTCAAAAGAGGCATAAAATGGCAAACAGGAAAAAAAATAACACATATTATTAATATGGGCAAACTCTTTACATTCCTACAAGGGAAGATGATACTTATAACTCTCGAGAATTATATTGTCATTACACCTTTTTAAAGAGGTATACATAGAGAGAAGGCATGGGTATATATTTACTTTGATGTGATGATAAAAAAATCTAATTAAGTGATGAAAATGGGTGATACTGGGAGAAGAGGAAAGAAGGAGACAGACAAGGGTAAATTACATAATGTGAAAAGGCACAAAAACCTATTACAATAGAGAGAAAGAAGGGAGGTAGATGAGCATTATTTGAACATTTCTCTCATCAGATTTAGCTCAAAGAAAGAATAATATAATCAGTTAGGTATAGCAATCTAATTTACCCTATAGGAAGTAGGAGGGGAAAGGGTTTACACAGTGATCCATTTCCACAATACTTTATTTACAGGAGTAGTAGACTATTACTTCTCTCTCTCCCACATAAAAAAGTGAAAATATTAAGGTTTCTCTCACAGTCCAGTGCCCTTTGGAATAGCCAAACCTTACTGTGAGTGAACCCTTGGGGATCTTGGAAGGTTAGCTGTCAAGATCCATCTCAGTGGTCATTAAACTTGCCTCAGAGAGAAGATTTCATTTGCTAGGGGTTATCATAAATATGCCAAAATGGCAGCAGTACTATCAAGTAAAGGAAGTCTCATCAAGTAATATCTCCCCTGTTGTTTACTCTTTATTCCCCTTACTCATTATTCCACTTGCTAAGACTATTGTAACAGTTCCAAACAGGACAATGCTTTTGTCTTTAGGAATGATAAATATCAGCTTTTTCCAAGAATTAGATTTGATCCCTGACCAATATGATGTTGAAATTTAAAATTCACAATTACATCTATGAACCATTGGTGGTTTTACTGAACTACATTGGGTCTCTATCCTTTCCTTAGTCCCAATAAGACAGAGATTTGGAAACCAACAAAATTCAAGATGCAAAAGGCCCTTTATGATAACCTTGATTTCTTGACTTTCCTCTCATACAGCCTGTGTTTTCCTCACCCTTGCTTCTGAGATATATATGCTATGAAATATGTGTGAAATATGGAAATATATCATTTCTGTACAGAATGTCATAAGAGACTTTATCATCATGTATTTTAATATCTATTCTTTACCTTAAGAAAAGTCTATCATATAATAAATGTGAATTTTAGCCATATTTGTAGTAGGTATATGACTTCTCCATGTAACTATGGTAAAGTGTCTTCACCATTTTGATTTTCTACTGGTGAAATGGCATTGAGCAATGAGATGTGAGATTTGAACCCTGACCTTCTGACTGAATCCACTTCCCCAGGAGAAAATTCTAACTTGTCCTTGTAATTATACCACCACCACCACTAAGCATATCTCCTAACCTAAAGGTAGCTAAGATCTTAGCCAGATATGCTACAGTTTTACAGTGCCCTTCCACCATGTTCCCTATGACTCATTTCATTCTTAATTAGGACACACATGCCACAAGGATGATCAGCATAATCATCATCAATTTGATGAGTCTCACATTTAACTGGATGAGATTGCAGGATGCAGTCTTTTGTTAGAAGGGAGCTCCTCTTGTGAGGCTAGACATACATTCTAGCTCTTTGCTAAGAGGTGCCCCCTTCCAACAGTGGTCCATATCCTGGAATCTAATCAAGGAAATGTCTCTGGCTTCTCTTGATCACCACTGTTACACTATCTTCATTCTAAGTTTACTAAAGGGAACAATAAAGATGCAAATAAGAATACATTTTGTCCTTTCCACTTCCCAATTGCAGTCAGTCCCTAAAATTCCCATACTTAACTTTTGTAACTTTTAGAAACCTTGTTTTCACTTACCTATTGGCAACCACACACATTCACCGGTAGAGAAAAAATAGAGAAGCACGATGCTCACAGGTTTTTGGAGTGGCTGGCATCCTTCTAGGGTGGCTTGGCACAATCACTCAGCTGGCTAGGGAAACAGTCTTCCAATCCCATCATTGATCACAGCCTCGAGGTTAAACCTCAACTCACTTCTGCTGTGCTTCCATATTCCAAGACCCCTGAGAATCTCAAATGATGCATGAAGCAGATATAGCTAATGGGCTATTTTAAATGGTACATCCTTCATGATCTCCATCACCATTCACCAGTTGTGAAGGACAGAATGTTAAAAGTGATGTCAACACTTCACCAATCTCAGCATCTTCTGACAGCAGCAGCTAAAGGCCCAGCAACATCTTCCTTGGATTTCAGAAGACAGCCAAGGTAGAAAGGTTTAAAGCAGTATAGTATACAGTACAAAGCTCTAACACCACCATCTGACACAGGGGAAGGTAACATTCAAATTCTTAAACGTTGTAGTTTTAAGAATTTTATTTTCTGGATACTATTTATGGGATTGTAGATTTCATGTAGATTTCAAACAGCCACTACAACTTCCTTCATATGTTTCCAGAGACTTCATTCCTTTCACATTTCTCCCAAGTGCCAACTATCCTGGTTTTGTTTGTTTGTTTTTACTTAGGTTTTATATCCTATCCCAGTGGAGTTGAGGACAAGTAACAGTATTTCCAGTTTAGGTAGAAGAATTCAGGTACAGTGATTCAAATTAAGGTACATAGCCAGCTTTCTAGTCCCAAGATGCCTCAGCGTTTCAGTTGTTAGACTTTCTTATTATGCCATGAAAGTCATTTGGATTACATATATCGAAAACAATACGTCAATTTCTTCAGAGAAAAAGAAAAAGAACTCTGTGAAACAGTAGCATAGACCCAACAGAAACACTGCAGGAAGGCACCAGGTATGACAGCTGAATTTCAGGTCAGGGGACCCAGACTGGAATCTTTGCTCTCTACTAGTTGTGTGACCTTAAGCATGTTACTTAATTTTTCTGAACCCCAATTTCCTCATCTATAAAACTGGAGTTGGCCTAGATCACCGCTAACAGCCCTTCCTTTTCAAAATTATGTTTCTTTGAACATAGGATTTGAGATTGTATGATTTGAGAATCTCAAAGGAAGTTAGAAACAGCATGAAATGCAAGTTTCCCAACTCTTGGTCCCTTTACTTTCCTGAAACTGCCTTTACAAGTACTGGAAAATGTTTTCCATCTATTTCATAAGTGTAAAGGTAATTTAAAATCATTTCCTAGGGTCAGTGAACTGAGAAATGTTCCTCTGAATTCATGAAGGAAATCTTGAAGCAGAGTTTATGTACCAGCAAAGGGACCCACATATTCAAGGGTAATACCTTTTTACATATTGACAGCATAGTATTTCTTGGAGCACAGTGGATGGTTTTGTTAAGAAAATGCAGTTCTGTGTAATTTTGAAATGAGGAATCTGAACTCACTAGTTTCTGCTCCCCAAGGAGATTGATACTACCAATAGCTGACCATTCCCTCCATTAAATCACTGGACTTTGCATGTTCTTTCTCACACATAGGTATAATGGGGAAAGTGGGATGTTGTAAATGTGCCTTAAAAGTACTTGTGCTTATGTGATGTCAGATTACAGAACGTACCGCTAGAAGACCCAAACATTTATGGGCGTGGCTCCAAAAATTATCCCCAATAGAGGCATATTGAAGAAAAAAATAGGATACTTTGGGACACAATGTTGCCACTTCTATTACTCTGATTAAAGTGAATTTGAAAGAAAATCCAAAGTGTGTATTTGGAGGCAGCCAACCTAACTTTTAAGTATGTAACAATTGGGCCCACTCTTGAGTACCACTCTAAAAACACAATTAAAGGTTTTAAAAAAAACCTGCATAGTAAAAAGAGCATTGGCTTTGGAGTCAGCGGACCAGGGTTCAAATTTTACCTCTTCTAAGTCAATACCAGTGTGACAGATCACATAACCTCCCTAGCCTTCACTTTCATTATCTGTAAAATGAGGGGGTTGAGCTCAATGGCCTCTGAGGTCTCTTCCAGCTTTAGGACTGTGATTGTTCAATAATAGTATTGTAATGAAGGGACTGTCCGATGAGGGTCTAATCTTCAGAGCATGCTCAAATTCACCTTTCGTCATGGCTTCTATCAAGCATGCCTAATATTCCCTGCTCACTGCCAAGATACCATGAACTTTAGAAGCTGGTTTCAATGGTGATGACTCAGGGTTAGTAATGTGTGATGATTTAAAGTCTTTTGGTTGGCTGAAGAGTCAGAAGGACTGATTATACAAGAAAGACTGAGCCAGAACTAAGTGTGCATGTAAAAGGTTCTAGTGGATGCTCTCTCTGTTTCTCTCTCTCTCTCTCTCTCTCTCTCTCTCTCTCTCTCTCTCTCTCTCTCTCTCTCTCTTGATTTTTTCAGAGAAGGGAAAATTCAAGTATCTGCATTATTGCTCACAGCTGTATCCCCATTGCTGCTCCCAGATGCTAGGAAAGGAAACCAGTTGTCTCTGCTACTGCTCAGGATTTCCTCTCCAGACTCATTCAAGTTACCAACAGGATTGCAAAATCCCCACAGTTTAGATCCCAAAACCTCTAAATCCCAGAATTCTCTAAGAGGACTTAAACTACTTACTTCCCTCCTGAACTCTCCAGTATTGCCTATGGATGACAGATTCTTCATTATACTGGGATCCTATGACCTGTGGTAGCAGGATGAAAAGAGCATTGGAATAGTTAGGAGGCTTGAATTCTAGCTTTAGCTCATCCACTTTTCATAAGCCATGTTAAAGGATTGGTACAAGATAATGAATATAATGGAACCCTGAAATTTGAAAAGTCCCACAGAAATTTAAAACATTCCCTTCTGCTGGGTTCATAAGCTTCTCTACTAGTCTATAATCTCTTAAGACAAAGACTTGTTGTCATGTGGCTCTGTGCCCTCTCTTCACCCCCCAAGTAAAACCTATCATAGTGCTTTGGATTCTCTCAATACTATCTCACTCAGTGGCCTCAAATAGCTCCCATGGGTTGGATTATGATTTCTTTTATAAATGACTACCAAAGCTATGGTCTGTAGCCACACCCGATCTTTCTCCTGGGACAGCTAGGTAGCACAGTGGATAGAATATTGGGAGTCAGGAAGACACATCTTCCTGAATTCAAATCCAGCCTCAGACACTTACTAGCTGTGTAACCCTGGGCAGGTCACATAACCCTTTTTGCCTCATTTTCCTCATCTGTAAAACGAACTGGAGAAGAAGGAAATGGCAAACCTTTCCAGAATCTTTGCAAAGAAAAACCCAAATAAGGTCACAAAGAGTCAAACACAACTGAAACAACTGAATAACAGTCCATCTCCTGAGTTCAAGCTGCCTACATACAACTGTCTATTGGATATCTCAAAGTGGGTATCTAGTAGGCATCTCAAGTTCATTGTATCCAAAATTCGATTCATTTTTCTTCCTCCAAAACTAACTTCCCTATTTCTGTCAAAAGCACCACCAGCCTTCTAATCTGCCAGGTTCGAAGCTTGGTGTTCTCCTCGACTATTCCCTCTCTCGTGCCCCAAACTGCAATCAGTTGCCAAATCTTGTTTTTACCCCACAAAATCTCTAGCATGTGTCCCCATCTTCTAACCACATGACTATCAAACCCTCAGAACCTCTCGCCTGAACAATGATAAGAGCCTCCTAATTATTCTCCCTGCCGAATGTCTCTATAAACCATCCTATGTACAGCTGTCAAAGTGATATTCCTAAACAGCAGGCCATCCCCTTACTCAGTGAACTCAAGAAGTTTCCTGTTCCCTCTAGTATGACAGTGACAGCAACAACAATAATATCTTCTCTTTGGCTCTTCATAACCTGACCCCAACTTACTCTTCCAGCATATTATACATAAGCCCCTTCCCATACTCTATATTTCAGTCACAATGTCCTTACTATTCCTCAAGGACAACACTATATCTCTGTATGGCTTAGTTGCCTGCCCCACCCCTAAACACAGAATCTATTTCTTCCTTACCTTGGTTTCTTAGAATCCTTTCTTTCCTTCAAAACTGTGCTCAAGTATCACCTTCTATATGAAACCTTTCCTGTTCTACCCAAAGTGCTAGAAATGCCCTCCCCCACAAAACTGTTTCTTAATTTGGTATATGTTCTGTAATCCTTATATAAATGTTGTCTCCTATCATAGAATATGAGTTCTTTGAGGGCAGGTATGGTTTTATTAATTTCTCTATATCCCAAAATTTTAGCACAGTAACTGGCACTTAACATACTTATTAAATACTTATCGTTTAATTGACTAATTTTACAAAGTAAAAGCTTAATGAGTGTTTGCTAAATAAATTAATCTTAAAAGGAATAGCTCCCTTCCTTCAGAAAGAAATTCTACCTCCTGCCATCACTGCTCATTCTCAAATTGTCCTGAATTTTCTTAAATGACCATAATTTGCATATTCTATGCATGCTGGCACTGTTATCTCCACATTCCTGAAAAGACAGCAATAAAGTTGTTGACACTTTTCATGTGGGCATGAGAGGATGCATGTTATTCTTGTAGAGTAATAATTAATAAAGAAAAATGTGGCATCACACAAAGAATATATCCACTCTCAAATATTTCCCCAGTCTCTGTCACATGGTCTTCTAAGTAATTTCAATGGGCTCAGCTAAGAGTATTTTGCCACCACCCACCGCCCAATCGGGAACAGAATAATCTAGAGGGTCAAGGTGTCTAATCTTTTCCTCTTGCATTAAAACAATCTGTCATTTCCATTGTGGCTACACCCAAAAGTCAATTTTTTTGGTCTTGTTAAAGCTCCATATAGAATAATTTAGTGTTGATGAAGATGGAGCTCTTCTTAAAGTGTAACTACTCCCCTTGCTGGTATGCCAGAGCAATGACATTCATCTTTAGCAGCTTAATCCTCCTTTGGTTGCTGAATGTTTTGCCTGCTTTGACATTGTTGTATTTCATAATAAAGTGAGACAAGTGAAAGAAATAGGCTGACATCACCCATTTTAGGTTGGGGTCAGTCAGGGTCTTATAACATCAATCCTGTAGAAAATGGCTTTCTGTTGTTTCTAAATATGTACTTTACTGAATTACCTTAGCAGAATACGTCATGAAATTCAGTGAAGTATTTCAGTGTACAAATGATACATAGACATATACATATAATATGCATATAAATATATTTATGTTTTATATCAGAAGCTCCTTATTTATTTTAAAAATAATAAGAACAATATTCACTTAAGGGATTCAGGATGCTTTTTATTTATTCTCATTTCATGTCATTTTGCAGATAGGGCTTGGGTATAATATTTCAAAGTGATCACCATACTTATGATAATTTGCTATTAGTAGGCTTAGTAATTTTCTTGTGTGTCCCTCCTATTCTTTTCTGGGACAGAAAAAGGGAATTGCTGGGCATTTGTGATAATAATTAGGTGTGGAGTCACATTAAGGAAGTAAAGAAGACAAAGCTTAACAGTACAATTTGTATATGAATGTATCCACAGCTGCACAAAGGACATTAGAGTGGGATTGATGTTACAATTGGCTTTGTGCTTAATCTCAGGGGCCACACTGTCTTATTTCTATTCCCAAACCTCTTCTTGGCAGAAAGAGGATTATGCTGAATTATCAAACTTTCCTAATTATTACCCTTTATTACAAACATAGATAATGTCACCCTCCTAAATCCTGCACTGTTTGCTTTTATTCTAAATATTCTCTCTCATATTATCAGCCCATTTTCTCCCATTACCACCTGACAAAAAGGAAGTTTGAGATTGTGACAGGGGCATAGATTTAGACAACTTCTAGTCCAATGCCTTCATCTTACATATAAGAAAACTGAAGTACAAAAAGGCCTATGTGACTTCCTCAGTTATAGAACTAGTAAGTGACTGAAGGCAGGATTTGAACTCAAATCTTCTTCACTCCAAGTCAAGTGCTGTATTTACTATGCCATAGGATCTTGTCTGCATTGATACATGGAGGTATCAAACACACAGCAGTCAGAATCAGATTAAAATGTAATTTAGAAAATACTATTCAGTCATTTCATTTATATCTGACTCTTTGTGATCAAATTTGGGATTTTCTTGGCAAAAATACTGGAGTGGTTTGCCATTTCTTTCTCCAGCTCATTTTACAAATAAGGAAACCAAGGCAAACAGTATTAAGTGGCTTGCCCAGGGTCACACAGCTAGTAAGTGTCTGAAGCCACATTTGAACTCAGAAAGGTGAGTCTTCTTGACTCTAGGCTCAATATTTTATTCACTGTGCTACCTAGCTGTCCCCATTGGGAAACATAACAACAAAAATAAATACACTAGAACATACATAATGTTAATATATGGTTTTCTAATGGAGACTACAGGGATCCTTATTTACGGTTTTGTGGCCCCCAATTGTATTTGAGGTTGACACCACCACCCTATATCAATATGATCATATCTTATTTTTTTTTTTAAGAAAAGTTTACAAACCTTGCCTTCCTGGAGTTAATAATCTAAATTGAGAGAGACAACATAAAAGGAGGACTTTTAAAAAAAGAGAAAAATATAAACTATTCACTTTACCTGACTACATTTGCATATAGTCATAAAAGTATAGCTTTATTGTCAATTGAGATGATTTGTGGCACCAGGTTAATTGGAGAAGATTGCCTGGGATGCTATCAGGACATCTTGAAACAGAATGTTCAACAGCTAGAGAGGACTATGGAGTTGTACATGTGGCAATCAGGAGTAGGGCCAACATGCCAACCTAAACAAATAAATATTGTACAGGTAATAAGATCATACAGTCTTCATCATTTTAGGACCTTGGAGATCACATGGGGTCAATTCTCTGGAACTAGACTTAGAAGGGTGCAATGGAAATGCAAATTTAAAGATCTTCCCTGCCCCTAGGTCCTTTGATAGGCTTAAGAGACACTGAGAACCTTCCTTGATTTGAAAATATACTCTGCCCCCTAATAGGTTGAATGTAGTCACGTGGAGCCTGTGGTAGAAGGCTTGGTTTTCAGGAATGACCACACCTTGATGCTGTGTGATTGGGCAATGGGTCAAGAGGGTGATTATATTCTCTGACCCAGGAGAAGGCCATATAATCCCTGAAGTGAGGCTTTGCTTTGGGGCTCACTTTGAGAAGTGTTGTGTGATTTGAGCAGATGAGACTCTGGGCAGCCATTGAGAGCCCCTGGGCTTTGAAAACCCAGATGTTGATGCTTCCCTCTCTGGTAACTGTGATTTGGTATTGATGTAATGGTTGGACAGTTTGGAAGCCTGTCTGTTTGATCTGTCTATATACTTTGAAGTTCGGGGTGCTGACCTTTTTCCCCTGAACTACGTAAATGATATATGTTTGATTGATTAAAGTAAGCTTGTTAACCCATTTTGAGTTGCTTTCCTTTAGAAAAGCAGATCTAAGAACTTGTGTTGGCAGCCACCCTGGGGATGTTGGGATGCTTGCTGCTACAAAGGGTTATATGACATATCTGAGGTCACCCAGGGAGTAAATGGAAGAACTAAGGGTAGCTAGGTGGCTCAGTGGATAAAGTGCAAGGCCCTGAATCAGGAAGACTTTTCTTCTTGAGTTCAAATCCAGCCTGAGACACTTCCTAGCTATGTCTCTGAGAAAGTCACTTAACCCAATTTGCCTCAGTTTCCTTATTTGGAAAATGAGCTTGAGAAGGAAATGGAAAACCACTTCAGTGTCTTTGCCAAGAAAACCTCAAATGGGGTCAGGAAGAGTTGGGCATGACTGAATAACAATGACAAAAAGTATTTGAATGGAGGTGTTCTGACTCCACAGACAAAGCTCTTTCCACTCCCTATTCTTAAGGCCATATAAGGTCCTTAGAGACTCAATCAACCAAAGTAGTTGAGCCGAAATATCAATAAAGGAGAGAACGCTAGGGATCTAGGGGATTTATCAGGGGATTATCAAGTCTCAGATATATTCAAGATGAGGGGAAAAGGCTACAAAAGCCACTAGAATTCAAATGCCATAGGCAAGTAGTTAAGTGAAGTAATCTGTAGAGAACACCAGACATAGTATCCAGGAGCAAATAAATGAAAGTGGGAGGTGTCAGTCAAAGGTTAAGGAAACAGTGGTTATCAAGGCAATACTTCCTTTTTGTCTGATAAGATTACTAGAGAGATCAAGGGATGATACAGGTATAAGTAACCTTCAGCCAAACATCTGACAAAGTTTTTCATGCTCTACTTAGGGACAAGATGGAATGATGTGGACTGGATGCTAATAAAATCAGATGGATTAAGAACAAGTTAAGCAATTAAGTTAGAACTAGCAAACAAACAAAAAAACCCATAATTATGTCTATTTATAGAGATGTCTCTAACAAAGTGCCACAGGGATCTGTCCTTGGCCCAATTTAACATTTATCAGTGACCCAGGAAAAAGTAGAGATGGCATGTTTATCTAATTTGTATATAGTACCATGTTAAGACAGTTATGACGTGGGATGACAAAGTCAGGGCCTAGAAATGTAGATCAAATATAGTCAGACAAAATTTGTTAAGGACTAATATAAACATCTATACTTCCAACTGAAGCATAAATTGTACAAATGCAGCACAAGACAATAATTTGTGTGAAAAATATGTTGATGAGCTAGTTGGCTATGAGGTCAGTATGACATAACTATGTAACACAGCAACCAAAAAATCTAAAGTGAACATTTGTTGTTGTTCAATCATTTTCAGTCATGTCCAACTCTTCATGACCCCATTTGGAGTTTTCTTGGCAAAGATGCTAGAGTGATTTGTCATTTCCTTCTTCAGTTCATTTCATAAATGAGGAAACTGAGGCAAACAGGGTTAAATGACTTTCCCGGGGTCATACAGCTAGTAAATGTCTGAGGCCAGATTTGAACTCACAGAAATGAGCCTTCCTGAGTCTAGGTCCGGTACTCTATCATCGTGTGTGTGTGTGTGTGTGTGTGTGTGTGTGTGTGAGACAGAGAAAGAGAGAGAGAGAGAGAGAGAGAGAGAGAGAGAGAGAGAGAGAGCACATAAGATTCTTTAAAAAATTTTAAAAAGTAAAGTTCCCAGAACAATGATAGTGAACAAGCCCACCATACTCTACCCTGGTCAGGGCACTCTGAAATAGAGTAGTTCTGTTCCATTCCATACTAGGTATCACATTTTAGGAAAGATATTCATGAAGTGGAGCAAATCTTCCAAAGTACTACTAGGAATATGTAAGAAATTAAAGCTATATCATACAAGAATCACTTGAAGGACCTGGGACTAGTTAGCCTGGAAAAATAAAGAGTTGGTGGGGAGGGGCAGAAGGCATGATTCTTACCTCAGTTTATCTGAAGGGCTGTGTGAATGAGGTATTAAAAAGTGTTTTACTTGAACTCAGAGAGCAGAACTAGGAGTAATAGATGGAAATTACAAAGATAAAAGATTTTTACCTCATTAAGAAAAAAACTAATAATTAAAGCTCCCCCAAAACATCATGGACTGATTTAGGAGGAGGAGGAGAAACTGCTCTTCATGAGAGGTCTTCAGAGCTAGATGGGCAATTATAGGCCCTGTAGAGGAGAGACCAGCTGACATCTGAGGCCTATTCCAACACTAAGATTCTGTGATCCACCCAATTTCCCCCCACGAGAATTTTTTTTTTCTCAGAGGCAAATCCCCTATCCTCTTTCTATTTGAAGTCATGCAGTCAAAAGCTACAGGCAACTTCAAAAATACAGAGAGCCGGAAGTTCCAAGCTTGAGGAATAGTCTGACTAAAGGAGGAAGATAGAAACACATGCATAATACAGCAGCTTTGCTTCCAACCTTCGGGGAAGGTGAAGATCAGGCTCCTGATATTTTAGAAAAAAGAGAGAGAGAAGGTAATCTTAGAAGAGGAGACGCAGTGGAGAGAAAACATACATGTCACATCTTTTCTTTCTCTTTCTTCCATTCTTTTTCTTTCTTCCTTTCTTTTTTTCCTTTTTCTTCCTTTCATTTTCTTTCTTCTCTTCCTTTCTTTATTCCTCTCTTTCTTTCTCTCTTCCTTTCTTTCTTCCTTTCTCCCTTTCTTCCTTCCTTCCTTCCCTCCCTCCCTCCTTCCTTCCTTCCTTTCTTTCTTCCTTTCTTTCCTTCTTTCTTCCTTTCTTTCTTTCCTTCCTTGTCTTCTGGAAGCCAAAGCAGTATGTAATGACTATCTTCCTATAGAGCCTCACACTGCTTCTGTTTCTATCTCTGCCTCTGTCTTTCTGTATTTTTCTCTGTCTCTCTGTTTCTGTTTTTGTCTCTGTCTCTCTCTGTGTCTCTGTCTTGTCTCTCAATCTCTGTCTCTCTCTCTCTCACACACACACACACACTCACACACACACACACACACACACACACACACACACACACACACACACACACACACACCATCCCCAGATACCAATTTCCGATCCTCCTCAACTCAGTGCCACAACAATGTCTTGCTCTAAAGCCTTTCCAAAACTGGTTATACATTCTTTTATTCCCCTACTTATTATTTGTATTGGGGGATCAGAATTCTTATTCCCCATTGCTATTTCCAGACTATCCATCTGCTGCCCTCACTCAGTACACCTTTGCTCCTTTGAGGTTCATGCTTCTAAATGGAACACTCTATCCAAATGATAGTGGTCATTATGTGGTGACACCAAGGACAGTATCCTTCTTCTTTAATGAATTTGGTGCCAGGATCACAATCTTTCTTTCTACCCCAACTCCTGCCTTTATGTGAAAGGACTTCAACAGATATATGGATGCTGCTGTAAATTCTCTAGCTTTTGTTGTTGTTATTCAATTGTTTCAGTCATGTACAACTCGTTTTGACTCCATTTGGAGTCTTCTTGAAAAAAAATACTGGAGTACAGAGAAAGCTGTACAAGGAGGTGATGCTGGAAAACTCTCAGAAGCTGCTTTCCCTAGGAATTCCAGTTCTCAGAGAAGATTTGATTTCCCATTTGGAGGAAAATGAAGCATCATGGATTCTGGATCAAAAAGGCTCAATGAACTCCTTTGCTGATGCAGAGACCAGGTTTGACATGAAGAAGACACATGAAAAACTAATCTCTGTGGAAGAATCTTATCACCAAAGATTCATGAGTGACTTCAATTTGAGAGAAATTCATGACTCTGATATCAAGATAAAGAAAAATCAAAACGGTAACTATGAATTAATTTGATAAGAATGCAAAGGGTTTCAGACAACATTCAGTTCCAGTTCAGTGTAAGAAAATTACTTCAGAGAATGAAGTGATTTGCCATTCCTTCTCCAACTCATTTTACAGATGAGGAGACTGAGACAAATATGGTTAAGTGACTTGTCCAGGATCACACAGCTAGTAAGTGTCTGAGGCTAGATTTGAATTCAGGTAGATGAGTCTTCTCATCCAGGCCTGGAGCTCTATCCACTGCCCCAGCTAGCTGCCCAGATTCTGGCTTTACAATGATTGAATCTACTTAATTCCCATGAGGCAGTTAGGTGGCATTGTGGATAGAGTACGATGCCTAGAATCAAGTAGAATTGAGTTCAAATCCAGCTTCAGATCCTTACTAGCTATGTGACTCTGGGAAAATAACATAACTTCTGTCTGCCTCAGTCTCCTCATCTGTCCCAGGGTCATAGTAAGGCTGAAATGAGATAATATTTGTAAGATATGTTAATGTAAACCTTAAAGCATTATATAAATGCTGCCTGTTACCTCTCCACTTCATCTCAGCTCCACACAGAAAAGGTCTTGCCTTTGATTTTTCTACCATCCACAAGTGTTGTACTTCCATGTTCATGTACTCCAAAATACCTGGCCCTGATCATCATATTTTCTCATGCCTTCTTTCCTTCTATGTTGTGAAAGCCTAGCTTCCTCCCCTCAGTTCTTTCCTGCACCATTGCCCCTGCATTGGCTACTGTTTCTTCTCTTCCCTGTCTCTTGGTATTTCAGTTCATGTTTACACTGTGCTCTACTCTCTAATCCTTAGCCCAGCCTAAATCCTGGATTACTGCTACTACATGCGTCTCTCTCTCCTTCTCACATGCTGTAGGACAGAACTGGAGAAAATTGGGAAGCCATTTCAGTTAGGTTCTCAGGAAAATTCATGCTATCTAATCTCAAGTGGACCCTCACATCAACAATGCAATTATTCTGCTCCCCCACCCAATTGATTTACTACCCCAGACTCCACAAATGCCATTTCAAACCTTTTCATCTCTCCTCAAGTTCTTTTCACGTCATATTTTTGACAGAGAACCTTGCCTCTTGCTTTGCATAAAATAAAAAGAAGCTTTTTGCCAAGAACCTGAGCTTCTCCCTTCCTTAATCTCACATCACTCAGGCCCCTTCCTCCAATCTCTACTCCACTCCCTACTCCATTCCTGCCTCTGAAGGGAGATTACCCATCTCTTTGCCCAAGCCAGCTCATTTGCACATACCCTTGATGACAGTCCCTCCTGTCTTCTCCAACAGATGGTCCTCATTATCATCCCCAAGTTCTTTTTAAGCTTCAGTTTCTCCCTATCTACTTGTTCCTTTCCCACTACCTACAAATAAAGCCATGTCGCTCACATTTTGGGGGGAAAAATCCTCTCACTTGATCTTACTATCCCTGCCAAATATCACCCTATGCCTCTTCTCCCCTGCTCAGTTAATCTCTCTGATAAATTTATCTACCATCCTCTCCTCTCACTGTCTTCTTAACCCTGTGCAAACTTTCTTGCCTCATCATTCAACTGAGACTGTCACCTCCAATTACCATACTCTCTTTAAAAAAAAATAATGTAATTCTTACTTATGTAATAAAACAAGTATTTCCATAAGATAGTATAATAGAAAGATGATTGTACATGAAACCGCACATCTACTATGCATAATTTGCTATTCCTTTCAAATATACAAAAAAATCGCGTAAATTTATTTTCCCCTCCTCTTCCCTCACCCTAGAGATAGCTACCATTAGACACAAATATATGTAAAATTTACATACACACACATATATACATACATAATTCTTTCTGTGAATAGCATCTTCCTTCATATGTTCTTTATATTTAATTTGTGTTTATAATAGACAAAATAACTTATTCACTCAAAGTCATTCTTAAAACAATATTGTTCTTACTATATGTAGTGTTCTATTGGTTCTTCTCATTTTGCTCTCCATTATTTCATACAAGTTTTTCCATGTTATTCTAAAATCATTGAGTTAATCATTTCTTACAGTGCAGTTGTATTCCATCACGATCAAATATCACAAGTTCAGCCATTCCCCAATTGATGGGCGACCCTGCAATTTCCAATTCTTTGTCACCACAAAGAGAGCTACTATACACATTGTAGAACATATAGGTTCTTTTCCTTTTTCTCTAAACATCTTTTGAAATAGATCAAGTAGTAGTGTTGCTAGATCAAAGGGCATAGGTAGTTTAATAACTCTTTGGGCATAATTCCAGATTGCTCTCCAAAATGACTTGATCAGTTCATTATTAATTAGTGTCTCAATTTTTCCACACCCTTTCCAACATGTATCACTTTCCCCTTCTATCATTTTAGTCAGTCTGGTAAGTGTAAAATGATATCTCAAGGTTGTTTTAATCTACATTTCTCTAATCAATAATAATTGAGAGCATTTTTATGACTATAAATTGTTTTAATTTCTTCATTGGAAAACTGCCCGTTCATACCCTTTGACCGTTTGTCAATTAGGGAATGACTCATATTCTTATAGATTTGACAACATTTTTTATGTATTTTAGATATGAGACCTTTATCTGATAAACCATCTGTAAAACATTTTCCCAATAATTTTGTTTTCTTGACTAGATTTGTTTTAGTTGTAAAAAAAAAAAAAACTTTTTAGTTTAACATAATCAAAATTATCCATTTTACACCTAACTTTGCTCTCTGTCTCTTGTTTACTAATAAATTGTTCACCTATCCATAAGTCTGATAAGTAATGTGTTTGAGGAGAGAGTGAGACTGATGACTTTGCACAGCTCTGACTCACTTAAATCTAATTCACTTGCAAATCGAGATATCACCCTCCTGATGTCATTGGTCCTCTTTGAGAATGAAAGCCAACAACAATCTATGAATACTATAGTAGCTGGCCCACTGGGGAATCAACTGGCCAGTTTCAGTGGGGCAATACTCCTTCATTCTTCCTTGTTTCCTTCCTTCCTCCCTTCCTCTTTCTCTCGCCCCTCCATCTCTCTCTCCTTCCTTTCTTCTCCCCCTCTCTTTTTCCTTCCTCTCCCTCTGTCTACTTGAAGAATCATACCCTTACATTTGGGTGCTCTGCCAAAAGGAATATAAATTTTGATCACTGAAACCTCACAAGACAAGTTGGGGTTTATGAAATAGATTTTTTTCTTCTTTCCTTCTCATTTATTCTTTCATCTTTTTAAACTGGGATAATTAACTCTTTCATCCCACGTAGTTTCATTTATGATTTCTTGAAACAGAGCACTGGAAAACCAGGCTTTGACAAAGTCCATTTGAATTCAAATGGAGCTACTTCATCATGCCCTAAACCCAAATCACTCTGACTCTCACTGATTAGCCAATAATAGGCCCCAACAGAAACCTACCTTGGTCATTGTTTGGGTTTTGGTGACTCAGAATGAGTTTAAATAGCAGTTATTTCTGTTCTGGTCAGAAACTCTGACGGCCTTCCCCCTCCTTGTTTCATTTTTTTTTTTTTAAGTAGACAAACTAGGCCATCTTTTGCCTCATTTTGTACTGAGCTGTGTAAATGGTTGGGGAATTCTACTGTAAAAGATGAAATGGCAAAACATTCCAAAAGGACTGAATGCAGAAGAATAGAAAACAATTAAAACCGTGAACCTCTAAAATCATCAGGATAAAAGTGCTAACAGTTGTCTAGGCAAAGGTGTATGGCAAGGGGGGCTCTGGTGAGAAGTGTAAAAACTTGTGTCAAGTTTCTGGAACACATAAGAACTTCAGCTAGAGATAGGTGGAGACGTCAAAGACAGAAATGTATACTTAGGAAACAATCCTACACATTATCAGAGGGGGATTTGAAGTGAATGATTTCATAAAGGAGGAAGCATAAAGCCAAAAGAGTTGAGGAATTAATTACCGAGACCTTGGCAACTTCCAAAGTGAGGGCATAGAAGAAAAAGAAAAAGGGAATCAAGGAAACACTGGAGTGGTTAATGAAGAACTTACCAAGGTGAATACTACAGAGGTAAAAGTCAAAACAAGAAGTTTAAAAAAGATGGGGGTCGATGCCATCAAACAAAATTGAACAAGCTTGTAGTGAGTGATTACATCATTTTCCAAATAAACACACAAAATGCAAGTTATAACCAATCAGTGGTTAAGTCCACCACAGATCTTAACAAGCAAGTGTTGGCAGGCGAGCATGTCACACATTGTCAGGAAATCTAGGAGGCATCAGCAGGAATATGTGCATGCAATGATTTGTTTACATTATGATACTATACAATTACATGATGCAATATTGCAAGATTACAATGCAGAAAAAACCCACACATTTACAATAAATCATTAAATTTAAGATTCATCATTTTTTAAAAGTATTTTTTAAATAATGCAAATTTTTAAACCATTAAAGGGTTAAAGAAAGTAGATTTCTGGGTGGAACAGTAATTTTTTTAAAAGAGGGTGGTAGGTCAAATAAGCTTAGGACCCTCTGTCTCAAGAGATTAATTTAATTATTTAGTAACAGATTAGTTTGAGAGGATTCCTTTATAACACTATATTTGAGTTGCACTAGGTGCAAAGTATCATGTTTAACATATCCACAATCCTTTAAAAGGCTTGCTATTTAAATGGGCTATAATGATTTTTTTAATACCTCCTGAGGCTAAATCCGACTAGTTGAAGTCACTGTGGGATTGTAATCCAGAAACACAGAACTAATTTCCTTGTTTTACTTTTAAATTAGTTTTTTTCTGTTAACTAAAATTGAAATGTTTCAATTATGAATAATGCCAAGATGAATGGGTACACTTCACTGACTTTAATGAAGCACACATGTTCTTATAAGTGTGTGAATGATTGCATGGTAGCAGAGCTCCTGAAATCTGTCATTTAATATGCTAAATTTTACATGCTTTATTTATGGCATTACTTTTAACAATCATGAGTCTTTTGTTTAATTCCCATTGCTTAGTTTGTATGTTTATGTATGTTTGCATGAGGCAGACCCACTCATACATGCCAAGGTCAATCACCCACCAAATGCTGGGTCTGCTTGCATTCCCTTCTCCTATGTGTTCTCTATTCCATGTGGAAACAATGGGGAAGGGAGAAACAGTACTGTAATAATAAGATGTTTACATTTGCCAAGATTTCATTGTCACAGTTCCCAAAATCCTGATATTGTCCTACTGGGAACATTCATACCTTAGTATTAATGGATGAGTCTCAGGGCCTCCCATCTTTATGGTCAACCACATAGGCCATGGTAACATATCCCTACCTGTTCCAATCCCCACATATACTATACAGAATCAGCTCTGAAGGTCTGCCCTTGGATTATCTTCTTGCTCACTGTTAGCCAGAAATTTACCATAGGAAGGGTTTTTTAACCTTTTTATGTGTTACAAATCCCTTTCATAGTCTAGGGAAGTCTATAAATTGCCTTCTTGGAATAATGTAAATAATTGAAGGAAATGTTGAATTTCAGGTAGCAGTTAGAAAAAATAAAGGTGCTTGATGATAGCTCTATTAGGTCCATACCCTAAGAGATCAAAGAGGAAAAGGACCCAAATGTGCAAAAAAAAAATTATGGGTTCTTTTTTCATTGAAGCAAAGAAGAGGAAACTGAAGGGATACCCATTTATTGGAAGACAGTTGAACAAAATATCATATATAAATTTGACAAAATACCATTATTCTATAAGAAACAATGAAGGGGATAGTTTTAGAAAAAACATGAAAAGACTTACATGAACTGATGCAAAGTGAAGTGAGCAAAACCAGGAGAACAATTTATGTAATAACAATGATAAAATAATCAACTTTGAAAGATCTAGTAACTCTGATCATCCAACACAATGACCAACCACCTTTCTTTCTTTTTTTTTCTTTCTTTTCCTTCTTTTCTAAGTTTGTTTCTTCCTTCCTTCCTTTCTTTTTTGGCCATAGCCAATACAAAAATTCATTTTACTTAACTACATTTTTATGATAATTTTTGTTTTTCTTGCCTTCTCAAAGGGGATTGGAGAGAATTAGAAACTGGAAATAAAACTGAATTAAAAAAAGAAATAAAAATTAAGTTTTCCCATCCAAGTTCATAGACACATCCTCACTACCACCGAAATCTGTCCATATACTTCTTGATAGTCTGTGAACTTGAGGCTAAAAACTCCTGCTCTACAATTTCACCCTTTCCCTTTCACACTTAGTCCACAGTATTCTACTCCCATTCTGGACATGCCCAAACTAGTCCACACTTCATTTTTAAACACTGTTTTTAGATGATATTGTGCCAATTGTATCAAGCCCTAAAATGCAATGGAACCTCTCTAATGGGAACCAGATGCTCTCAAAAGAATTCAACCTAATAATCCTCATGAGAAAAGGAGGGGAATAGAATAAGGAAACAAACATTTATTAAATCCTTTTATTTTATTTGTTATTCATTAATAAATTTATTAAATGTACCAGGCTCTGCTCTAAAGGTTTTATAAATATTCTTTAATTTGACCCTCACAACAACCTTGGGAGGTTAGTACTATTATTATCCCCATTTCACTGTTGAGGAAACTGAGGTAGAGAGATGTCAAGTGACTTACCCAGGGCCACACAAATAATAAATATCTGATGCCAGATTTGAACTCAGTTCTTCCTGACTTCAGAAAAAGTGCTCTCTGCACTATGCCACCTAGTTTTTCTCTAAAAAGGAGAATGTTTATTGTGAAGACTATAACGTGCATTTGGAAGGACAACCCATCGAAATGATCCTTTAGTACATATATCTTGGGGAGACACTGAAAATAGTCAATGTGTTGCTATTAGAATTGAAATTGAATAGGAGGGGGCAGCTAGGTGGTGCAGTGAGTAGAGCATCGGCCCTGGAGTCAGAAGGACCTGAGTTCAGATTAGACCTCAGACACTTAAGGAATATACAAACAAAAACCTAGCCATGTGACCTTGGGCAAGTTACTTAACCCCAATTGCCCTCCAAAAAAAAAGAATTAAATAGGAGGAAGAGGCTTGATCAGATGCATTTGGGAAATTACATAGTATTTTCATGGCAAGGCCAACAAAACTTTAACTTCTTTAATCCTCTCCATAATGTCTGGTCTCTGGAGACAGATCTGTTTCTTAGAGATTAGTAAGTGCTATCCTCTGTCATTCTGAGGAATTGAATCAATATTGCTTATAATAGAACATAGACATGCAAAAATACATTTGTATATAGCTATATTAACAAATAAGGCTTTTATTCCTTATTAGAATATTTGTATATTGGGTATTTATTCCCTCTTTCTTATGAAATTTGAGTTAGCATTTCATTTGTAGAATCCCAATAAAAACAGCTATATATTTCTCTATTAGAGTTACATATTTCTCTTTTATTTCTCACTCATTTCAAAGAACAACCTAAATACATTTTTCTGGTATTTGCCAGATAATTTATAAGACAGGATTCCCTGAGAAGATTTCTGTCTATATAGCTTAGCATGTAACATGTCAGCAACAACTGGTTCTTACTTTTTACTTTGGCCCCTAAAAACAGCTGTCTCCCTCTCTTCCCCCAAGAACTTTCTAAATTGTCCAATTGAGCCTAGATGTACTCATAGATAAGTATCAGATAATATCCTCTTTAAACCTCTCATTAACTAACCTTAAGTAAATTGGGTCACATTCCAGTCTCATTCCTTTTAACCAATTCCTATACCCAAAGATCCTCAAATGAGATCTGGAAATGGAGGTAATAGATGATATTTTGATCCCCACCAATCACTATCCTGAAATTCCCCCAAAGGAGAGAGTATTTCTAACACACATCAAAAAAGGAACTTTGCCTATGCAAAAAGGAAAATCTGAGAAACTGACTCATGAGCTGTTAGACCACTATACCAATCTGGGGAGCTAGCTGCCACACCATTGCCCCAGTCTGATTAGGAAGCCTACCACATTTTCATATTCGTGCCTGTAGTATATGTTTGCTATTTCATGTTGTCCATGCAGGTAGGAGTATGTTTCTGGAAGATGGCTCTCAGTGACTTGTAGAAATCAAATATGAGACAAAAGTGGGAGCTTCCCCAACTAGAGATGGGCTCAAAGATCAGTCTTTTCCACTGATGTGTTGTTTTGTTCTTTTGTTGTTGTTGTTGTTGTTTTAGCAATTCATGTTGTACTATTACTTTCTGTTAGATGATAGCCAGCTCTCTCACTAGTGAGAACAATCCACCACCACAGATTAATCACATAAATCAGAGGTCTCTGGACCACACATAGAGATTCTGGATCCCGACCCTGGCAACTTACATAGAAGGACCTTCAGTAGTATAGGAATAAGCCTTCACTAGGTGAAGAGATAAGGGATAGGCATCATTGACTTTCCTAAACTTGGCCCAAAATTGCTGAGAATGAGAATTCATTTTTAAATTGTCTCTGAACATGAGAATTTAGTGTTTTTTAACTAATAATGATTAAAAGAAACAGTGAAAGCCTCTAGGAAGTTAATGTCATCTAAAACAAAAAAAATTCAATTTGCAATAGCCTGACAAGGAATTTATCTGTATTTAATTTATATACCTGAACAAATGATCTACAGACATAAAGAAGCCTGCAGAACATTGAGTTAACCTCCTGTAGAGAGTTTGTTAGAGGAGATAGACGAGATGGGTGGGCTACAGCCTATGCCTTCTGGAGGTGTACCCACCACAGAGATATCCCAGAACCATAGAAATATGAAAGTCTACATACTACTTTGAGGCATATTAATGCCAGGACAAGAAGAGAGGTGCAATGAATTTTAAGGACCGCGTATAAAGCTATTATCGCTAAATTGGGGATGATTTGATCAACAAGATTTTATTAAACAGTTTTTCTGTGCCAGGTATTTTGCTAAGTGCTGTGAATACAAAGGCAAGCAGAAAGAAAGACAGTCCCTACCCTCCAGGAGCTTACATTCTAATCAGCAAAGACAACATAAAAAGGAGCTCTGGCCAGTAGAGAGGAAGGGAATATGAAAGTACCCAGGCAGGGCGTGGTAGACAAAGTCCTATGTAAATGAGTCATTAGTATGATATGGAAATGAATAGAGACATCCGGGGCCTCCTCCTTAAAATCGAGGTTCTGGCAAGAACCAGAATCAGAAGAAGAAGCCATAGCTGCTATGGCTGGGAAGTGGGAACTTCCATTGTGAGAAGAGATTAAGTGAAGCGCCCTTTATTTAGACAACTTGTAAGCATTAGAGGTAGGATTTGAACTTCCTGACTCCAAGCCATGTGCTTTCCAGTGTACACTGTACCTTAGCCTCAGCTAATGCCTAATGATACAGGCATTACTGAATTTAAGAAAGGATTGATAGCCCCATTAGCCTATCATAGTTATGTTTTAGAGGCTCTAGTTTAGCTAGGGAGTTATAGACCTTATATATTATAAAGCTATATAGACCATGGGACATAAGAATATAACAGAACCTTGCTAATACAATACTATAGCCACATGAACAAACTAACCAATCATTTTTTAAAAATAATTTATTCATTCATTTTTCATGTATTTATAATGAAATAGACTGGCATTTGACAGAGCTTTGGGCCCTGAATCCTATTGTATTTATTTAGAAGACTCTTCTTAAATACATCTCATGGACTTATTTTGAGGAAGAAATGAAACAATATTTGTAAAGTATTTTGCAAACATTAAAGTGCTATGTAAATACCAGGGGAAAATAGACTAGACTTGTGATTTAATTGTTATAGGAAACTTTCAGGTGTGGAAATTCCCTCTACCAATTAAGGTTAGAACAGTTCTGCAACCTATACACTTAGAGTTAATTATCTTGGGCCCTGGCAGATAAAGCGCTGGGTTTCATTGCTCCAGGTCACACAACCAGAATGTTTCTGAGGCCCTGGTAGGCAGATCTTCATGGCTTCCAGGTCATTTCTCCTTCCCCTTGTACCATGCTGACCCTCCTATACATACTAATTATCATGAGAAGGTGATGGTGTGATCTCTGTGATGCTTGGATCCCAGAAGTAGCTAACAAATAAACATTTCAAAACCCTTCAGAGATTTTGTAAAGGATTAACAAAAAAAGAAAAAGATTTGTTTTCATACTATTTTAGCAAAGCAACTAGGGACTTCAGAAATGAAAACTGTAAGCAAAAAAAAAATGACAAAATCACTAACATGAATGACAATGTGGCCTCACAATTTGGAGTAGCCTGGTATGAGGAAAATTTCCAAACTTTCTGAATTACAGAACTATAGGAATGAATTTAAAATAAAATGAAAATCAATGTTTGTTGGGTTGAGTGAGGAGTGATACCCACTTTCAGCAGTATAAATGAGCTTCTGAGAGTTCATTTTAGCAGAGATTTTTTTTAATATCTGATAACAGTCTTTTAAAGAAAGTCACAACATTATAAGAGCTAGTTTAATTTTCTATTTCATTATTTCCCTCTCTCCCAAATACAGAAGTGAGTGAATACAGATTACAACCAGGTGGCCATGTTTTATTATCATATTTAGTTGTGTCATTTCCCCCATTCCCTCCTAATAGTTTCACTTCACAAACTTTGACCTGAAAAATTATATTATAGAATAAATATAAAAATCTATATTATAGAATAGTAGATATAGACTAACCTTCTTCAGAGGTCATCTAATCCAACATTCTCATTTTACAAATGAGGAAACCCCACAAATTTCTACATATTTTTGAAAGCTTCATTCACAGTTGAAACTAAAATTCCTTAAGCTCTGGGTAGCTGACAGCACAGAAATTAAATGTTTACAATCTCTGTTGAATTGTGGCATCTCTGCACATAATTCATGTGGCTCCTATGGGGATGGACACTACAGAAATAAATGAATTTGCCACCCTGAGTTGGTTTTTCCAGGAGTGATGAATTTGCAACAATCTCTCTGTCTTCATTCTCCTGGCCTTCCTTGTGAACAACAACATATATTTGAAATATGGTTGATTGGGCATACAGGTATAGACCATGGGACATAAGAACATAACAGAACCTTGCTAATACAGTACTATAGCCACATGAACAAACTAACCAATCATTTAAAAAATAATTTATTCATTCATTTTTCATGTATTTATAATCTGTCTTTCCTATTACCCATCCATTGAAGAAAAAATGAAAACCTTATCACAAACATGCATATGCCAGCAAAACAAAATCTCACACTGCTCATGCCCCAAAGTATATGTCTTTCTCTACATTTTAGGACCATCACCTCTCTGGCACAAGGTGAGTGGTGGGTTTCATCTTCAGTCTTTTGGACTTATGGTTTATCATTGCATTGTTCTAAAGTCTTTCAAAGTTTGGGGGTTTTTAAAAATTTCTCTATAATGTCATTATTGTTGTATATATTATTTTCCTAGTACTGCTCACTTCATACTGCATCAGTTCATAGAGGTCTTCCCAGTTTCCTCTTCTTGTTGTCATTCAGTCATATCTGACGCTTCATGACCGTATTTGGGGTTTTCTTGGCAAAGAGACTGAGATGGCTCCCCATTTCCTCCTCCAGCTCATTTTACAGATGAGGAAACTGAGGGAAATAGGGTTAAGTGACTTGCCTAAGGTCACACAGCTAGTAAGTGTCTGGGGCCATATTCGAACTCAGAAAGAGTCTTCCTGACTCTAGGCCTGACACTCTAGCCACTGTGCCACCTAGCTGCTCTTCCCAGCTTCCTCTAAAGCTGTCCATTTCTCATGACACAGTAATATTCCATTACATTCATATACACAATTTGCTTAGCCATTCCTCGATGGGAAGATACCTCCTTAGGTTCCAATTTGGGCTGCTACAAAAAAAGAGCCACTATACATATTATTTAACATATAGGTGATTTTCCTCTTTCTTTGATCTCTTTAGAGTATCCAGCCAGTCATTTGAGAAGTAAAAACAAATATTCTAATAGGAAAAGTTATAGAAAATCAGATTAAACACCCTCTACATGCACTTTTCACAAATCAATAAGAATGATATTAGTGTTACATTACAACAAAGATTCGCAATGATGTGCATAGGAAAGCATAATAATGATCACAATAAATTACCTTTGTAGGATTATTTTGCTTCTTTGTTTTATTTTTTTGAAACTATATCTCCCTATCTCTCCCAGTTTGGAAGGGCAAAAAGTCACTCATAGGCCCGACACCACTGCTGATCAGCACCAATATTTTGACCAGCTCTGTGTCCAACCTGTATGTATTGTCCCCTTCTTAGATAGCCTGGTGGCCCTCCACCCCAGAGGACTCGCTATATTAGTTCCAGACAATGTAAACACCTGACTGGCTTCAGACCTGCCTCAGCTCAAAGTTCAAGTTATTTGCCAACCTCAGCCTCCCCAATAGAAGGGATTATAGGCACGTGGCTCTATGCCAGGACTATACTTTTCTTTAAGAATTACAAAACCTTTTCCTTAAAACAACTTGACATCAGTAGAGCAAGTACTACTTACTCCTTGTTTTATAGATGAAGAAACTGAGTTCTAGAGAAGTAAGCATGAATTTCTTAAGGTTACACAACCATTAAGTATCAGGGCTAAGACATAAACCCATGTCCTTGACCCCAAGACCAGCATCCTACCTAGCTAAGGTGCTATGCTGCCTTTCATAAAGTCAAAACAGAAGTTGACGGGACAGAAGTAGTGTCCAATAAACTGCATTCCTGCAACTTCAATCTACAAGACTTCTTAGTGTTTCTTCGGCATTATAAGGGTTACCCTTTCCCTTTGGCACAGTAAGCGCTAGATAGATAATAGCTGATAGATAGATACAGGCTAATGATAGAAACATAGAGATATATGGACATAGGTATATATTATGTGCAATGTGTATATATTTTGCCTCACTGTTGAAATTTAACAGAAGGTTTTTGTTCCACAGCAGAGAGGTCTTAAATGAAATATCCACTTGAGAGAACACTAAATCCTATTCACACTCATGTATAAATAGCTGATAGCAGAGCCTTTCCTTCAGAGAAAGTTTTGGTCACAGGTGGTCACTAGAAGCCTAATCCAGTAGATATTGGGCTCTACTGAGTAAGGAAAAGGACAATAGAGGAAGTTAAAGTTGTCCTTCAAAGTTCAGCTCAAGCTTCGCTGCCTACACAAGTCCTTTCCTGGTCTCTCCACCTGCTACTTGCTTCCCTACCCACAATTCCTTCATATTTACTTTGCATAGATTTTGCATGCACTTGCATGTTTACATGTTATTTCCATGATATTATATAATCTCATTGAGAGCAGGGTCTGCTTCCTTCCTATCTTTGTATCCCCAGTGCTTAGCATAGTGTCTGGTACATAGTAGGTATTTAATAAATGTTTGCAGGTTTATTCATCAAGCAACCATTGATCTTCACTGTTAGAGGGAATTTCCATCCTGGAAGTATTCTACACCAGTGAAACTAAAAGGCCAAAAAAAATGCTGTTGGATCACAGAATGTTTAGTGCTAGAAGAAACCTTAGGTGTTATCTAGTCCAAACTCCCCTAACCCCTAATTTTACAGATGAAGAAAAAAAGCTAAGAAAGGTTTACTACTTTCACAAGTTCACACAAAAAGGACTGGAATCCAGGTCCACTGACCCAAAAGTTAATTATCTTTCTGGTCCTACATGCTATGAATCTATTTCTTGTCAAGGTTAATGACAATGAATTGAATCAGCAATTCTAGTCCTGATATTTCTTCTGATCATAGATTTCAAGCTGGAAGGAACCTCACAGGCAGTCTAGTCCAACCATTTCATCTTACAGATGAGGAAACTGATTATCAGACAAATGAAGCAACTTTCCCAAAATCCCAGAGGTTGTAAGACTCAGGAGCAGGGTTGAAACCCAGGTTCTCTGACTCCAAATTCAACCTTCTTTCCACTCTAGCATACTCCTCTCATCATCGACAGAGAAGAAATAGTATTTCATTACATTCCCAAAAATCTTATTTTAAAACTGTAACTGGAAAAGAAATATTATTCTATAGAGTTTTACAATTGCATAACTTTACACTACAAAACAAAATCTTTATTTATTTCTAGGATGTCATTATAGACTTGAAAATGTTTTTTTTTACCCTCTAATTAAAATACTGTGCTTATAATATGAGTGTTTTATTCCTGTAAATGATGTTCTGATAGAAAAAAGGAAAGAAAATGATTCATTATTTAGTCTGAAAGTAATTTTGAAATTGAACTTTGTCACTAGGGGGCACCTAGTGATATAAAATCAGCCTTGAGAAAAAAAAATCCCTGACATATAAGAAAATATTAAAACATTCTGTTCCAACAGGAAGAGTAGGAGGACAAGAATAAACATTTGGGTGTCCCATTATGGATCCAAATTTGTTAGATGCAATAATGGGCTGTGACAGCAAAGAAAGGGGGGATTCAATACAATAAGGACATTTGTGGAGATGCCAAAATAAAAGCTTTCTCTCTTTTTCTCCCTCTCCTCAGAAAGTTAGTTTATGTTTAGAAAAATATAAAAGGAAAACAAAAAATGTATCATTGTTCTATCTTTTTTTACAGTCTACTCTCAGATTCTTTCTCAGTGGCCCACTTGGCTTTCTTGAATAATTCTCTCATAAGTTATTCCTTTCTTTATCTTCTATGTGTATTATTTTAGTGCTGATAGTAACCTCTTCCTCTTCAATTTTCTCTTCTTCCTCTGTGATGATTTCTTGCCTTTCATTTTTACCTCCCCTTATGCTTAGATGGTTTTCTTTCTGGTCCCACTTCTTTTTTCATTTGATGATTCAGGGTTTGGATCACTTTTGTTATGGAAACATGTAATCATATTTCTTAGGCCACTTATGCCTTAGCTTATTTACATATTTATGATAAATCAAGGGAAATTTTTTTTTCTTTTGCTTATGAAGGATGGAGGATTCTTGGAAGGACATGATCAAGGACTGCACAGGATAAGAAGCAATAGAGGGGCTGTGATTTTCACTAGTAGAAGGAACACCCACAAGTAAACAAAGTTGGAAGGAACAAATAAATTCCTCTCCCCTTGACTGCCATCCTCCTCTCCCAAGATCTTACTTTAAGTTATCACGTTTATACAAATAAAAAATAAATCCACATTATAGGAATAGAGGCTGGACCATTTATTTCATTGGTAATGAAAAAATTCCCTTTTCCAATGCAGGGTGGCATCTTCCTAGATGTTTTCCTGCGACATTGAGTTTAAAGTGACTCATCCAGGGTCATACATTCAATATGTATCCAAGGTGAGACTTGGACCCAGGTCCTCTATTCACTACACCATGCTTCCTCTCATACCATGTGGTGTATATCTGCAATCCCAGAAAACTGGTAAAAAACAAACAAAAATTATTTTAAAATTAATTTTCACCTATATGACATCGGAGAGAAAAGTATGTTTTTAAACTAGACTCGTCCAAATTATCCAGTTGTCTTGGTGTTGTGTAGGTACAGTTTGGATAACTTTAAATAATGATAAGAATTTTGTTTAAGTATTGGAAAAAGTTTTTGGAAGGTTTATCTGATACTTTCCCAAAAGCACCTTGTAGTAGAGGTGGGGGACCTTCAATTGCCCTATTCCTGATGTGAAGGGGGAAAAAAAACACTCCCTGTATTATACACCCCATCTGCTGAATCTACCCTGCAGTTATAATTAAGAAAATAATTGCAAGTACAATTTACCAAGGCCAAGCCCATCATTTCAACTTGTGGTTTGAAACAAAGAAAGCCGAGCAGCATTTCACCCACTGACCTAGTTTGTGAGCTTCGGATTAACCTCCCATGAGTGGAAGATTGGGGTATTATAAAATAATGACACTCTAGCTTGGGAGTTAGGACTACTGAATTTGGTTCCTAGCTCCCTTGACTCACCATGTGGCCATGGAAAAGACTAGAGACATCAATTTTCCTGTTAGGAAAATGATTATAATTACTATGCAGATTACTTCAGAGCTTTGCTCTCAATAAACCACTCTTACTCTTGGAATGAGATGCATTCAACTCTGGCCTCCATATAATTTTCAGCATTTTCTTCACATAAACAAGAAATATCATTTTAGGTGTTGTTTTCACCGTGTTATTTCAAAGCTTTCCAAATTCACATATATGATTCATATTCATAAATTGTTTCAAGTAAAATCAAATCTTAAAATATCTACTCTTCAAAGCACAGAGAATATATTCACGTGAGAAAAAAAATAAATAAACCAGAATTCTGACTCAGAGCATGGGCTTTTTAGAGTTTAGTCAATTTATCAATGTTTACCTTTACACATCACCCTTTTACTTCCTCACCCACCTCGAATCCATTCTGAGGATTTTGTTTCTTTTCTCCACTTACTCATCATACTATATCTAATCTCACTACAACTCCCAGGAATGGGGTATTTGCCTTTTCCTCTAAAGTACTGTACATGGTTCACCATTTTAAACCTACCATTGTACAAAGTCAGTATCTTGTCCCCTGATGGAAATGTATTATTGTAACAAGAAAGTTTATTGCACCTTACTAGTGACTCAGCAATCTAGTGAGGAAAAGTCTGAAGTGATGTTATTTCTTTGATTGATGGAGAACATGTTTTCAAGGGTAGTACTTTTGCAAAGCACTAATCAGTCTATATTGATCACATCCTTATTTTTTACCCCCAGCTAAGCATTTTCTTTGCTCACTGTTTGCTGTATCTTTCACTTGCCTTGTTCCTTCATTATAAGCAGATGTATTTTCGGATATATTTTATTTCAGGAAGTAGTTTTGCTAGAATATTCCATGTGTGTTATGTATCTGTCACTTTATGACATCTCCCCTGCTAGAAATATTGCAAGAAATAGTTGCAGTACTTACTCCTTAACCAACTGCTATAACATTAGAGAAATTTCTGCTGTGTAGAACATTCAATTTCATTACATACTCCATACTTATTTCTTACAACCTACACATAAGCATAGTTGTAACCAGCATATAAATCTATACAACATAAATTGAACATAAATGTAGGAACATGATGTAAATTATTTTAATCACTATGATTAATAAAAACAATCCTTTTTAAGGAAAAGTTGGTGTTTCAGTGACTTAGTTCCAAATTTATAACAGCTCACAAAATACGTGCAAATAAAAATTGTATCATTAACCCCAATCCACAGAATTCTGAAAAGAATGTCTCTAGGTAGAAAGGTGATCCCCAGATAACTTCTTTGTTCTATAGTATCATGACCTATGCACCTAATAGGACAGCTATGTTCACAATAACATCACATAACTGCTTATGATATAACTTTGTAGAACCACTATTTCTCATCAACTATTTACTTTTCTTTCAGAACTACCCTGCCCATTATTATGTGTGTTTGGCTTTTGTTTTGTTTTGTTTTTCCATTCTGATGAATTCATTTTCACCTGCATCTGATTCACACAATACAGGATAGATGGGAAGACCACTGGACTTGACATCAGGAGACTTAGTTTTGAGTCCTGACACTTGTTAGCTGTAAACTTATCCAACTCAGTTATCTTCCCTGCACCTCAATTTCCTCATTGGTAAAATAGAGGAAATGATACTTATACTTTCTGTCTCGGAACTGTTAAAGAGGATCTAAATAAGATAATATATGGAAAATGGTGTTGAGGTCAGAGAATCTAGGCTCAAATTTCATCAGTCATCTATCAATTAAGCCTAGTATGTGCCATGGGTTGTTCTAAGTGTTTAAAATATCTATCTTTTTAAAGGAGTTTAAATTTTTTAATTTAATTTTTGCTTTCAGTTCCAAATTTTCTTGTTCCCTCTACCCCCTCCCTCACCCACTGAAATAGCAAGAAATAGAATACCTATTATACATTTAAAATCATACAAAACAAATTTCCACATTAGCCATGTTGGGGGTGGTGCAAGAAAAATAGAGAGTTTTTAAAATATGAAAAAGAAGGGGCAGCTAGGTGGCACAGTGAATACAGCACAGGCCCTGGAGTCAGGAAGACTTGAGTTTAAATCCGACCTCAGATGCCTAACACTTACTAGCTGTGTGACCTTAGTAAGTCACTTAACCCTAATTGTCTTGCTTTCCCTCCTCCAAAAATAAAATAAAATATGCTTCAATCTGCACTCAAAGTTCATCAATTCTTTCTCAATTAAGAGATTTTGGTAACTTTGGAAAGGATTCAATGGAACAATGTGATCAAGAAACCAGTTTTCAGAGGGTTAAAGAGTAAATCAAAGAGGAGGAAGTGGAGTTACCTAGTACAGATGAAATACTCAGGGAGTTTAACTAAGAAGAGATCACAGGTATAGGATGACAGTTAGCAGTGATAGTCAATCAGATGAGATTTTTTTGTTTTGTTTTGTTTTAATTAATGGGAATGACATGACAGTATTTGTAGGTAGTAGGGAGATAGTAGACAAGGAGAAACTAGAGGTTAGCAAGAGTGAGGGTGATAATGGGGCTAAGCTGCTGAAGAAGAAAGGATGGGAGGGGATCATGAGTGCTTATAGAAGAATTGACCTTGGAATAAAGAAGAGGCATCCTTTCATCTAAATCAAGAGTAAATATAGAGATAGTAGTGGAGTATGTCTAAATGGTCTGAGGCAAGGAAGAGAGAAGAAGGAACTGGTGGTAAATGGCCTGTGATAGCAATGTTTCTACAACTTATCTCATGAGATGCTACAAAGTTCAAATGAGATTCTATGTTTAAAGCATTTTATAAACCATAAGCACTATATAAATAGATGTTATCATTATATAATTGTAAGCTATTATTCCTCTTTGTCAAAGGACTACAATAAGTGTTTAGATAAAGCCTACATTATAGCAGTGACTGTTTCCTAGTAGCCCAAAACCCTTAATTATAATCTTTTAAAAATCCTAAATAGAAAATTAGAGTTCTGTATTTTAACTTCATTTTAGATAAGAAAAGGTCGAAAAAGAACAAAGTGCTTGCTCAAGAAATAGATGATCGATATTTTATAATGAGTTCTTTCCTTCCTATTGCATTTAGTATTTTCCTTAAGATTTTAAAATTGCGGGGGGCGGAGCCAAGATGGCGGAGTAGAAACAGCTCATCCAAGCCTCTCTGCCCCCAGATTCCCCACAAACTATGTAAAAAAGGACTCTGAACAACTTCTGGAGCCCCAGCACCCACAGAACGACACAGAGAAGCTAACCTCCCGCTGAGGACAGCCCAGCAGCCCTGCAGGAAGGACCAGCACAGCGGTCTGGGAGCTGGCAACGCGCAGAGCGCA